>VZRU01013568.1:880831-914351 GCA_013398155.1 Pedionomus torquatus | reverse complement strand
ATATATACATATGATTTTATTAGGGATTTATTTATTCTAATCATAGTAAAAAAAGTAGTGCTCTGACTCCATAGGCAATGTTCTATAGCTGTTAAAATAAAATATTTTGAGTAAACTGAACTGATATTTTCTCTCAGTTTTGGCTTGCAAAAACTGTGGTGCTTCAACATTTTAGGACAGGAACATTTTTAATTTTTCAGTTTGGATATCAGTTTCCAAAATAGTGGTTCTGATGCATTATCAGAACTGAAGGACAGGACAGATGCATCACAGGCATCAGAAATCAACACAGGAACAATGCAGATAATACAAATTCTTCATGCTGAAGATATGTGTGTGAGACACTTCAGGCCTGCTCTCACCTTGCCCGATGGCCATGTCAGGGCAAAGAGTTCAGGAGCTGGCCCATAGATGGTAGCTGTTCACATGGCAGCTGCTCATCCCACTCATTCTTCTGCTCATGTGTGTTATTTTTCTGATATTTATGAAATGGCTGTCTCAAGTGAGGCAAAACATTGATTGTCAGCAGTCTCTACATTACTGTAAAGTCTTTTTTGCCTCATACATTCATGCAGCTTTAATCACATAAGTAGCAAGGCCCTTCATTTCATGGACTTTGACTGTCTATCTAAATCAAATATCTAATCCTGAAACCTTTTTCTAATTTGAGTTCTAAATATTTTATAACATTAAGAAAAATTAAATAAGTCAACGTTATTGAAGTTAGTAAACAAAATTATTATAAACTATTTTATTTATCTTTTTTTTTTCCCATTAAAATCTATAAATTCTTCTGTTAAAAGTTATAGATATTTCAAGGAAAAAAAAAAAGATAAATATAAAAATCAATAGACTGCTTAATGCAGTCCTCTCAGATTCCCTTAAAAAACTACTGAAAGGAATACGGAAGTGTCACTATATGTATACAAAGAAGAAACTGATAATATACGAAATGCACTGTAGCTTAGACACTGAAAATAGGCCAGCATGCTATTCTCAAAGCTGGCATGCAGTACCCATACAAGAAGTTAACTATTCACTGGGGATGTATGGCATCTAGTGCCTGTTTTTATCTTCAGTGTCTCCAAGGTATACAACAGAACAGCTGTGACTTTTTCAGGTATGGGGAGAACCCACTGGCTCTACCTTCCAAGGTTCAAGTCAGTAAATATTTCAAATTGGCTATTATTAGTTTCTTAAATCTTGCTGGTCATGTGCTTCTTCACTATGGGACCTCAGAATAAATGTCAGGAATAATTAGCCGACATTTGGTGAAAATCCCCAAAGAAAGAAATGTTATTCTGTAAATCTCTCAGCAGGAATTTTAGAAATATTTCATTGTATTGCCCTTTTATTGAACACAACTGAGACTCTGATACTATTCTGCCTCAAACTGAGGTTGGTCCCTGGGTTTCTTTCTCTTCTTTTTTTTTTTCTTTTTCTTTTTCTTTTTTTTCTTTTTCTTTTTCTTTTTCTTTTTCTTTTTCTTTTTCTTTTTCTTTTTCTTTCTTTTTCTTTTTTCCTTTTACCCTTTCCTTGCCTTGCCTTGCCTTGTCTTCTCAGAAGGAAACTAAGGCACCACTTGACACTGGAAAGAAAGCACTTGCTTTGGTTGGGTTAATATATTTCCACTGTATAGAAAGAATTAAACATGGTTTGGAGGAGAAATTAAAAATCTTCTAAGGTAAGGGTCCTGAAAATCAAGTCTGTTGTTTTGCACTCATCTAGCCCTCACCCTTATTGTTTTGGTCTTTAGTTTGAGAACTATTTAAGTGTCAAACCACTTTATTTGATGCTGGGCAGGCCTGTGAACCCAGAGTTGCAGCAAAAATCAAGATTTCTAAGAATGACCCTCTGGGCTAGTATTTCAGCATGATTTTGAATAGTGAAATCTATTGATCTGAGTCTTGTTTAGGTAAGGAAAGAACAGGGAATGAGCAAATGTATTACTATGTAAAGGGAGACTTTATAAATCTTTTTTAGAGAAAGAGTTTTATAAATTGTTCCCTGATGTCCTTAGTGGATTTTTACAAGTAACTGACATGAAATATTTCATTCTGAAATTTACATAGTATTTATTTGTCTGTTTCTTAGCTTAGAAATAAAAAAAAAAATTGGTTAGATAATGTCATATTATTTTTTTTATTTTTGATATATTTTTGATATTTTTGATATTTGTTTTTGATCCAGTTCTTAACTCCCCACATTGTTTACACAACCCTCCCTCATTCTCCGTAAACTTAAACATGTGAGGTTTAATGTATACCTTGTGCTTATCAGGCTTTTGCATAGAAATAAATTTATACCTTGTGCTTATCAGGCTTTTGCATAGAAATAAATTTCACCACAAAGGAAAAACTTAAGTTACACAAAGGTCCACTCTTGGTCAGCACGCAGGGACAAAAAAGAAAGGTATAAAAGCCATCAACAAGTAATAATATTAGCAATGCAATTGAAAATTATTCTAGATGATAGTAATCTGGTCTCAGAGGAAAAAAAAAAATGTGTGTGACATTATGAGCTTTAAATTATTCATTTAGCTCAAATGTTAATATTTTTCTTAATCATATGAAACTAGCTCTTGTGGAGATACGGGTATATGTATATATAGACTAAACATTTGAATCTTTAGACACTTAAATCTGACTAGGTTCTGATATTCAAAATGTGCCAACTTCACCTTTAAAATTATAGCTGACATTGGAAACATGTGACTGACATGAGCTGAAAATTTGCTGTAGAGGCGATTTATAAAACAACTACCATGAACAAGGTAGCCAATAACCTCATTCCCAGATGTGTTGCAGACATTTCATATTTTCTGTAGCTGTGACTACAGAAATTCTCTACTGGATTACTACTCATTTGTTTATAAAGCAGACAGTGACTATCCTAAGAAATTATTAATAGGTAGTTATGGCAAGAAACAATGGTGACCATTCAGTATTGACAAACATATGTAGAGCGGTACACTGTAGAAATGCAGAGGTGTATTTAGTATGAGCCTGTACTGAAGTCTCCATTTCCTGAGAACAGATGTAAATTTTACCCTTGCATTTTGACCTCTCCAGGAAACTACAGAGACCAACATTTACAATAATAGAGGGGGAAATATTTGCAGCAAATCTCCACCATCTTTACGATACACATTTTGATACCAAGCTACAAATTATCCACTTATCTCTTTCAGGTTACCATTTTTACTTTATTCTCTCTTTTCTTCTCTTCAGATTAGTGTCCTCTTCCTGTGTCTGCAATCAGAAATTCCCCAGGAAAGTATAAAAAAGACTGGTAGGAGGGGGTGTGTGGGAGTCCAAATGACACTTTTTTACTTTTCTAGTCTCCAGTGAACAGTGTGGAATACAGGTCAGCTGCAAGAAGATAAGGCTGGTAGTGCTCTCTGGGTCAATGTTCTCAGATATTGTCAAAATGGAAACCATGTCTAATGAGGGAATTCACTGTAGGGTATATGGGAATATCAGTTGTGTCATTTCTGCAATAAAGAGAAAAGATTATGATTCATTTGAGAGCCCTCACTAGTCCTTGCCGGGAGGTGGACAGAATGGCCTCCTGCCCTGTACTTACCTGTGGTGTAGGGCATGATAATTTCTTCCTTCTGCTGTACTCTGTGGTTTCCTCAGCCACTCGGTCATTTGAAGGACCCAAGCACAACTTTCCCCTTTTCCCAAAAGTTCATGTTCAGTTTTTTTTTATTCCAAACTAGATCTGCACAGGGTAGGTGCATTTTTAACTGAAGCAGTACTTCAATCTTGAGCACACCCAATGCCAGCCTAGGGGAGAACTCAGACCCTGGCAAAAATATGAACTTTAACAGTAGGACCTTGCTCATATCTGGATTATTTTTTTTTTATTTTTTTTGGGGGGGGGGCGTGTTCAATATAGCACTCACTCCTCCCTATTTTCATGTGGTGTCTGTCAGCATTGTATGGATTATGTATGTACTGTTATGTAAATATCTTCCAATGTGCAAGATTCTTTTGTCTTTCAATCAGACTAAAAGAGAAAAAATCGCATCCACCACCCAAGTCACAGATCTGAACTGAATTATTACCAAAATTGATTCATGTGAAAATCACATTCAAATGTTTTGTTTTGATTGTTCTGGTGTGTGCAAAGTGTGTGGAAATTTTCCTTCCAGTTGATGAAGCAAGAGACTTCCAATCTGTCCTAAACATAAACACTCCTAAATGATTTGTCAGTACCTGTTCAAGATTTACCCATTTCTGATGCTAGTTATTTATAAGTGGTTGTGAATATAATTACTGGATGATGTTCTAATTCAGCCAAATTTAGTATAAAACAAGTACATTACCTCTTCTACTGTACTCACTGACCCGATTTAAGAATTTATAGAATAAATGGAATGGATACATTCTTTTTTGTTGTCTGATCTTCAAAGACCTTTATTTTTGTAGGTAGAAAATGTAAACTATTGAAGAAAGGAAGCAAATACACTTTCACGTTGTTTATTTCTATAAATAAAATAAAACTAAGTGCCATACCTTTGATTATTTTAGCAAATATTGAGATTTCAAACATTTTTTTTTTTAAAATCATATTATTTTTAAGTTGTTTGGGAAAAGAAAGAGCAAATTGTTGAAGGAAATAGAAAATACAGGATATCTGAATTTAAAATGTTTTTTTTTCTCTAAAAATGAACAGCTTACAGAATGATAACGTAAGTCTTAGACTCTTGTAATCTTTTAACTAATAGATATCATGGCGGGAGTGGGGGTGGGGGGAAGAAAGCTATATAAAACAGTTACAGGGACAATCTGAAGTACTCTGGTTTTCCACAACATAGTTATAAAATGTTGAAGTAACCAATCTGGAAAGAAGAAAAAGAATGTGTAATTCCAGGCATCATGCTAAGTAAGCAAAACCATACTTGAAATTAATAGTTCAGTGAAAAATCTGGTCATGACAGACTCAGCTTACCTTCCCTCTTGTGATTTGTCATGATGAGTTGTTCCATTTCTTGCAGGAGGCCATCTGACAACTGTAGATGTTATGCTTTGTGCCTATAAAGCAGGAGATTTTCATGGAATTCTTAATAAAAAAGACAGCAAGGAAATTAAGCAAGCTGAAAGGCTCATTCTCTCAATCAGCCAGTGGAAAATTAAAAGGGAGGAAAACCCTACCAATTTAAAGATGTTATAAAACATTCCTTTAGATGTTCTAAGTAAAGAATCTAACATCTGTAGTGAAGGTGGACATTTACAAAATGCATACTTGCGTGTAAAATGCAAAATTTAGTAATACATCTCAGCCATTTTCCTGGCATTTTGGAGTACCAGGATCCCATGAGACACATTCCTTCCTTAATCCCCCGTTCCAGCTCTACTGTATGTTTCATAATACATGTCCACTTTTTCTAGCAGGAAATTTTTGAGGGTTTTATCCATTTCCCTGACTTTCCAGATGGTCATAAGTTCTGTAAGATCTGTATTTCCACTTAAGCTGCCAGAGAAACCCTGGCTTTTCTTTCCCACACACGTGCAGATCAGCTCTACAGTAGTTACACACCCAACCTACCCTGAGAATGCTCAGTAAAGCTAATTACCATTTTGTACATTAGGCTTTTTTTTTTTTTTTTTTTTTTTTTGATGCACAGATTAATTATATAACGCATTTGATTTAGTTCCAACATGTGCTGGATGCAGATGGCCTTCTGTCAATATTTTACTGAAAACTGCTTACATGTGTAGGAAAGCCGAAGGTACTGTCACATATCAGATCAACAGTGGTTCTGCAGGTCACCTGCTCAGTGGGGACATAGAAGGTACAATATGTTGTGGTGCATCTAAATCCAACAGAAACACCTTTTCACTTCTTGCAGAAAGATAGTTCTTCAATGGTCCCATGGGCTCCTGCTTTCACAGGATACCATGAGGTTTGAATGAAGACGTAGTCAGGGTGAGGCTGACCCAAAAACAGCATTTCTAGTGTACCCTTCTGAGAGGTACTGCAGTAATTTTAAACTTTACTTAGCAGCCCCCCACAATCTGGAGCCAATCTTAGTTAAGAGAAAAAAGCAAGTGCTCCAATTAGGATCTGAACTGAGAAGGAAGAACTGAACAGGGAGCACGGGGTACATCCTCAAAGTGAATGGGGTAGAAGTCTCTGTAGAAAGAAGGGAATGGAGTAATGAGATGGTTACAACTATAATTCTATTTAAAATGCAGTCTCATGGAGTACTCCTCTTACTCAAGCCTCATTTAGTGTCACTTCTTGGTTGAGTAACTGCAGTCAGCAGTGTTGCAATGTGGTGTTCAGATTGGCAATTTCTAAAAAGCCTAAAGAAATTAGAGGCCTTTGAACTAAGTTTGCTCCCTTAGGCTCCACCAGAAACCTCAGGATTAATCTTTTGTTTTACTACTTTATTTAATTATGTCTCTTCTTTTCCGCCCTCACTTGTGGGTATCAAAATCATTCCCTCCCTCTAGTCCAGAAAACTGCAAAAATTTAGTCACCAGTGGAATAAAAATTGTTCTTAAACTCACCTCTTGGGAATCCCTGCTCATTCAGAGCATCATGTGCACTTACGTGACAGCTGTCATCTTCTGTCATTTGCATTGGAGAAATACTGATATTACATACAAACACTTGAATGTGAAAGCTTATCAGGTACTTAGCTTGGCATCCTTTTTTCACTCTGCCAGAGCTGATGTGGGATGTTTATGTCTAACAGTGGTATTATTACAGTTACTGAACAAAACAGCTGCAGAAATTAATGTTCGTTTATTTCCCTTTGTTTTTTTAGAGATCAGGTGATGCTAAATCACAATGCTTGTAACTTCAATCTTAGTTAAAATGCAGCAAATTTAAAATATAATTTTAAACGTTTTTTTTTTTTAATTTGAATTTTTCCTCTGTAGAAAAACAGTTCAGAAACTGATACAGAGTACAATACTGTTCACTGGTAAAGCAGAGTTACCTTATGGTGGTAAACAATTAAATTTTCAGGGACAAGACTAAATATGTTAGATTGAGCATCTGGTTTTACAGGCATTTTCTTCAGAAACCTGGAGACTAGTGGAGGGGTTCACAAATCATGCTCTGAAACTTTTGTCAAAGTGTTTTATGGAAACACAAACAGCCACTTCATAGATTGCCCTGGTTTGCAGTCACAATCAGAACCAGTTCAGTTTGTCTCCTAGTGGCTCTAGGCTGCTCAGCTGGGAGTTTTCTTTATAGTGGATCCAAAAGGATTATCATGCATTAACCTCCCAGTGCATGCTTCCAGGCACCGGCAGACACTGTTGGACCAGAGAGATCTACTCTCTTAATTTACCTGACATTGCTGAACCCTCTGGCCTCCAATCCAGCACTGCCATACTTGTGTTGCAGTTAGCCTCTATTAACCAGCCCATTATTAATTAATAACATACATTTCCTGATTGACAGAATTAGGAAAGTATGGTTTTGTCTGGCTTTGTGTCTTATGGCTGGATATCTTGATGCTAGAGGAAGAATAAGGTGCAAGTGAACAGTGTTGCTCTGGAGGTGGGATCTCCAAAGGAGATCTCAGAAGAATACATTATCTAGGGACCAGTGATGGGTAAACTCACTCTGCAGGGGATGGGAACACTAAAAATCCTTCATTTGTTTTATATTTATGAAATCTGGAGGAATGAGAGGCCTGATTTGCTATAAATTAACTAATAAGTACAAAGTTATTAATGGGCAATGGGAAAATTGATAAATTGACACATACAAATGCATACACAAACCAACATGCTGGAAGCTTCATTTCAAAAAGCAAGGATAAAAAGAGTAGTAAATAGAATGAAAATTTTTGTTGTGGGTGGGGAAAAGAGTTTCTTACTGATTCCTCCTGCCCCTCCATCCATCGCCCCCCACATCATCTCCTGCAACTACTTAGCAATTTCCAAAGGTCAGGCTAAATTTCAAAATATGCTTTTAATTTGAGGTATCAAAGCAACATTTCCCAAACTAGGAAAACTGGAAGCAAGCCTGGAAGTGCAGATAGAAGTGGAGTTGTGAATGGAAAAGTTTGGCAACTCTGGTATAAAACTTACTCATTCCATCCAACCAGATTTTCAGCAAGATGTTGCCAGTCTTCAGTAGCAACTAGCATAGATAATTTTCAGAAAAAGGCAGTTTGTAGAGCTAGGATGCCTGTTATGCTCTTCAGATAGCAGCCATCATATTAAAGCTCAAATATATTAAGCAATGTTTAGCTTTTCCTGTGCAGCAGATCTTAATCTCTGTGGAAATTCTCCTATAAGAAGAAACATACCACTACTCCATTCCCCCTTCTCCCCTGTGAGTACTGGCTCTTCCACAAAATGGCCTCATGTATAAAGAAAGACAAGTGCAAGCCTGTTGCTGTATTATCTGACTACAGGATGAACCCCTACTGCTGGTAATGTTGACATTATTTCATAATTATTGGCTAAAATCCTGCCTTTTCAGACAATGGCAAAAAGTCCCTGGCAGAGTGTGTGGGCGATAGGGTTTGCCCTTTCGTCATCGGCTGTGGAGGGTGAGTTTCTCTGTGTGAGGGTGTTTGCCATTATTATTGCTGCAGTTGTATTGCACAGGGTTCTAAGAAATTCCCCATGACCACACTTCAGTTAAATGGATAAAATTAGCTCCCTGGTTGTAACTCAGTCTTCTCGTCAGTGCTTGTATGATTTTCTTGAGTATCAAAGCAAAAAAAATCTTGGCAGGGATTTGTGTGGAGAAAAGGAAGGACAGAAAAAAGAGAATCATCCATGGACTAATCACATGTAAACTCCCTTTTTTTTTTTTTTAATTTACTATTTTATTTATTTATTTACCTTGGGGCTTTGGATTTGTTTTTAGGGGCTTTTTTTGCTTGGTTTTGTTGGTGGTGGTTTTTTTCCCCTTAAATGTTTAATCTTATTTACCTGCATTAGGAACTGTCCTCATAGCAAAAGAAAGGCAAAAAGGAACAAAAAGACTCCTGCTATATTTAAGCAGCCTTGGAGTAAATGACTGATATGCTCAAGTGATTTTGAGACCTTTATCATAACACTGTCTACCTTTGTGACCTTTAAGTCTTGAATGGTTCTGTTTTCAGTCACGCATCCGACTTGCAAAGTTTTTACTCTGCTGCTGTGCACACAGATCCTGTGGATAATTATTATAATCACCTCACATTTGCGAAGGCTCTCTGGGGACTTGAACCCTGGTTTCTCGCTCCTGCTCTATTACAGGGGAAGTAGAAGGAGCAACTCCCCTAGTTCACAATAGCATTGGCAAGGAGTAGTTAACCTGAACCCTCAATTATGTGTAGAAAATCTGCACATCCTGCCCAATTAAGATTTATTTTTCCCATGGAACAGGTTCTAAATTTTTAAAGAGTTTGATTGGAATTCTAAAAACAGCAAGAGAGAAGATTAATCGTGTTAATAATTAGAAAGCTGAATGCTAACATTTTTCCCCCATAGGAGCTGCTTCAGTGTTATTACTCTCTCAGCTCACAGCAGTTATAGTCTGTGTGTAAAGAACCTGATATACATGTAAATTGACCAACAGTTTGTTAGAAATAATTGAAAAATTAATTCTAAGTTTAAAGTGAAGAGTTTAATTTTGTCTCCTTTTTGATTAGCACTACAAAAAGAAAGGAATCAGGGACAAGATAAATCAATTGGTCTCATGACTAACACGGTCAACCTATCTCTTTGCTGTCCTTGTGGTATAAGGAAATATTGCTTCTAAGCCACATCCTCTTGCAAGCCAATACAGGGAATTATCTGCAACACCTCTGACAACTGAGGATGCATGAGATGCTGTTCAAACACTCCTTTTGCTCTCTCTATGTTCTGGATAAATCTGTCTATCACTGCTCAGTTCAGGCAGAAAATCCCAGTACATGAGGCAAAATCTCCTTTTTGATATTTTCCTCAAGTAACATCATTCCCAAATAAGCTTTATTAGTGTCAGTTTTCCTCTTGCCTAGGGTCTTTGGCACAGGTCTTTCAGGAGCCATCTACATAGCAATTTCCATCTAAAGATCTGTTTAAAAACATAATTTTAGATCTTAGATTTTAGATTCAGATTTCAATAAAGGAGACCCTGTAACTTGTTGCAGCCTTGGCAGAGGAGCAAGAGAGTAGAGTCAGGATGACTGAAAGAGTAGTTGTCAGATGATGACCTCATGACCATCTTATTCAGAGCAGAAATTTGAACCAATATTTTGCCTTCACTTGTGAGCATGCTGACACGAATTTATGTATCTTTTTCTTTCTTTACAACTTAAGTATTTAATTAATTATACAAGGAAAGAACACTGCCAGCACAAATGGCTGGCACCTATAACATATCGGTCCACTTTAATGCCACCATATGCAATGAATGAAACAGGAGTTAAGGAATCATTACTAAAAGGAAGATATAAAAAATACTGTACCATACTGCAGAAGGGAGACTATAACACACACTAACAATAACATTGATATTTCTTTTCATTTCTGGGCTTTACTTAGCAACTTCAATAATGGTATTTAAATATGTCACCAAGCATGTGTGTTTATATAAATATATTATTTTTTTGCTTTCCTGGATTAATTAAAAAAATCATTCAAATCTAGCTCTGTAAAAAGAATTATTTTCCCTACTACAAAAGACTTTTAAAAACAAACAAACAAAAATTCCACCAGATTTCTCCTTCATTTAGAAGCTACCATGGTTCACTATTCAGGTCCAGTAGTACTTTCTCTGTAAATACGTTAATTTCTCTCCTGAAGGTACAACTATGCAAAGCAAAGGATTGCAAACTGAGATTAATAGTTTTCTTCCCCAATTTTTACCCATTATATACTAAAATTACTCTAAGTTTTAAAATAAGAAGTCAAAAAAGGATGGATTTTTAAAAATATTTTTTAACAATTTTTTAACTTTTGTCCTATATTATAAGTGTAGAAAATAATCACAAAAGATCCTTTCATTATTTTTCTTTCCCCAGGAACTGGATTTCTCAAAAAGAGAAAAGATTGCTTCTTTTCAAAACTTCCCAACTACTTACTAAATATTGAACAATTAACAATTGGGTAATATCCTAACCATTCCTGATATAATCTCTTTACACTGTCAGAGGATTTGGAATTTTGAAACATGAACATTGCAGCAAAATATTTGTGATGACCAGTAAGATACACTAAAAGGAAAACCCAAAGAAACCTGAGGTACTACTTTTTTGTCTTGAGGCCTTAGTCTTTCTTGCACCTAGCGATGGGAATGTTTTTGAAGGAAATTTCTGCCTAAGTTAATATACAGATAGAACTTACTGATAAATCCAAAAGAGGGAATTTAAACATTATTAAAGTCCCACTTACGTGGATCTCTTTTTCCGGTCTATGTCTGTCTTTCAGAATGGAGAGAGATAATGAGTCATGCATTAAATTTCAGAGAAACTCGCATAATGTGGTCCAGAAGTTTCCTAGTTTTCCCTGCTTTCCCCATAGATCAGATGTGGCTTTTATAGCCACACCTGAAAATGAGCTCAGACTTAGATTTTTCATACTTTCAAGGGTTGTTTAGGCAAACTTGTTCTTTAAGTAAAACCACACAATGACTGAATTGATGGTGTTAATTATTTTTTTAATTTCAACATAAAACGATAGGAGAAAAAAGTCTGTTACACATCATAAATATAGCTTACCTAAAGATCTTTCACCAGTCCAATAGGTGCTGTTGTACTGGGCAGAACTGAAAGGCTTACATGATCAGTAACGGTTGTCATGACAGAACAGCTAGCCTTATATCAGCATCTATTGCTTAAACTTATACAGAAGTCTCAAATACCTAGCAGTTTCCATACTCTGTTTGTAAAATGTAACAAAAATGATAATTATGAATTACTATCATCAAATATAATTGTAGATGATCATCTCTATCAAAGCACTGTGAGTTGGTGTCTTATATTAGCAGTTAATCACATACTTTAAATGGGTCCATGATGCATTTTTATGAACTCCAATGTGCATTGGGGAAGAATGCAAATTGAGGTAAGGGGAAGAAACTTAAGCAAAACCATTTTTTTGAGTGAGTTTCAACATAGGAAACTGAAAAGCTGGAAGCAGTCAGGGTGTTTAAACAGACATTAAAACATTCAGTAGAGTACAGAGTTTTTATTCTAGATATTCTTTGCATGTTACAAAGAAGTGTTCTCACGGTCAGAACAGTGAGGTGGAAAATTCAAAACTTATGTGGAAATAGCTGCAGGTAGCAATTCATGAGACACCTCATGAAAGAACCTGAAGTTATTTTGCACATAGAAATTTGTAACCTCAATAGGTGATCATTATGTTGTGTGTCTTTTTACAGTATTTGTAACCAAGGTTCAAAAACTGAAAGCGGAACAAGACAATTTATTTCAGTCCTATAGAAGTGGTAATTTCACAACTGACTTAATTTTTGTCTTTAATCAGTAAACCTCAGTTTGTGTGTGTGCACATTTATATATATATGTAGATACACATATATATATATACACATGTACATACATACATAGACACACACGTATGTATATAAATACTTAATACAAGAACCAGAAATTTTTGACATAAATTTTTTAGAACAAGATAACAAAAGCTTTAAATCCTTTTTAATATATATTAGAAATTACAATTAACCCAAGTGGATGTGGTGGAAGAGGACAGAGCTGTACAGGCCTTGGCCTGCAGGGAGGGATGGTGTTGAGGCCAGAGCTGGGGCAACAGTAACTTCACCTAGAGTAGCTGTGGTCTGGAGACATCCATGGACCACCTATTCAGTAGTCTGAAGGAGGAGGAGAGCAGATCATGTCACAGCAGGGAGGACAACTGAGAGATCGATTGTTTATTTGCAGAGACTTTGCAGGGACAAAAATCCCAGCCTGATGGTACCCAGAAGGAAGAACAGTCAGTGGCTGTGCTCAAGTGGAGGGAGGACCAGGTCTCTAGCCACAGTGGCACTGGAAGATGGTGACTTCTGGCACAAAATAGGGTGTTTCTCCTTAGAGGTGTTTTGCTGGAGAAACGGGGGCTGGAAGCAAGGGAGGATGAATGGGCACTGCTTCAGAGGTAACTGGGCTAGCCAAGCTTGACACAGGTGATGGAGCCAGTGACTCAGAGAGGAAAGGTAATGATGGTCTTTCTGTAAGAGGTGGTGAAAGCCAATCAGATTTGCTGTCTTGGGAGATATGCTGCTCATCTGGACCCCAAATCTGGAATACAGTAGAGATTTTGCCAAGGTTCATCCAGGAGTCAGGCTACTGATTGCTGCATGTCCATGTGGGTATCTGCCAATGGAGATCTCAATCAGAAAATTTATGCTTAGGGTTAGAATGAAGGGCAAAGAGAAACTGTTGGTGTTCTTCTCAGCCCTGCTGATCAACAGGAAGCAGTCAGAGAGGAGCTGCGAAACCTGTGGATCAGCACTTGGCTATATGGTTGGTATTGCTGGTAGCATATTTTCTATGGCCATGGGAATTTCCTAATGACTTGAAAAAAGCAAATGTTACTGCTATTTTCAAAAGAGGCAAGATGAAGAATCCAGGGAACAGCAGGCCAGTGAGCCTCATATTACCTCTGGGAGGACTATGGAAAGAGTGGTCTTGAAAGTCATTTCCAGGCACATGAAAGACAAGAATGTGACTGGGAGAAAGTAGCACAGATTTACAAGGACAAATCATGCCTGACCAACCTGATTGCTTTCTATGACAACAAGCTCAGTGACAGAGGGGATTTCTTTTACTTTGAATTTAGCTAGGCTTTTGACCAGGATGTCCCATGATATCCTTGTAGCTGAATTACGAGACATCAACTGGATGGGTGGACGGTAAGGTGAGTGAAAGACTGGCTGTACTGCAGCATTTAAAGAGTGGGTCAATGGTTTAAAGTATAACTGGCACAAAAGTATAAGAGGCATTTATGGGGAGTCAGTGCTGAGGTAGTTTGTTTTTAACATCTTCATCAGACTGGTGGATGGAATAGGATTCTCCTTCATATTCTCAGAACTGCCACTTCTATGGACTTTGACAAGCTGGACGATACAGCTGCAGAAATTTTATGAAGTTCAGTGAAAACGAATACAAAGCCCATGGGGACTCATTGACTAAGGAGCAGATCTAGAACAAGTCATGAAAAACTGTGATTGAACACAAGAAGTATGGCATTGCATAAATAAAGACTAAGTATGTATTGGGACATACTTGTAAGCCAGCAGGCTGTGAAAAGATTATCACCCTCTACTCAGCATTCATGAGGCTTCATCTGGAGCACTGTTTGGAACTTCCCCTAGTGTTAGTGCTACAAAACCTGGAGAAAGTTCAGCAGAAGTCTAATGGAGTGGGAAGATAGCTGAAGCACAGGGCATCCAAGAAAATGCTGAAGGACTCAGATTTGATTAAGCTAGAGGAGAAAAGTCTTAAGGGAATCTAACTTCTTTCTTTAATGACTTCATGACGGTTATACAGAAAGCTACCAGATACTTTCCTGAGATGCACAGCGAAAGAGTAAGATGCAAAATTCACAATTTTTAGCAATGAAAATTATGACTAGATAAGGAAAGTATGCAATGAGTAGCTAAGCACCAGAACAGGTTGTCCAGAGAGACTGTGGGATTTGCAGCTTTTGAAATATTCAAAAGTTAACTGGAAAAAGCACCAAGAAACCTGATTTGACTCTGTGGCTACACTGGCAGAAGATTGGACTAAGTGACCTCCAAAGATCCCTTCCAGCAAAAATTAGTCTACTATTCTATGTGTAGTTGATGTTAGCACACTCCTGGAAGTGGAGAATACTTTATATACTTCTCCAGTCTAGGAATGAAATGCATGGCCACAAATAATTAGTACTCCAGTTAGGATAAAAGAGCTTTCTGCATCAGAGTCTCTCTCAGACTTGTTGACTAGCAGATAGTGTTATTTGTATGAAAGAAACCTCTTATGCATGAAAGCTTCCAATACTGCAAATGTTTACGATCCTGATACAGAGAAACCATATGTAAGCAGATCATTCATGAGATTCAGGCTTCTGTTCCCGGTTTCAATCACGTCTGATTTATGAAAAGTAAACAGTGGGTCTGAAACCATCCTAGTTGTCAGTGGTCCTTGTGAGGCAGTAAATATCATGAATTTCAAACTGTTTAAAAACCTTTCAAAACTGCTCAGTATGCAACTGCTTTTATAGTTACATGAGCCTTTAAAATGCACATTTCCTGAAAGGCAAGCGAGCAGGAATAATTACTATTCATTTTTTTCTCCCTCAGCTTAGAGAGTTAAATTGTATTCAACAGTTATTTCTCCCCAGTGCATGATACAGCAGAAATCCTTCCAGAGCAAATGCACTGCAATCAGAGAGCTGGCTTCAACAGCAGAAGCACTAAAAGAAGTAATACAGATTAATGAATGAATGATGTAGATACACTTTGTCAGCACTGTTTGCTACAGGGACATCCTTAAGCTCTGGAAATAAAGACTTCCTCTGGAAGGTTTGTTTGTTCAGGCTGTGGTAGGTACTGAGGATTTGTCCTTTTAAGGACCATTTTCTCCCCGCCTCCACTGACATCAGAAAGGTTGTGTTTTCTTTTTGAACATGAAAAGGCTGGACATTGCAAATAATAAAAGCTATGTCAAAGGACTTCATCACTGTCAGCAAAAAGCTCATGATGTTTTCTCAAAGATCAACCCACACATTCACCTGTCTTTAAGAAAAACAGATCTGCCTGGTTGTATCAGCTGACTTGCTGTATTTGCCTTGGAGTAAGTATCATTTGTTGTTGGTTGTTGGGCTGTTGTTTTTTTTTTCAGTGGGAGGGATTTTGAGATTTATGGGTGTGCTGAGAAAACATGGGAGGAATCTGCCTGGAGGGTTGATGGGTCTCCATGGAGTGAAAAATGTACTCAATGAAGTGGATTGATACATACTGTCCTTGGCTTGCAGCACTGCTTTCCAAGGGTAAGCCTCACCCAGCCTCTTGAGAAACAACTTTAGTAGTTTTCTTCTTCACATGATTTGTTAATTTATGGGAACAGAAACGTTGAGGCTTGTTGAAGAAACTCGAGTCATCCTATTAATGAAAGTTGCTCTGAAATGGGAAGACTGTGGGAAATGAGATCTTGAAGTTGTGAAACACATATGCTCATACACTGTGAAATACTTAAACTTTCCAGAATTTAAGTAAGGAGTTATAAGAAGGTCCTACTGCATTTTATAGCAAAATTAAAAGAATATGACACTTTGCAAAAGTTCAGACTAAATAGATGCAAAGAGCAAATACTTTAAGAAGATGCCACCAATAATTAAATACAATAAAAAAAGTCTGACTGGGTCACAAAGAATAGTTCAATGTAATATAAACAATAAGCCAAAAACTATATACTGGGCTAATTTCATTCCTAGAACTGAACTATGAAGTGGCTGTACGGATTTCTGGGACAGAGCTTGAAATTACTGGATTTTGGTCCCACTATGACTTCATCTTGCCCTCTGGCCTCAATAATTTAGTAATTAGTACAGTCATTTAAGATCTATAAGGCATAATGCAAATCTCTTCTCTAATGCAAAGTAACATAGAATTAACTCCTGAACTCCCAACCTTCTGCACCAGCTTAGAAAGTAGTCTAGCTTCATTTTCTTCTTAAATATTCGGTGTTTACATAAAAAATTAAGACTTTCACAAAAGGAAGAAAGAACAATATCTATTAACAGCACGAATATGACTAAAGATCTCTTATTTTTTCCTGGCTTCCACTGCTCAATGTTTCAGTCTCCACAGATGTATATATAAAAAGAAATTATCACTTTCCTGTCACATTGATGGAGGCACCTTCCTACTCCTAGTGTTTTTAAAGAGGCTGCAGATCAGGTAACAATAGTTAAAATAATTTCTAGATATGAAGCAATCCACTACCATGGATTATTAATATTAATTATTAATATCTGCATTAAACTTTAGATTTATTAGGCCTGAACTGCCTATTTCAAGTGAAATTTATTAGGGGCTATCTAGTCAAACTAGGATTTTTGAAGTTTGCAGATCTGAAGTTCACAGCTGATAGCTCTGCAGCTTATAGCAGAAACAGAAGGTAAGGGTTTAGGGAGTTTGGACTTCTAGAAGAGTTAGGAGCAACCAGTCCCAGTGAAATGGGGATCAGGCCTAGGTACACAGCTGAAACAGGGTTTAATCTAGTCCTGGCTATGTTACAATACTATTTAAAATGCTTATTGACACATAGCACAGGTTCTGTGTACACAAAACATATGCTAATGGGCATATTTAGTTCTATATACGTTAACAAAGAAAACAAATTGGATTACAACATTAATTACAGCCCTTTCCCAACTAAATTAGCCTTCTTTAATCTTAATTTCTGCTGTTTTTCTCCCCTGTCTAAGTGTATAGTTGGTTGCCTACCTGCAATTGTCCTCTTACCTAGTTGCCAGCTGTAAGGCTCACATCTAACATTTCATTTTGTAGCTTTAATTTATTGCTTTGCTTGTTGTGCTGTAATTAGACAGCACATAGGATAAACTAATAAACTGTAAACTCCCTCAGTATGTATTAATAAGGACACTGCAGCTGTTTTAATATAACTCAGCCTTTTAAAATAGACAAGTTATTGACCTTATTAACTTAACCAACATTTCCACTAAAACGACTGCTAAGTAAAGAAGCTGATAAAAACATGTAAAATAAAAGCTAGATCCTTATGGAAAAACAGTTTGCTCTCTGAAACTGATATTTGGTGTTGATGGAAGGGAAAGTAAGTCTCTAAATTCAAGTCGCTTGTAGGGTATTGTTACCAAAGACAGGCCTCTGTTTGTAACCATATGATAACTAAAATGAGTTAATTATTGAGCTTCTTACTGTGTGAGAAAATAGTTGGTCACTGAGCTGATAGTGATAAGGACAGGATAACAAGAAGTAGTTAATCATTTCAAAGTTCTCTCATATGTCAAAGTGCATACTCCTATACCAGTTAGGACAGAGCTGTGGCTACTTCAAAGGGCAACTTTATCATCCTCAAGGAACTGACAAATTTACAGTAAACTTTTACTGTCCTGAGATGACTCAATACCTTAAAAGGGTAATGTGAGGAAGAGTATCCCTCCCCAAATCACCATCAAGGAACTCACACTTGCAAAATAGTGTTTTGTTGACCCTGCAAAATTTAATACTCATGCGCAAAAGGGCTATTTGGTCATCCCAGTGAATATGTAAGCACAAGTGGAGTTATGTATTCGGTAGACAGGACAATGAGAATCTTCTGTGTATAAATAATGGATGAATGTCCCCAGTGAGGTGTAGTAGAGTTGTGGATTTCCACCTTGCACCCAGCATTAAATAAAGCAATATCTTTTCTCTAAGCTACCTTTGGTTTCAAGAGCTTTTGTTTCAGATAAAAGTCAGAAGACATATGCAGAAGCCAGTGTCACAGTGATCCCCAGTATCGTGTTCATAAAAGACCGGGGAGTCTACTTATGACTTTAGTAAACTACATGGGTTGTGAATTTAAGTTTTCTTACACCACTTGCCTTAGTGACCCCTGGTTTTATCACAAATTAAGGACAAATTCTGTTGTGCACATTCCTATGGAACAAAAATTTGCATTTTGATCAGAGACAGTGAAATGAGAAAATGCAGCTCAGATGTGTCTGAGAAATAGAATATAGTCAAATCTGTATGACAACCAGCAACAGCTGAAGGTCCGTCATGTCTATATGAAATGTAGTAGCATATAATGCATAACATGTCTATGCCTACACATTGAGCAGAGGATGGTTATAAAATCTCTTGAGAAATCTACAGGATGGGTTTCTGCACACATTTCCAGACATGATTGGCATCTTCCAAGGAAAATACTGAGTTCAAAGAAGCACCCCACAGGAGTCATATTATACTGGGAAATGACTAGTTTTTTTCGCACAGAATTTGAGAACTGTTTGTTTGTAAGCACTTGCAATGCTTTGCTAACTTACTATTGTATGCTAGCTCTTACATACCATTCTTTTATTTTGATGATTCTTGTCCAGACAGTGTTCACCTAATTTTGAAGTGTGCACTGGTCTTTTACTAAGAGTGGTGGCAAAAGGTCTATTGGTCATGGTAGCATGTTTCGGGTTTGGATTACACCAATGATAGCTGAGAATTCCACTGTGGTTTGCCATGTATACTAAGCAAACAGATGACTGAGTTTTTATTCTTTTCATATGTAAAGGGACAGAAATGTGCTGACAAACTAGGAAGTGACTCAGACAAAACATAGATACCAGAGGCACAATCACAGACCCAACTTCACGGCTCTTGTCACCATTCAAGGAAAAGCAGAGGTGAACAGCCCAGATAATTTCCTCAGATGCCTAGTATTAGCATTTTCTGAAGTCAATGACCAATATAATTCGAGCCAAAAATGCAGACTTCTATATTTCATGCTAGGTAGAAGATCAAGATGGTCAGAGACAGTCACAGATGCTGGAGAAGGAGAAAGGGAAAAATAAATAAGTGGAATAAGTAAATACCAGCTTTCAAGTTCAATAGGAGGAAATACTGTTTTCTGGGTCTACTCAAGTCAGCCATCATCCAGTGCTATGCTTTCAAACAGTGCCTTGTTGCACATGCTGATTATTCTACAAAAATTACATTAGGCCTAGTCCCTACTGAAGTAAAATTTCCTCAGATACCTGACACAAAGTAGCATTAGTTCCAAGATCTATCAGTCTAGAACATCAAAGAACACTACATTGCTGTGTTTAGTTGTCTGCATTACGACCATATTGTCCCTAATATAACATTTTATTCCATCAAGCACTGTGAAGATGCATATAAAAGGATTAATCTCTGCCAAAACCAATGGTTTAAATAGATAAGGCAAGCAAAGACAGAAGTACTCTTCTAATACATTCATATATTTCAAATTATCTGGTTTGAACTCTTCTATAACACTGGCTGGTGAATACCCCTCCACCCTCTGTCCCATAAAGGGCTGTAACCCTTGAGGGCCTTGTGACACACTGCACATGAAGGTGACTGGTCTTGATATGAGGCAATTGAGTTCCTGTACTTCAGTGCCACTACTTCTGCTCTCTTGAAACACTATTTATAGGTCTTCAAAGAAAGCAGGATGAAGGGTGAGGAGGGACCAGATCTGTCGAGAACATAAAGTAGTTCAAGCTGATGATTAATTTCCTAATGTGCAAGGGCATTCATTTTTTCTCACTGTAAGGGGAAATATTGAGTCCAAGAAAAATTTTGCAAATCCCTTTATGAATAAATCTGAGCATAAGAAATCTGACCACTGCACAAAACAAGACACAACAAGCCATCACAGATGTGCAAAATCCAAAGATCATCCAATTTAAGAGGTTGAGATTTGCTTCTTTTCACAGACTTTGAATAAAGTCACTAGTCTTTGAAGCAGCCACTGCAAATGGAGGGAAGAGGGAGGTAGATTTTTCAGAGAGCCACAGGAAATGGAAGGGTTGGGATAAATCTTTCCTTGCCCACATCTTCTCCTCTCAAGCAGCCTTGTACTTATGTATAGCAGTGCAAGCACCGTAAAAGCAGGTTTAGTAGCATACTACTATCTTTGTGGTAGACACTGTATAGATGAAATTCTCTTTGTTTTGCAATCTCAGGAGATACAAAAGGAAATAATTGACTTTGGGTAATTTTTCTCTGAGAGGAAATCTCCTTACAGAACATTTCACACATTTCACATTTGCACATGATTTTTCTTTTCTATTTCTTTTTTAGAGAACACACTCCTCATCTTGTGTGTGAATGCTTAGGGAACAAGTAAGATCTAACCAGTTTGACATTTAAAACCAAATGTTTCAAGGTAAGCATAAGAACAGCTGTCAGTAAGAATTAACAGGAGCCAGCGCTTGAGATGAGGTTGGTATTTGACAGTGTTCATGAATACTACATTTCACATTGAAGATGTTACTTTTCAAACTTTAGGTTTCCCTTTTCTTTTTAAACAATGTCTGGCCTTAGTCACCCTTTTAATGTTATGTAGTGGTACAATATTTTATACATGACAAGCATGGGGGAAGAAACTTATTATCATTCTCTTGTGTACGTGTTGTAACATGAATTAATGTAAGGAGGGAAATATCCATCCATTTCATGAAGACTGCTGAAACATTTGCTGCCAGAATTCCTCACCTGTCATTTATTACTGACATTGAGAACATTTTTTACACACTTGTGAAAGAGCTTTCCAAAAACCATTGTAGTTTATGAATTGCTTGCAAATTTGCAACTGACAAAGTTGAATTTTCAATAGCTTACAGGGCTTATGTTTCTCTCTAGTTTTGGAAGTAACTTTCTATACATTTAAAGTGCCTTACAAGGCAATTTAGATTTGCCCATAATGTGTTACATGCTCAGTGATGTTTCACTGGTGCTGTTATTATAGTTAGCAGTTAGGTCAGCACATACTTATGTCTCCTGCAGAGCAGCTCAGATCAGGAGAGGCAATCCCTTTGAAATTCAGCAAGGTTTCCAAATTCCTTTTGTAAGAAGAGTAAATATTCTGTGGATCTGTAATGCAACTGGATGTTAAAGTACAAGGAAAACTTGTCAGACCACAATATAATTACCATATTCATGGTAGTATTTAATTCGGCAGTGCACTAAGCTGTTTTGGCAAATTTTCTCTGACTCAAATGGAAACTGAGTCTTAATTTTCTCAGGTTGCTTAGTAGCCTGTAGAATTGAGGTCATTCTAGAGCAGTTGCTGGAATAAACCTAGAATAATGAGAAAATTGACTCTACAGTGTGTTCAGTGTCTCATTAATTTATTTTGAAATTGTGTTAGGCAAACAAACATATATTTTAGAAAACCTGAATAAAACCTTCAATTTACCTGTAAATTCATTAAACCCATTTATTTCTACTTAGGTTTCTAAACAGTTTTAACAGAAAAAGGCCACATAAAACATCACTGCAGTATGGAGTGGTCAATATGTATTTATGTCAGACAGTAAATACAGACAGAATATTATCCTTGAAGGACTTCAGCATAAAAATCGGGAACTTTCTGTAGTAAAAAGAAATCCAGATACAAAGGGAAAACTTATCAGAACTGAAGGGCAACAAAGATGATGAAGGGATAGGAGCATCTCCCTTATGAAGAAAGGCTGAGCAAGCTGGGACTTTTTAGCCTGGAGAAGAGAAGGCTGAGGGGAGACCTTAGTAATGCTTATAAGTATCCGAAGGGTGGGTTGAAGGATGATGGAGCCGGACTCTTTTCAGTGGTTCCCAGTGACAGGACAAGGGGCAATGGGCACAAGTTTGAACATAGGAATTTTCATTCAAATATGAGGAAAAACTTCTTTACAGTGAGCACTGGAATAGGCTGTCCAGGGAGGGTGTGGAGTCCCCTTCTCTGAAGATTTTCAAGACCTGCCTGGATGCAGTTCTGAGTAATGTGCTCTAGGAAATCCAGCTTTAGCAGGGGAGTTGGACTAGATGATATCTAGAGGTCACTTCCAGCTCTCACAATTCCATGATTCCATGAAGCTTTCCAAAGGGACATATCAAATTTGGAAAAACCTATTACATGGAAATGCTTCTTAGGTACAAGATAGTACTTCTTTGGGTCAAAGCCAGAGAGACGTGCCATGAATTGATAAAATCAAGACCATTCCCTAGCCTGAAGACCAAGTACATGGCTTATTACCATCAAGCCAAATGCTCTTCCCTGAAAATAGCAAAGTGCTTCTGAACTATCTATCTGTTGGACACCCAATTGTGCCTTAGCACTGTTTGAGAGAGTAACAATTATCACAAACAAAAACTATGTGGTGAATGTGTTATTAATTGAACAATAAAGATGGTCATGGGTCTCTTGGTACTATTGGGTTAAAATGTCTATATTCATAATATATTCTATATTTTATTTACAGTCACAATGTAAATTTTGTTTCCTGACTAAGTGCCTGGCTGTAGAAATATGCTTTGTAGCTCTTATTGAATGAGATCTTATCAAGCTCTTATGTGAATGAGATAAAAATAATAAAAAAAAAGTCTTTCTTTCCCCTTCTTTTCCCATTTTTCTCATTCTGCAGAATCAGAGAATCACAATTCAATGATTCTGTGATTCTGTGATTTCCTAAGCACTACACCGGTTTATAGTTTTCCTGTCTTTTTGATATGAAAGATCTAAAAAATTACCTTAAAGTCAGAAATGTATGGATTTTTTTGCATCTGAGTTAGTATCTTTCTTACTCTTTTCCCAAGGTGTCTCAGAGCCTGTACTGCTATACCCGTGTGTGGCTTTTTCACACAGACCTCAAGAGAGCAAAGATGCAGCGACAGCTGTGCATATCCCCAAGTACTTCCAAATATATACATCTTTGTTAGTGTATTGCTCTTTACAGCTATTTATTTCTTACCTTCTTTATTCTTGTACAGTTTCTGCCACATAAAAATGTCTATTGAAATTGGTTCTCTCACTTTTATAGTTTCTCACCTTTCAGCTTTTTCTTCCCACTGACAGCTGTGTTCAGCTACTTATTCTGTTTTTTTGTATACTCCAAACTGTTTTTTAAGAATTTGACTTGGGAAGGATAGGAAAGGTGGGGCTCGGGGGGTGCGAGAGAGTGTTACCTTAGTGACAATACCAAATGAAGAGTGCATGTTGGTATTGTCTTAAATAAATCTTATTTTTTATTTAACAAAAATTCATATTCTGATCCAGCAGCAGTAAAGCAAGACTGTTTTGGTATAACCCAGCATCTGCCAACTGCCTCAGTTCATCAGAACCACTGAACACATGCACCTGTCTTATGTGTGACTAATGCACAACCTCAAAGTTCAGTTAAGGCTAAAATGCTTAGCTGAAATGAGATCTGGATTATTCTGCTAAATAAGCCTGTTATGGCAGGTCAGTCAACACCAAATCTGGTTTACAGAGATTTGGAAAAAAAATGTATTTAATTCATTTAGTATTTACAGGCACATTTAAGGGGTGCTGTCGTGGTTTTGTGGTTTTGTCCAATGACAGATGATGGCCTCTCCCTCCCCCCTCTAAGATAAAGAGAGAAGGAAGAGATTAAAGAGATTTAGAAGTTTAGGAAAAAAAAAAAAAGANAAAGAAAAAATTTAAAAAAGAAAAAAAAATGTATACAGTATATGTAAAACCATATCAGACTCCCAGGATGATGATCATGTCACCAGCAAACATCAGGAAAAGTCCCAGATTGGACTCAGTGATTGACAGCAGCTGGATTCCAGAACTGCAATCAATTGGATAGGGATCAAAGGCAGATGAACAGACAGGGTCTTTCTTGGATTTTGGCCATCAAAGAGAGTACACTCTTTGATCCCTCAGCTTTTATACTGAGCATGATATGGATGGAACGGAATACCCCAGTTGGTCAGTTTTGGGTCATTTGTCCTGTCCGCTCCTCCTTGCAGGTGGGACCCCTTTACACTCTTCCACTTCTGCCCTCCAATGGGGCAAATAACGAAATTACCTGATCTTGATTGTTCTAGCAATAAGTATAAGCAAGGGCCTCTCTGCATAGCATTCCTCGGTATAATGAGGGCTTATGACTGTGAGAGTGAACAATATGCTGTTAACTTCAGAGTTCAGTTAGTTAGAAGAGGCCCGGCTAAAAGAGTAAAACTGAAAACCAGAAAATTTGTTTGTTTTACCTCAAACCAGGACAGGTGCTATGCTTAGCTGAGAAACAAGGATAGACTACAACTTCTTTGAACCATAAAATGCTTTATGGAATTAATGCCTAAATATCTAACTTTACGTTTCCCAAGTACATGCTGTGTTTGCTGTTTTCTGTGACTGTATTATCCTGGTATGAAAAAGTAAGGTGTTCTTACTTCTCTCTCTGACCCAGCTCTGGCCAGTACTTTTCTGCTTCCAACAGTTTGCTGTCCCTTCAACTGTGATGTGATAAAAGGCTTGGGAGGGCAGATTCTGTAGATGGCATCACTAAAATCTCTGAGTCAAACTTCCAGGAAGGATAAGAGGAAGAGATAAGGAGAGATATAATTTGGCCTTGTACAAAATCTGCTATCTTTTGAAACTATGTTTTTACTCAAATAAATAAGAATTTAAGTATATATCACACAGATAATGCTTCAAGACATATTAAGGATAACTTGCACTTCGAAGTAAATTTAGAGCATAAAAACAGCCAGATTTTTTGAATATCAAAATCTCTGTAAAACGTGGAAAATGAGGGAAAAGAAAGAATCTCCAAAAATTAAAAGAGAAGAAAAGATTTGTGAAATCTCTATTTGTATACTTTTTCTGACAACTCATCTTTTTTTAAGGTCATATCCTCCCATAAAACTGAAAGGTGTACAAAAATATTCTTATGAAAAGTATTTTCTAAATGAACTATTCTCTTTTGTTTCCATTGTGAATGTTTTTCAAGGTGAAACTGATATGCTTATACATTTTCAATAGGAAAATGAAATGAACTGTAAATGTGCTTTACTGAGTGTAGCATAAGCATAATTTCTACAGTAATTTCAGATAATAATATACATCAGTGCATATTTGAGATCATTGTCGCTTCAAATATTTAAGTAACCCTCTGGGAAAGGTCATGGTTTTCCAAAATACAAACCCCAGAACTCTCTTGTGCTCACAGCAACAGTGAATAAGATTCAATAGATGTTTTGGTTTCCCCTCTTCCTTCCCATCTCTTTAGTGATTTACAAGAAACTAAATAACCTCATGGTTGTTATGGCACAATTTACATTCTTACATTTTGCCCCAGTTATATGACTGGAAATGAGAAAGTCAGTTTGTAGTACTGTGTCTTTAGCTCACCGAGCATCAAGCACCTCTGCAGCGCCCTGGCCCCATCCTGAGCACTGTTGGTTGCTATGGAAGCAGCACAGCACTTTGAAGGACTGGGAGATGCTGGGGGAACTATTCATCATTTGATAGAGACATACTGGTGCTCTCATGTAGACTTGTACTACATACAATTTCATTAGAACTGAACGGTCATATATCCTTTGCTCTCTGGAAACCACAAGGATTACAGCTTTTGCTACCTATGAGGGTGTGCAGGAAGAAGAGATTTCATACATCTGGAATCCATTTCAATCTGAGCTTCACTGTTCCATACCTTTCACTTTCGGTATGTACTAGGACAATATTTCTCTACATTCTTTGTCACGTTTTCCATCAGGAGGTCATAGAAGGAAAAGGTAGGTGAGATAGATGCTCCCCAACAAGTCCAAAAAGTCATCTCCTGCTCAGCTGACTGGCAACCCAAGAGTGAGATCTGCCCAGGCC
Source organism: Pedionomus torquatus (assembly GCA_013398155.1). NCBI lineage: Eukaryota > Metazoa > Chordata > Aves > Charadriiformes > Pedionomidae > Pedionomus > Pedionomus torquatus. The sequence continues at coordinate 888,070 of VZRU01013568.1, read as the reverse complement.
AGCTCTGGGAAGCTGCCTCAGCTTGGATGCAGCAGTCTTTCAGAGCAGGAGAAACCAAGCACATGGTGATGCATCATCACAGTGACAAGACACTTTTCAGTCCATTGCAGAGATCTTACCCTGAAGGGAACCAGATTTGCTGTGTCCTAATCCTCTACCAAGCATCCTAAATTCAGTTCTCCAAAAGAAGACTGGGGACAGCTAAAATCTGTTAAAGATTATTCCATAAAACTTTCCACATATAAGAACTTCTTTTATTAACAACCTAAGTAGGATTTAGTTGATAAGATAGAATGGCCAGATAACATTGTCTTCATGTGAGTTATATTCTTTGAAGAACTCATGCATAGTCTCTTCCCAAATTTATAAAGATGGAAACTTTTGATTCTTGTATCTAGAATTTGTTAATTAGTAATTTTCATCAGAAATCATCTCATTCAATTATTTCTATCTAAAAATTTAGATATTTACATTAAGACTCTTTTTTGGAGTTACTGGAGAGAACTTTCTTAACCAGAAGCAAATTCAATATTTCTAAAATATGATCCCACTTTCTTTACATTTTCTTTTCTTTCTTTCTGGATGGGACAGTTGATCTCTGAAGAATCCTGCCTCATCATTTAGTGTCAAAATAGTTGCTTCTGTGGAATGGAGGTGAATTACAGCCAACAAATACCTCTTGGAGCACCCACTACATAATGAAAATTCATGGGGAACCATTCACATGCGAATGCGGTGTAAAGCCAGAATAGTTGGAATCTCTGGTTCTTGTTGAAAACTGGATTGGATTTCTCAGTAGAGTTTCTTTCTGGCTTTCAGAAGGGACTTCCAGCAGAAATGAAATCTGTAATTGCTTCAACTCTCAGTGTTTAGATGCTTCCCAAAATAAAAAGATCATCTGTAACATATCCCCTTACGGTTTATTATTATTATTATTGCAACACTTGAATGTAGACTTACTCATGCACCAGATGTATTTTTTTTGATTGTGATACAACCTGTGACTTCCAAAAAAAAAACCACCACCAACCTCCCCCCTCCCCCCCAAAAAAAAAACAACAAACAAAACAAATAAACCAACCAACCAACCAACCAAACAAACAAAAACTAAAAACAAACTAGCTAACTAGTTGGATGGAAACTGTGAAAGTTTGGCAAGTAAAGTACATTTTCTGAATTTTCTCTTTTAAAAGATTATGATTTCATGTAATCTCACACCCCTGAGCAGATGCTATCTGTTTTCCCTTCCAGAGATTTAAGCTATAACCAACAAGAGACAAAAAGGAAGCAGAGGAAACTGTGGGAGACCATGATGATTTCTTAACATGCTTTTGCATAAAAAAGCAGAAGACCTATTTCTGCACTAGTTAAGACAGTAGAAATTATTATGAAAATACAAAATTGGATTTTAGTGAAAATTGCTGTACAATTTCCACTTAGAAGAAAGGACTACAATATTTTCTTTTTGCCTTCTCTACTGTGTCCATTAGTCTTTCTGGAACATATATATCTTTCAGCATTGTAGCATGTTTATTATAATTGATGGTAATAAAACTGTTATTTCTGTGGTACAAATTGATTGTGGTGGATACACAGATGAATGCATTTGCTTGTGTACATGCTTGCCTATATCATACTTGTAAATCTGTAACTATACATATAAATCATCTCATTTTTTCATGGTTTCTTGTATTTCTCTTTCTGCACTAATGAGCTGAGGTCAAAGCCTGTGTCAAGGTTTTGTTAGACGACCAATGCTGTAAGAACTAGAAAAGAAAAGTCTTTAAACACCAGTTGAAACATTTAATTTTAGAAGATGTGAAGAAAGGCACAAAGAAAAGAAAAGGATCAATTCAGAGAAATATAGAGAAAGGAATATAGGAATTCTTCTCAGAAAAAGCTTTTTAGGTAAGGGGCTTTTTTAGGGAAGGTTTAATGTTTAGTTCTCCCTCCTAACAGAGGCATATGCATATGCAACCTTCAAATCAGAAAAAGTGCTCGAATTATTAAGAGAGAGGACATTCAAGAACAGCATAAAGTCTTGGACTAAACAATTCTGTTTGATGCTATTCGTTTTGTGTGAGTAATTAAATATTCAGTTGACAACTGCCAGCTTTCTCTTTCTAATGCAAAAGTCCATTCATAATCAAAAAAAATCAGTTAATACCTTATTTTCTTCACTGGGAAGAATATTTCAAGTGTAAAAGCCACAATAGAAAGAAGAGAGGGATCCCCATCAAAAAGTGACCAGCGATCTGACAATTCAAATATTCACTCGAGAAGTAAGATCACACAGCTCAAATCTCCTGACTGCAGCCATGGAAGAACATTTTCAGCCATGTTTCCCATCTCCAGTAAGTGTCCTAAGCATTCTAGTGAGTTATTTACTCTCTGGCTTAATTAAAGTTTAAATATTTTACACAGAGTGGAATGGATCCTGCAGTAAGATCCAGGAACAGTTTACCTGTTGCAGTGAATGAGATGAGTCCAGCCAGAGATATAGGTGAATCTGAGTCTGCAAGTGCCAGAATGTTTTGACTGCTTGAAATAAAGAGGATGATGACTACCTGTCTGGATATATTCTTTAAGTGATGCTGACTCTAACTGATATAACAATGAATTCAAAAAGAATTTAAAAACATCTTGTGAATAATGGAAATTACATTTCTTATTAAAAATACTTCAATGAATCATTTAAATCATTTTACCAATAAGTGAATTAAATATGTCATGGAAAACGATTTTTGGAGCACAATAGATTCAGTTGATTCTTTGAGGAGAAATGCAACCTTGCCTACTTACTACTTAGTTCACGTACCTGACTGTGAACTACTGAACTGAGGCCTGTGATTTATACTGAGTGATCTTGAAGCCCTTACTATTATTTTAAATAGTGCTTTAGAATTATTTTTGCTTTTGACATCACCACTAAAGGGTATTTTTTTCTCCTAGAGACTTCATCTGTTCTCTGATTTATCTCAAACCTTTTCTAATTTAAACTAACTCAGAAGAAGTCTTGTGAGCTTAACAAACTCAGTGAAGCACATTATCTATAGATCAACAAGTAATATATTTTTTTATATTCTAAGATGCCCCATGTTTTTATAGTTTCTTGGTTCATGCAGCTGATCACTTGCAATCTGATGTCAGACCTCTTAGTAAGAGCATGTATGTGCATTCATCACTATCATTTTCCCACTTAAAGAGATCTGAAAAACAAGAAAATTTTTTAGTGATATTAGCACCTTATGGCTCTCAGGGACTATTGGTTTTAAATATGAACTTTTTAAGAATCAGAAAAAAAAAAGCAGGAAAGAGAAATGTAATAACACATTAACATCAACTTTCATCGTGAAAATCAACAGAACTTACCTGAAATACTATTTTTTTCCTGCATATTTTTTCTTATATTCTCCATAATTTTTGTTACTTAATCTTATTTTGAAAAATATTTAACCATTGCTATCATATTCTTACTCTAATTATTTTAGGTGTGGACTTTCATTTGGTTTTGAGAGCAACAGTTGAAATTACTGCATTTTCTGCTTTTCTTCTTTTTCTTAGTACATTCAAAATTACTCTTAGTATACCAGGTATGTAAGACCTATTCATTGGCACTGTTTGGCATCTGATTTCACTTATCACACCTTCTATATTAGTGGCAAAAAAATTCAAAAAGTCTATATTGGAAATGTGAACAATCATCAGTATAGATGTCCCTTTCATCTTTAATTTTTTTCCACTTTTTCTTAAATTTTCTACATCAATGAAATATTATTAGTAGATGATAAGGGCAGCATTTTTTTTCTTCACAATTGTCATTAATTTTTAATATTTTATGATTTCTCATTAAGCTGGATATCAGTGAGGTGTTTCTGAGAGTATTGTTTAGTTCTGTAGAGTTGATTTTATAAAATAATGTTCTGTGATACAACACCAAAATATAAAAAACAGTTGTCTTGATATGTATTCTATGATCCTATTACTGGATCATATTTCATTATTACTACCATTGCCATTATTATAACAAGTCGTATGATTATTATTTTATTTAATACTCTTATCAGAATTTCTTAATTTCGATTATATTTTGATTGTCCCCTATAACTTTATTCATTTGACCATATTCTTAAAATAACTATTAAATAGTAGAAAGAGTCATAAAAGTTCTTTTTGAGAAAAAAAAAGGCACCCTATCTTTCAGCAAGTAATTCTAGAATAGAATACATATCACAAAGGAAGGTATAGTCCTTAGAATGAAGAGTTTATTCTCTCTTATTTTCATACCTCAAATATTCCATTTAAGCAATGTAATAGCATGATTAGTCATGTTATTTGGATGATATTGGAAGAATTTAGACATAAGCATGGGATGACAACCAATGTAGTAATTTGTATTTTCACATGGGAAAATTCTAGTACCTATTATTAGATTTATTGTGAGATACAGTGATGAAATTCTTGCCTCATTAAAATAAGTAGACTGTTTGCTAGTGACTGCAGTAGGGCCACATTTTCAGTCCACACCCTCAGCTCCTAACTCAGTATGCCTCCACTGAGTTCATTGATTCGTAGCCAAATCACACATGCTAAAGTTCCCAGGCACTATTTTTGAAATGTCTTCCAAATGCAAGAGATAGTACCTTCCAAATATCACATAGAAGGTTAATTCCTTCTATTTTTCACAGGACTATGACATGACTTTCTAAGGCATGTATCATCCAAACAGATGCACAAAGATGGCCTTGGTAAATTAACTACCTTATGCTGTGTTTCACCAGTTCTAACTCTTTTAGAAAGGCTGGAGGTGACCATTTCTTGGAATTCCAAGCAAGAAAACACGAGGGTTACAAAAAAACATGTTTGCACCAGGCTAGTAGCCCTTGTCCCTGTTAGCTTGAATTGAACAGTGGTCCCTTTCTGATGTGTTTGGCTGTACTTTGTTGTAGGAGCTGTTTTTCACATGAAAATAAATACTAAAACTCTGGCTGGGTATGGTACTACAGGTGACTATAACAGAAGAGTAGACATTACAATTCCAGCTGGTTTGGCTGAATTCCAGTATGCACAGCTTCATTTTGCTCTCATGAGAAATTCTGCTATAGTTTCATGATATTTTTTTGTGTGTCCTGCATTAGAAATGTCATGGGCATTAGCTGTGCTTTGGTGTATTTTTCTATGAAATACTGTAGTTGTCATCGCAGACAGAAGACCCTGCAGACATGTACATACTGAAGCTCAGATATAAAGCTATCAAGTTCCCTCAATTTAGATTTTTCTGCGTTTGTTTTTGTTCAAGTGTCTCCTCACCTTTCCCAGTTTTTCACTTCCTCATGAACTCTTGCTGGCAATCAGTGCATCTTATTTCCTGCTGGCAGATGAAACAAAATCCTTGAGAGCCGATGCTAATACACAAGACCAGAAGATGTGTAATGTTATGTGGCAATCCAGCCAGCTTCTCTTTCCTCTTCTCTCTGGTCTCCCAGATGCTTATTAAAACTGCATTCCTACAAAAGGTTGGACAGGGTAATCCAACCTTGAACCTCTCACGTGGCAACAGTCTATAATCTTTTGTGCCAAATCATGTTATGTTCCCAGTATGCATGTAGTTTTCCAGGACATTGATCTACTTCAGGTTGAATTTAGAAAACACTATTGTTTCCTCCCTCTCCCCATCACTCTCCTTCCTAGTGGACAAAAGTCTATTTTATGACACTTGTTTTGTATGAAGAAAAAGATAACAAGTCATATAAACAAAATCTTTAACCACATCAAGCAATCTTCTTTATAGAAACTTTCAAAATAATATGTGCTTCGCATTGGGACCTTCATGGATGACAAGATTGAGCTAACTCCCCTTTGACCACCACAGAATAACTCTCTGGACTCTTTGTGAGTAGAAACTGCCATTGTTGCCAGATTTTATGGATGCTAGGTAGAAAAGACTATATTCAGGGTCAGTACACTTGATGGGTACAGATGTAAGAAATGTGCTCTGTCAAATGTCATTTTAGGCCTAGCTTCTTTCAACAGGGCCTGTGCTTCATTCATGAGGCAGGACAAGCATGAAACAGGACAAAAATGGTTGCCAGGGCAATGGTTAATATAGTATATCCAGAGTTTAAAGTAAATTATCTGTGCACCAAATGAGCTGAATCTTGTTGTAATGCAATCATGTCATCTAAGTAATACTATTTTAATATGGCTTTTTTATAAGCCTATTAGCTATACATCCTACCGAATTATATGAATGTGTGCTCAAGGACAATAAATTTCAGAGCCCATCCAATCATGATATCCATCTAGTAAAGCACACTTTTTAATGTACGTTTAACAAAATAATGATTTGAAGAGTTGACTATTTCATTTTCACTGGCTAGACTGATGTGTCCATATTTCTTACAAATAAGAAAAGGCTCTGGCTGCAGGAGGTAAATGTACATCTCTTCAAGAGAAGTGATTTGTTCTGCAATTCCTCTCTGGGTTGCTCACAGATCAGTAGTATGACCTACTGTACATTGTTTCCTCTGCAGCGTTTTGCTGGCTTCATATGTTTTAATTTCAGAGCTAATGTCTTTCAATGTTCTTTTTATTGGAAGAAGTGCAGCACTAATGAACCAGTGTTCAAGCCAAGAGACAATGAGACATAGTTTCATTTTATCTTTGCAAAGATAATGCTACAAGCCAAACAAGTGATTTACTAATACTTTGAAAAGTCCTGTTAATGGAAAAGGTTGTTTTTTAAATAATAAACACTAAAATATTGACCACCATGTAATTAGCAACAGGCCTTTACAAGATTCTTTTCAGATCTGATTGACAGTATGTGCTTTAAAAGGTGTTTGGTAGATACATTTTAGAATAAAACTGATTTATCTTTCTAATTCTAAAGGAGAGCCATTGGCTCCAGTTTTATTCGACTCAATAGTTACAAATTCAAGGAAACCATGATACATAGCCTAATCAAAGACTCATTATTTGACCACTGCTAACAGGACAGGTGTGCCCTTGGCCCTTCCTGTTTGTTATGAGCTTGTTTTATTCTCTTTTTTCCCCGGTGTTTGTTACTCACCAGGTCCTCATTAATCATGTCTCCTGTCCTGCACAGATTGCAGTGTCGATCCAAGCAGCTGCTGCAAGATAAGTACTCCTTGAGCGGACACAAAACCAGCAGGCTGCAAGGGCCAAACATCCAAACTTTAAAGGGCTGATGGATGCCAGAAATAACTTTGAAGAGTA
>VZRU01013568.1:860965-880823 GCA_013398155.1 Pedionomus torquatus | reverse complement strand
AAAAAAAAAAAAAAAAAAAAGGAAAGATATGTGAAGACATGGGTACTGAATACAAGGACTGTGACCACCAACTGCTTCTCTAATAAGAGATTATTATTTTGCAGCCTATTTGAAACCTCAAATGGAGGAATATTGAGGTGATGTTATTACAGGATAGCTAGCAAAAAATTCTCAGCAACTCCGGCAGCTGCATTACGGAGTCATTCTCTTACAGAGACCACTCAGTCCAGGTGGAAAATGGTGGCAATGCTGATACTTTCTTCCAGGTATTCAAGTTCATTTGGAACTGTTTCAGCTCCATCTACCACTGCTGTCTATGTGTTGACATACCCACAGGAGCCTCCTCAAACAAGGAAAGAGGCTCAGTACTATGAATCAACAAATTACATTAATCAAAAGCAAAATAAAACAACAAAGCACAGAAATGTGGAACAAATATTTAAAATATGAGTGCTGTAGGGGAACCACTTCCACTCTACACAGACCTTTGAGTGATTGTGTTCAAAAGCTCTGCAACAGATGAAACTGCCAAAAATAAAGGGAAAAAACATGGGTTGGCAGGAGGAGACAAGCTATTAATATCTTTTAGCAAAATATTCTAGGAGAATATTCTAGCAAAATATTCTAGGAGAATATTTTGCTAGAATATTTTGCTAAAATATTTCCTTTCTGAAGATTTGGTGTGCTGTGAGATAGAAGAATATCAGTTGGACAGCCACTTGTGATTTCAGGAACTGTTGGTTTCCTCCCTGCTTCTTCACTTCAACAAGAGAAAAGGTCAGGCAACAGACCTCAGCAATGCTGTTATGTGAAAAGGACTTGCCACATACTAAGAAAGGGAGAAAATGATAGTGAGCTACCTGACTTTCAGTGCGGGTATATGAAACATGTAAGCAATATCAAGATTTGCTACAAGTCCTGCTTGAATTTTCATGTTGTGTTTCCGTTAAGTGTGGAACTGAAAGGACAATCAGGTTCTTTCCCTTCACTCTATGTTATCTAGCAACTTAAACAGTGAAATGCTAGCTTAATAGAGGTCATTTTTATGTGATGATATTTATTTTCTAGTATATTAGGTTTTGAAACTTCAGAGACTCAATGGGACAAATCCATGAACCAAGTCATTGTCCTTGGACCCTTCCTGAGCATCTTCACAGGAGACTACAAAAGCCCACTGCAGGTAAATCTAGTGGTTTTGCAAGTAGATGGATTTAGATCCTTTCCAAGACACTGTAAGGTTTCATTCATTATTTGTCCAGGTGACCCTCTATCTTCGTCTGTTGTACTTCTATTAACCAGCTTAAACAGACTAATCCCCTTTCTTTTTAATGTCCATTTATTTGGTAATAGTCCTTCCAACTCACTTGAGATCATGTTGCTGGTGACTTAGTGAGTCAGTCTATCCTGACAACTCTAATGACAGTAGATGGGATTTCTCAATATAATCCAGTTGACCCAGAATGTAAGGCAAGGTAAGGATTGTCTGTTTTGTCAGGCAAATAGTGAAAATTTATTTTGGCTTTTTCCCTCTGTTTGTTCCTGCTCCCTTCATTATCTGTAGCAAAACATTGATTGGTTTTCTTGACACAGAATTATTACATGCTAATCGCACTGCTCCTGACCCTGGAAGTCAGTTGGGACTTTCCCATTGCCTTTCTTTTGCCAACATACTGCATAGAAGATGGGGAGTGGGAGCCATGACAAGGCAAATCTTGACATCAGAATATACTACAACGAATATTTTAGAATAAGTGTTTTCACTTGGAAAATACTAATATATTAAAATTAAATGTTTGTTGGTTTGGTTTTTTTCAGGAATATAATAGAATTTGGTGTTTGTTTATCTGTTCTAAGGTTTTCAGAACTTGAAAACCTTAGTCACAGCAAAACCTCAAATATCTAAAGTTATGTGATGGTCAAATGACTTGAAGGTCACCTAGGAAAGCAGGGGTAAGATCAGTCTTGGACTACGTTTTAAGAAATTTCCTGTTTGCCACCCTCTGGGCTATTTCAACATTCCCAGATTCATGGTAAATGGCAGAATGTAAAATATTTTCATTATCAAAGGTTCATTGTGTCTTGCTTTTGTGGTTTTTGTACTTGTATTCCTTCCCTGATCTGAACAAGTATACCTCTTAATCAGAAGGTTTGTACATAACTTGCAAATTTCCAAATCTCACAAGAGATTTTCCAAATCTTACATTGCTGAGGCATCAGATGATATTAGAAGAAAAGCTCTCTCACTTTTTAAAATGCATTCCTCATTAATCTTTTAGTCTTCCTTACTTTTTTTTTTTTAATATAATTTTATTTTGTCTTCATTGGCTAGCATAGATTGCCTGTGAATTGAAGGGGGGTGGGAGAAAGGTATGCTTCTAAAATTTCACCATTCTTTAAAAAGTTATGTTCTTTAAAGATTAAAAATTAAACTCTAATTTCTAAATGATTTATAAAACTCGAAGTCTCATCAGCCTCACCTATATCTTCAGTCTTATGATACATCAGTATAAAGGAGTGGTTGATATTAGTAACAAAGTAATGAGTGGCTTAGACCACATGGATTTTTTGTTGGAGCACATAGAGTTAAGTCTCTTTTATCAAGGGCATACACGCCTTTGAGAAATTCTGAGAGCACATGAAAGACAGTAGGGACTTAGAAGAGAAAGAGCCAGATGAAATGTTACCCTACATCTGCCTTTATATATGAAAGAGATTAAATTGCATCCAAATCATGCATCCAAGAAAGCAGATGAAAAATTAGGAAGCATGCAAAATATAGCAGAAAATGGTTGTTAAAAGGTTATGGCCTTTTAAAATTGACAAGGCTCCTTGGTCAGATTACATGTACCCAGGAGTGCTGAAGGAAGTGGGGGATGAAACTGGCAAAGCATTAACAGCATTTTCACAAGTTCACTCAATTTTTATTCACTTCAAGAGCCAGAGACAGATCTGAAGATTGGGAAAATGGGTCATACCGCTTCTTTACTTCAAAAAGATGAAGAAGAGGAAGGAATACAGACATGATAAAGTTGATTCAGTCTTTTTGATAGTGTTGTAGGAAGAGAGTGAAAAATGTTACAAAGGCTTGAAAAAAACAGATATGTAAAATATAACAAAGGGTAAAATGTCACTCTGTTTGTTCAGCACTATTCAATTAAGGCCATCTTGTTCTTCTCCAGAGGAAAGCATTTCTCTGTGCTTAAACATATTCATATTCTTCAGGATGATACTATTGTGGTAGATAGGGAACATCAAAGAAGAATAATCTGTACACACCCTGCTAACTTCTCCGCATCAAAATTACATGTACCTTAGAAGTTCCTTTTAGAGCCTCCCACTTTAGAGTCCTGGGCAGAGAAACATAAACCATGAGATATCTTTTAATTACTTGAATTGAAATTACAATTACAATTCCTTCATAATATTCAAAAAGGCTAAACCTTCTAAAAAACACACACAATAGAAGATAAAACCAGGAATACGCTATATCAGGGCATAATTATTTTTTTCCAGTTTTCACACTGAATTCTAATTTAGGTCTGTTTTATGCTGTTGAATGAGTCAATAGAATATACCTGCAGCAGTGAGAAGCTGTCAGATATCTTGCAAAAAAACTCAACTTTTTGTTGCTCTTATCGAAAGTGCATATTCTGCTCCCATTATGTGAAAACTATGATTTCCTGAAGAGCTGAGAAGATTATTGTTTGCTTAATTCTTGACTAGCTGCCAGTTTGGCTAATCTTTCTAAACAGTTTAAGTACCAAACTGCGTAACTGCCTATTTTGAAAGTTTGTGTGTGTGTAGAGTCAGTGATACTGGTCAATACAAATTGAAGACACCAGAACTTCAAATCCAAAAATGCCTCTTATCAAAACTCATGTAATTAGAACTTCCCAGATTTCTCTTTCAAAAGATGATGCAGGAATGTTACCTTATGTGTGGACATCACAAACCAGTTTCACTATGCTTGTTTGCTCTGGCATCGTTGATGAGAGCTACCTTCTGCCACGAGAAATTGGCAAAGGTGTGATGTCTTGCTGCTTGATGGCTGCATGGTAAGGCCAAAAACTGTGTGATGGAACACTGCCAATCTGCACTCTGCTTTTCAAATGGTGTTAATTTTCAGGTCTACACAATCACTGTGCCCCAAACTACAAACGTATCTGTTCTAAACCTACAATTACCTGTTCCCGAAATACAAGCTGAGAGAATAGTAAATAACAGGTAAGATGAACAGAGATTGTATTGATGCATGTTAGAATCCAATTCACAGATGTGCATAACATTTTGCTTGTTCCTCTCTCAATAAATTTTTCTATGGCGTCTGGGCTTACTTCAAGTGACAAACTGCTGTAGCAGTATAGCTGGGGTGGCCATATGGAATGTGGTCAATAAAACACAGTTGTAGAAATGTGCCAAAAATGGAAGCACTCTACTCCTCCCTAAGCATGCTTCTTCATGTAGTGTATTGAAAAAAAAAAATCAAACTTCTGGAGCTCTGTAATAAATAGTAAATTGCAGCTGAACAGGAAAATCTAACTATGGAATCAGTGTTAACCAAATCTTTATTAAAAGAGTAAGTATCTATTTTTAAGGTAAAATTAGTGTGTCATATCCTCTTACTCATAGGCAAGAAAATTCACCAGATACCACACACAGCTGTTTCATAATTCTTGTCTGCAAAATCAAGAAGACATTTTTGGAGGGTTAGTATTCCACACTCTTTATACTCTTACTACAGCTATTATAACAATTTGTACCTGTTAAGGATAGAGCACAGAAAAAAAAGAAAAAAAAATCTGTGATTGAAAACTATAGGAAAATATTGAATTTTTCCAGTGTTAGCAGTTCCTACAGCTCTAAAACTAGTCAATTAACTATTATTTGGCATCACAAATTGATATTACTTATAACCTTTAGCCCAGTCTACAAGATCACATTATGAAGTTTTCATAGGGTTACCACACAAGACATGCATATCCATTTCAGATAGCAAAAGTAAGGAGGAACTCCGTAGGCAAGAAATGTCAGATTCCTCAGGAGACTCAGAAGTGACACATAAGATACATCACTCTCCTTCTCACAGCTGGGGATTTAGACTAATGAGTAGGAGCTATGTGTTTTGGACGAAATTTTAATTTAAACTTATTGTGGAATACATGCATTTTGAGAATGCATATTACCACACTTGCTACAGACCGCTCTTGAATTCTGAATTTTAGAAGAACAAAAGAAACTCACATACTGTTCATCAGAAGAAGTGATAAACTATATGAAAGAATCTGGAATAACCAAGATTATACAGCTACTCAGATTACATAAGGGCCTCTCAGAATCACAAAACTAGAAACAACCTGGTGTAAGTATCTTATCTCATCAGCACTTCTGATTTTCCATTAAATTGGACAGAATGATAATGTCCTTCATTTTAATAACCACTTTTAAAGGAAAGATAATGATGTGGCTTGGGATTATCTTCTGACAGTCATCTGCCACCAGCTGTCATCTAACCTAACTTCAGGCACCTAAAAATTTGATAGCCCATGTGGGATAGATCTCTAATTTTGTTATGCAGTCCATGGAGATAGGCACTTCCAAGATGATTCACACTTGGGAGGGAGGTTTTTCTTTTGGATGTGGCACAGGATGCCAATGAGTCACCAGCTTGAGGTCCTTGCATCACTCACTGGAAGTTCCCCCATTATCTATAAAGGGATCAGTCAACTGGTTTAAACCAGGAGCACCCAGTTTAGATGCATTAGTGAAATGAACTTTACCCATGAAATAATGAATATATTAACAGGTAGCTCCTTTGAAACAACTGGCCATTTTCCATAACAAAATCTTGTTTGTCCTTGCTGATTTCATCAGGTAAATCTTGCAAACAATAAGAATCAGTTTTAATGTATTTAGGGATTATGATAACTGAGGTAAAAAAATGCAATAAATTAAAATAATTATCTTTAAATCCTTGTCCAACATTGGAGGCAACTGTAACTGTTACAGTTACATCTGTCCAAGAAGTAAATTAACTCTGTAAATGTGGAGGAAAAACTGCAGAAGAAGAATATAATTCCTAGAGGAATTATAAGTACTGTCAGGAAACCTGAGGGTTTGCCCATAGAAATATTTCAACCCCTCAACCTCTTTTTGTGTTTCAACCTCAAAAAACTCCCAACATTCAGGACTATGATGACACTAGTATCCTTTCTGTTCTTTCCTAAAGAGTGCTGCATTTTTAATACTATGTCTTATCCAGTAATTACTCAGAAAAGCTAAGAAATATTTTTAAAACTGTGGTATGTTATTCATATATCTATGGTAATTCCTTCAGTTAATAATTATCCTCTTTGATTTTAACAAATTATCTAAATAATAATTGAGTAGCCCATTACAAGTATTTTTGCCAGAGACATTTCTACTTTACCATCTTAAATACCACCCTTATTTGTGACCATCTTCATTTAAAAGTTCTCGGAATTTACCTATCTGCTGCTCTAAATCAATATTTTTAATGACATACCCATAAAAGGTAGAAGAAAAAGCTGTAACAATTATCTTAAATTTAATCTGGACCTGTCATTCTCTGTTATTTCCTCAGGGACTAAACAGAAGCAAGACTGGAGGGCTGTGCTGATTATTATACAGTGTGGGTATTTTACAAGTGCAAATCCAGTCTGGAATACTCATAATCTTCCCATCTCTTCTAGCTGGGATTAGAGCTGTATCTCCCATTACCTTTTCCTTGCCTCCCCCTCAGAAATAATTTCTTCTTTTGCAGAGCCTTAAAACCTCTCAATACTGCAAAATTAAGGCCAGTTATAAATATTATATATTTATATATATGTCCCTCACCATTTTGGCAAGATAAAATAAAAATGAATGATATAATAATTAGCAACTTTGGAAGTGATTCAAACACAGATGTAGGTAAGCCTTTACTAGAGATATCAAAAACAGGGAAAAGAAACTTCCCTTTTCAAGACTGACATGGAGTCACAATTGTCATATGTTAGATCTATGAATATTTAATGCAGTGTGGAAATTAATATTTAATATACTGAAGTTCTATATGACACAAGTACTTGACACATTTCTTTCAAAATGAAATAATAAAAATGTTTAACTATGTTCTATGAATTTGACCCTAAAACCTTTACATTTTGCCATTTTTAAAGAATGCCAAGCTCTGTCTTACAGCATCAGCACAATAATTTCAGAAGTTAAACATGCAAATCCACCTACCAACAGCAAAATGAAAACAACCTGGTTTTCAATTGGCCATTAGCTGAGGAAGAATTTATTACAGAAACTGACTTAAAAGGACAAATAAAAGCAGCAAGGTTGCCCACAGTTTAATTCTCAATCATTTTTTTTTTCTTTACTTAAGGTCATACACAATATATGTTTTTGAATAAACCAAACAGCTAATGTTGCTGTTGCAAGACAACAAGAAGAAAAAAAAAACCCTTTACAATAATTATCTATTTAAATCAGTGTAGAGATGGCCCAAGACAGCCTGAATACATTGGATTTAAAGTGAGTATTGTGAGTATTAATCACCTGATTACTTGTTTTGTTTCTTCGCTTTTTTTTTTTTTTTTTAAAAAAAAAGGTCAATGCAGAGTCCAGAAATAGTTCTTTTCAGAAAGTTAAACCTCTCTAATAATCTGAAATGCAGTGAGAATGATAACTGAGAACTAAGACACAGTTAATGTTCTTTAGCAATTTGGAGAACTCAGAAGCATGAATATCACACTTAAACAGCAATTCCTTCTCAAGCAATCACCTGGATTCTTATTTAGGAATTCTGGCTTATTAAACTGGGCAAAAGTTTATCCATTTGTCCTAAATTCTTTTATTGCAGTTTTTTTTTTGTTATTTTTTGGCTAAGCTCCCAGCCAAACTCTGGGGCAAGTTGCCCAAGAAAATGTTGAGGTCCATATCTCCATATTCTTGCAGACATTCAAAAGCTGTGTAAATGTGGTCCTGGACTACTGGCTCTGAGTGGCCCTGCTTAAGCAGGGGAGTTGGACCAGATGACTTCCAGAAGTAGCTTTCAACCTCAACAACTCTGCAGGGTATTTTAGGTACATTGACAGAGTAAGACTTATTTAACCAATGTGTGATGTTCACATGAGGAAGACTGGCTTCCTACTCAGGCTACGTCAAGTCCTGATTATATCACATCTTACTATTCTGGATAGGTAGGCAGGAATATTCCTTTCATGTCTGTGTAAAAATCCAGTTATTTAGGCTAGTAAAATTAGTCTTTGCAAAGAGTCGATTTTCACTGCAAAAGCTGCAGACATAAATTAGAAAAGTGCACCTTTAAATATTTTGCAGGGCATTTTCTTGGGAAACAGGAGATGCAAGCTGTAAATCTCATCTCATTCTTGCGGTTAATTGCATCCTGTGAGCCTACCTATTGAACTCTGGAGGCATATTTTATTATTGTTCTTTAACAAAAAATAAAGATATTTCCAGAAAGCAGCAAACAACACCTTGGAATGTAAAATGTATACACACGTTTTTTAATATAATCATGGGGGTTTTTTTTAAAAAAAAAATGGTAATTTCGTTGGCTCCATCAGGCTTTTGACAGAGCCAGTAAGTATCGGCCCCTTGAACTGTAAACAACTTTCTACCCACTCAAAATCTGCAAATATAAAAAGCAGGAACCCAATGAGTGGACTAGTGCCAGTATCCTCACAACGGTGCGAATTACAGTCCCAGCCTGGCTGCACTGGGTAACTTCTGCCAGAGTTTAATACAAAAAGCTTCCTGAGCCAGGAAGATAGACCAGACTACGAAAGCTTGAGTCAACATTTTGGTAGCTTCATGTTACTGGTTTGCTTTTGTGTTACTATGCATCTGCTTTACTCATTTCCCAATTCCCAACTTCGTTTTTCTAAATCCTTTCTGATCAGATTACAGACAATTAAATTACTTCACTGAACAAATCATGTTCATAAATTTGTCTTATTGATTGTCCAGAACACAGTGCCTCAAGAACCCAGTGTGCTGCATGGCTCCTGTACAGCTCTGCAAGACAATAAGATGATTTATTCTAATGGATGACCTATTTATGATGGAAAAACAAATCTAATTTCAATTACTGTTCTAATTAGGATGACTCATGAAAACTGGAACTTATGTTTTAGTATAGGTCAAAAAACAATGAAGAATGATTACTATCCATTATGCAGACTCCTTCTATTTGTTATTTACCAGTATAAGTAATGTATTTCAGTTTGTGTTTTTGTTGACAATAAATTTTCAAGAGAAAAAAGTTCTGTAAGCTGCTTTTGTTATTCTTTTAGAGGTACCTGCAAAAAGACTTCAATATTGTGACTGATTATAATACATGACATAAACATTCATAGTGAAAGAAAAAGGTCATCTACTACATCAGGTTTCTGTTTATTTGAAGGATTTTTCAGTGGAGTAAAGACCAAAAAGGAAGCAGCTATCTACCCTATCATCTTTGTCTTTGTCCTTGTTGGGTCTCCCTAAAAGCCAAACTAGCCATGTGGGCTATCAGCAGGTATTGGTGGTAGTAGTATACAGCATGTGTCACTCCTAGAAAGAGTAATGATGTACCTATTCCTTCTACATCAGAAGAAACAGCAAGTCCAGCTCCCCAAGAACACATTGCAGACTCTGCCTGCACTTTTCAGCCTAGGTCCACCCCATTTGCCATCCACTCTTCTCCATGAAACTTCTAGCTCTGTGTTCTTCTCAATCCATGATCCTTGCTGTGATTCTTGGTTGCTTAAAATTCTTGATGTTGCTCTGAAAATCTCTGCAATCCAGGATCCTTGCTGTGATTCTTGGTTGCTTAAAATTCTTGATGTTGCTCTGAAAAGCAGAAAGAGAGTTATAAGCTTAAACTGCTATTCTCATTTAAGATCCTAGTGGAAACAGCACCTTTCATGAAATAACAGTAATTCTTCTGGTCAGTATGAATGGCATAAGCCTCCAGGATGGCTCTTGATATTTCTATGACAGATGGTGACAAAAAATCTCACAAAACAGGTCAACATACAAAATCACCAGATTTGTAGCCTCTAATAATATTAGTACCAATATATTGGGCTGGAGCACCTCTGCTATGAAGATAGGCTGAGGGAACTGGGGCTGTTCAGCCTGGAGAAGAGGAGGCTCTGGGGAGACCTAATCGCAGCCTTTCAGTACCTAAAGGGGGCCTACAGGAAGGCTGGGGAGGGGCTGTTCACAAAGGCCTGCTGTGATAGGATGAGGGGCAATGGACTTAAGTTGGAGAAGAGCAGATTAAAGTTGAATATTAGAAAAAATTTCTTTACTCTAAAGGTGGTGGAACACTGGAACAGGTTGCCCAGGGAGGTGGTTGAGGCCCCTTCCCTGGAGATATTCAAGGTGAGGCTCGATGAGGCCCTGGGCAACCTGGTCTAGTTGTGGGTGTCCCTGCAACTGCAGGGAGGTCAGACTAGATGACCTTTGAAGGTCCCTTCCAGCCTGGATGATTCTATGATTCTATGATTAAAGTTATTGTTTGATTTTGCTGTAAATATTCAGAAAGTCCTTGGGGAATTTCAGTGGTTGTTGTGTAGACAAGCAAACTCAGGAAGCAGAAAGTGTGCTTTTCAGTCACAATTCATTGTTGAATATCTTGTTTCCTAATAAAGAGTGAATGAAATGAGGCCCTGTTTTACTGCTCAAAGAAGTTTCTCTGAGAGGCTGACATGCACTTCCAGTTGTTCTCAAAACTCATTTGGAGAGAAGAAGTACCTGGTATTTTTGTGTCCTCATATTAGTTTTTCCTCTAGTGTCAATCTCTGGACAAAAATTCTCCAGGGTACATGAATTCCCAGGGGAAACTTGCGTATACTGAAGGGCTGAAGCATCAGAAGACAATATCTGAGTTGTGACGCTTCCCAATATTTAATGACAGTGATGCAAATCAACCCAATCACTAATTCATTACTGTGTCTAGCAGCTTTACATAAAGATTTTATTTCCAAGTGAAAGGAAATAAATAAAAACTTTAAGCAGTGAGGTAGAAACAGGAAAAATACATCAAAGTCAGTTGGCACATCCTTTATGAAAATAACTGCAAATACACTGGTCAAGTCAGCTGGGGGATGGTGTGGAGGGAAGAAAGGAAGTATACTTTGCTTTTTCTGATTCTTTCAGGTGTAATATCATAGATATGGTAAGAACATGGCCCTTTAGCCAGTAGGAAATATAAATAAGAGCAAATATGTCCTCCTTTACTGCTAAATATTGAAAGATCTTTACATAGAACATACATTAAGTAGGAGATTGCATATAATTGCACTACAATCAGAAGGATTAGTACTTCAGTTATCCGACAAGTCCAAAACAAGACTTTCACTTATATTAAGAAATCAGTTTGCTTACAGGATGATGTTTGTAAAACTAAGTTTTGGAATGTTGCTTTTTTTATTTTGCTAATTTCCTTAGTTCTACTTTGGCTGCTTCCCCCCCGCCTTCCCCCCCATCCTCCTCCCCTCCCCAAAGAATGGAAAGGACAGACTAAAACAGCATAAGAAACTAATTTCAAACTAATTTCTGCTGTATTTCTAGTATTTAGCAGTAAGTCATCCTGTAGGTTTTCCCCGTTCCTAAGTCAAAGGAGCTTAAATATATTGGGATAAATAATTTTAAACAGAAATTTCTGAGACATTGTTTGAAGACCCGTCAAAGACTATGGGAGTCTGTCCAATAATTTTAGTGGGAAAAATTCATAATTATTCCAGGGAGATCAGGATTTGGCAGAAACTATCAAAAGAGTGGAATTAATTATTAAAAAATATATTCCATAGAAGCATACTATAATAATCCGTACCAGAACTTACAGTAAGACCATTTTTTTTTTCCCAAAGGGAGTCCTTCCCTTTGTTTGTGTCACCACAGATTTCTATTAGGTTCTAACCCAAGTGATAGTGAATCAATTTATATAAATCAATAGAAATTTACTTAGAAATAACCCAGAACTTAAATATCTGGTTTCTGGAATCACAATTACACTACAGTTACTTTCATAATGAACATGATGTGTGGTGCAGTATCTTATAACAGTAAAATTTAATTTTTTTTTAAGATGTGAAATTCCATTTGATGTCACTGGGACAGCTGCACTTCTTCAAATGAACTCGAGGATTAGTATGAACTTCTCAGATTAGTTTTGTCCACAGGGAAGTTGGTTTTCAAATAAATGTATTTTTATTATCAGGCTTCCAATGTACTTGGACAGTACCCTCTGTATTACTTTGTAAAATTAAACATGTGTCAGTCATTCTGATCATACCTGCTATAAATCCATAGTGAATAATTGGCATGAATGGTTAAAAACAGCCCTGCTATAGGGAATTGGACATTCACTTAAGGGTTTTTGTTCTGAAGAAGTATCCCTGTCTTAGTTTGCTGGAAACAATTAATTTCTCATCAACTTTGAAACACTATCCAGCTTTTGGTCAGTTATAGATTTAATTTTAACCCTTGCAGAATATTATTTGTTTGACTGCCTCATTATTTTCTGGTCTCCAAATGACTGACTCACTGCAAGTACTTAGCTGGTGTTATTGCATTTTACATTTGTCGAGACACTCCCTCTAATTGCTGGCTCCACTGTTGTCTAGGCATAGACTCATCTTATCCTGGAAACATTCTTTTGATCTTTTAGAGATGTTCTAACATTCACTTTTTTAAAATTTTTCTTTATTTTTTCAATTTTTAAAAAAATCATTATTTCAGAAATATGACAATGTACTCAAATCTGTTTAGTTCTCAAGGACACAGAATCACAGAGAACTATAGGGTTGGCAGGGACCTCTGGAGATCATCTAGTCCAATCCCCCTGCCAAAGCAAGTCCTCTTAGAGTAAGTTGTGCAGAAACTTGTCCAGGCAGATTTTGAACATCTCCAGAGATGGAGACTCCACCACCACTCTGGGCAGCCTGTTCCAGGGCTCTGCCACCCTCAAAGTGAAGACCTTCCTCCTCATGTTTAGATGGAACTTCTTATATATAAGTCTGTGCCCATTACCTCTTGTCTTCTCACTGGGCACCACTGAAAAAAGACTGGCCCCTTAATCTTGGCCCCTTTAAGTATTTACAGGTGTTGATCAGTTCCGCTCTCAGTCTTCTCTTTCCAGACTAAAAAGACCCAAGTTCCTCATAAGAAAGATGATTCAGGCCTCTAATCATATTTGTGACCCTCTGCTGTACCCTCTCCCTGTCTGTGAACTGGGGAGCCAAGAACTGGACACAGTACTCCAGATGGGGCCTCACCAGGGCAGAGTAGAGGAGCAAGACAAACTCTCTCTACCTGCCGGTCACATTCTTCTTGATGCACCCAAGGATGTTATTTGCCTTCTTGGCCACAAGGACACATTGCATGCTCATGGTCATCCTGTTGTCCACCAGGACATTTTCCTCAGAACTGCTCTCCAGCAGGTCAGCCTCATAATAACCCCTGGAATAACCTTTGGAATAACCAGGGGTTATTCCTCCCCAAGTGCAGCACCCTACACTTGTTTTTGTTGAATTTAATCAAGACTATAAAAAGTATAATTTCAAAATATATTTGTCTGAACACTGTGTGCGAAATAATTCAACAATTCATTTTTTCAGTATTAGCCAGGAACTGCGGAAGGGTGTAAATTTGCAGTGGAGAGTTGGTGCATATCAAAAATAGATGGATAGTAACCTTGTATTATGACTAATGCCTTTTGACTTTTGCTTTCACATTTTGCCACAGTTTTGAGAGAAATTAGCAAGTTATTCCACTGAGTTCAGTGAGAGTTGGTCTAGGTCTTCAGTTACTCATTGGTAACTTCTGAATTCAGCACATAAAAAAGCAGCTTTAGTCCCATTAGTCAAATTTGTGTTTCTACAAAATAAAAACCAAAATTCCAACCTATTGCCAAGGCACCAGGACTTGGCTCGGCCCATTACTAAGACTTCAGTACAAAGAACTTCCTCATAAACATGAATACTCCAATAGAAGAGATAACAGAACATAGTTTTGAAGTGTTTAACTAGCTGACAGTCTGCAGTGCAGACAGTTAAAATTAAATCTTTGCCCTCTCTTTAGCCAGGGCTGATTATTTTCAAGTATAATTGTCATAATCTGTGTCCCTGACATCTACCGTGTGCAATGCTACTTTTACAGCTGCATAAATGCTGAAAAAATGGAAGTGTAACACAAAAGAAGTTAATAGACTATCTGGGCCCCTGTTTCAAAGCTGCTCATCACTGGAATGTAGGGACAGTTTTCCAGGTCATATTTAGGTTAGAAATAGCTTGGTATTTCTAAAGTGTTAATGATCATCAGTTCTACATGAGAAAAATTGAGCACTAGCTCTGGTGTCAAAAAAATTAACATTTCAAGAGTTTTGTTGCTTTTTTTTTTCCTTCTTCCTGGTCCTCCTGGTTACCTGTAGGTCATCACTGGAACTGAGGAAAATGTTTACCCACACACATGCAAAATGCAGCTGTTAAATTGAAGGATATTGGATGCAATGTACTAAACTGTTTAACTAATCTGAAATGAGGAAAAAAAAAAAAATTAGCCTGTCTTTCTTAAGGGCCACCCTCAGTCGGACATGTTATATTTTTTAGTGTCTTCAAAATTTTTCATTCTGAACAAGTTTTATTGGTATCTAAAATAGAAAATCTGGCTGGGTACTGATACTGATCTTTAACAAATCATAATTTTATCAATAGCCATGGTGATAGTTACAATAAACTGAAATTTTGCACAATATTCCCCATTTCCAAAGCATAACAATTTGTACACTAGCAACATAAACATAAGTCGAGCATGGTGATGAGTGTCATCTTTCTGGAATCATTTAAGCTGGGAAAAAAATTCAGAACACCAACTTTATGAAAAGACAGATCATTCCTTTCAGGCATAGCCATAAAGGTCTTCAAAGAATCCCTAAATTCTCACAACTTGCATATAGCCGCTGTTACACAAGGATGCTGGCTGTACTACTCAATGTGGATTTGGAGGAAAAGCAGGATGAATCCTCACTATTTGGGCCAATGTGGTGTTGGAGAGAAGACTGAAAAAACTCTTCATCTTCTGGTGAACACCTGAGTCTAAAATCAGAAAGAGAATAGAAAAGTTATTTGTTCTTCCCTATCTTGCAGTTCATTTTATGCTCATGTGCTGATGGGGGTATATGTGTTCTTAACAAGAAGAGTTGTTAGCTATTTTCATATTTTTTTATCTTATTTTAATTGTTTGCTATTGTCTTAAGAAATGAATTACAGCCAGCTCAAGTATCATTTTTCAATACACAAAATCATTGTGATTAGTACTAGATAAACTAATCCTCTGAAATAGCTTAGCCATGCCTTTTTGTCTCAGTAAATTTTTTGTTATTTTTTTTCTTTGATCTTTTGTTCATTATTTGCCGGACTTTAGTTCCACTTTGGTTACATGAGCACAGACAATTTTTTTTTTAGTGTAGCCTATTTCTTAGTATAGCATATGTATTTCTTACAACTGAAAGTATTTTAAAGTAATCGTGACCACCATCACCAAAGTTAGTAAGTTGACTTTAAAAATCATTAATAGTTTCCAGCAGTTTTACATTTGGATTCCTTTAATTTACCTCTTGGTTTCTCATCTTGTAACATTATGCTTAGATCATACTTTCCAGTTTTTCTCTTCTATAATAAAGTTAGTTTCAAATTCCTTATGCTCAGACAAGTTTACCTGGGTCTTTAAGAATTTACACAACCTTCAATGAGATTAGAACTATTAAGGTATGGCCAGGGTTTTGATTTGTAGACAAAAGGCTTTCTTTCCAGTTCATTTGTTGAATGCTCTGCTCAACAAGCAGAGTCAGGTGGAGTTCAATTCTCCAAGCTTGTTCTCAGTTTTGCCATTCACTCTGTCTCATAGGGTTAGCATCTTCATGGAAAATTCTTGGTGATGGTTTAAAGGAAAACATGTCTGGAAGATTTCTCAAAGGTCATCAAACTCATCCCTTGCTTCAGAATAAGGCCAATATTCCCAAAAGATATTCGCCTAACCTTTTCTTAAAATTGTTCTCTATGTGATAAACCAGATAATATGTTCCAATAGTTAGAGTTCCTTACAGTCAGATTCTCTTCATTATGTTAATTTTATCTCTCTCACCTCAGGTTCTGCTTATCTTTAACTTTTCATGCATCAGGATTCTTTCTTTAAAAATGACAAGTGCAATTCTTTTCCTCTTTTCTGCAGGTCAGATTCTGTAGAAATTTAATTCCTGTAGCCCTCTTTTAAACTCTCCTTGATCCTTACCTTTGAATGCACTGCCCAGTACTGGACAAAATGCATCAGCTGGAGCATCTCCAGCATTCTGAAAAGGGAGATGATTACTTAAGGGTTGTAATTCTGTTTATACTTGGCTATTAATATTTGCTTGCTATTGCACAAGTATGAATGTTGCTTTTATTCTGTTTATGGTCTCTTATATTGCTAGATTATTTCATGCATTTCTTCATTATAAATCTGTGCGTATGACTTTTCACTTAACTTTAGATCTTTTCATTCTTCCTTACAGAACTGCATCTTATTTCATCTTTTCAGAACAATTCTCCAATCTGTTACTATAATTCCGATTCAGTACATTAACATGACACCACACTTTTAAATGAGTGTCATCTGTAATTTAAATGAGTAGACTTTTTATTCTGTGATCCTAGTGAAAACAGAGCAGTACCCAATACAATGATGATCCCAGAAGAACTCTAAAAAATGAACAAATATTAGGTATTCTCTAAATAGAATCTTCTAGATGTTTTTTCCAGTATTTGAACATAGATCTAAGTCAGAATATTTTTAGCCAGATTTTGAGAAAATCATACAGGACATTTTAAGAACCTTCCTCTGATTGAGGTACATGTAAACTATGGTTTCTCCTTTGTCCACATGATTTGTCACTTGCTATATGAAAGAATTTGAAAATGTTTACTCTTGAGAATCAGCGTTTGTTATTTTACAATCCCTGTTATTTTCTAGGATAATTGCCTACAAATAGTTTTACTATTTTACCTAATATTTTTCTGTAACTGAAAACATACTGAATGGTCTATACTTGCACAGCTTCTCCCCTTCCTCTTTTAAAGATAAGTATTACAATCCAGACTCCCATCAAAATACTTCAGTCATTTATCTGTGGTACTCCAATTAGGAATCTTGATAAAATTAGCACGCCTTGTAATCACTGCAGAGAGATAGACAACTTTTATGTATTTGGATGAAATACTAAACAAGTGTGGACAATTAGCTAATTTAGGTGTCTATATGAAATGCTTAAAGTTAGGGACCAAAAAATTCTTACATTTATTCGTAGAAACATCATCCATCCTCTATGAGTTCTCCATTCTTCATTAGTATTTTAGAAGTTGTTTAGGTTACTTCTATAATCAATCCAGAATGAATTTCACCAGACTTGGTCATCTGAGGACACTCATCTGTTCTAGATTGATTTTTTCGCCCCTTATTTTTTATTATGTTAAAATCAACTGAAACCATTCAATATTTTAATGAAGTAGAATGTAAAAATGACAATAAACACTGTGCTTCATGTTATCATTCATCAACAGCTTTCTTTGCTGAGTAGTAAATGAGATCTCTTTCTTTTGTCATCTTTTCACTACAGTATGTTCTTTCTTCCTCATTATACTTTATAGCCTTTCCTAGTTCTATATTATTTTGTGCTTTAGTTTTCTTATTTTTCTCCCTACAGGCTTTCTCCTGCAGTTATCTGAAGTCATTTGACCTACTTTCCTATATGCTTCCTTCAATATTTTCATCACTGAAAAGCTGATGGTGTAGAAAAATTAATCACTTAACATATTTTTTACCCTTCCTCCACATTAGGATGGTGGGTGCTTGTACACTATTAATATAATTTCCTTCAGGAATTGACTGAATTATAATAATGCTGAAATGACGCCAACAAAATATGAACTTAAAGACAT
The DNA here is from genome assembly GCA_013398155.1 of Pedionomus torquatus. NCBI lineage: Eukaryota > Metazoa > Chordata > Aves > Charadriiformes > Pedionomidae > Pedionomus > Pedionomus torquatus. The sequence goes on along the minus strand of VZRU01013568.1, from coordinate 862,830 downwards.
GGATGAGATTTTGATTTCAGTGATGTGTGCCATATAGAAGAATGGACAAATAAGAAGAAATAGGTTATAGTAAAACTCCAGAGCATCAAGGATTCATTTCAGCAAGGCTGCTTCCAGGCAAACTCAGACTTCTCTCCAGGAGTGGCTCCTATATATACTTAATAAATATTTCATTCTTAATGTTCAGCCTGCTCAATCCATCCCTTGCTAATGAAACAGTTGTTTTTGAAAGCTTATCTATTTATATCCACCTGTTTTGCATGCATGAGCAGTCTGCTTGATAAAGAGAGATGAGAGAGACATAAATATAGATGTACATTGGTCTCATTTTGACTGCAGTTACATTTAGTATTACTAGAGTAACTCTACATTTAAAGATACATTACTATAAAACCAGTTCATTTGAAATCACTTTCAGAGATGTACTGTTATGTTGCTGAAGTATTTGTTCACCTTTCTGAATTTCCTCGTAAATAGAATATTAGGAATGCAAATTCCTAGTAAAGAAAACGTCATTAATAACATTTAATAATATACTCTACTAAAAAATTCTTTTGGCATAAAGCTTTGGTAATTCCTCAAGATTTGTATGTCTATGTCTTTTAAAGAAGCTCAGTTGGTTATTGTCATTTTTCTTAAGCTGTTTCTCTATGTACAACTTCAGATATAAAATATGATGTCCAAGGTAGTATCTAATCCTTTGTCCTTCTTATATTACATGATCAAAGACACTATGATACCACCAATCAGAGTAACCTGAGCTCTGTTTTATTTCATTTAAGCAGAGAAAATGCCTTTAAAACTGTGTCTTGTTTCAAACTCCGGTGAAGGTTGAGGTCAGTGTCTCTAAACTATCTCAGTTTGCAAGAAAAAAATAATTCTTCCCACTTGGCATGAAATTATCATCTGGACCTTGACACTCAACACAGAAGTGAAAGACTAAGTCTCCGTTCAAAAATACAATTCCTGAGTCTGTGTTTGACATATTTTCAGGTTTTCAAAAAGAAGTCATAAATCTATCCATCTGTCTAAAATCTTTAGCTCTTTGGTGATAGACATTTCCCAGACATTTGTAAATCTTTGGCCTGTGTGAAGTAGAAAATCAGATCATAGTGGTCTCTCTCAGCTTTAAAATTTATTAATGTAATTTAAAAATTAGAAATAATAATAGAATTACAGAATGGTTAGAGTTGGAAGGGACCTTAAACATTATCGACTTCCAACCCCCTGCCATGGGCAGGGACATCTCCCACTAGACCAGGTTGCACAGAGCCCCATCTAACCTGGCCTTAAACACCTCCGTGAATGGGGCATCCACAACTTCTCTGGGCAACCTGTTCCAGTGCCTCACCACCCTCACAGGTAAGAATTTCTTCCTAATACCCAATCTGAATCTCCCCTCTTCCAATTTAAAAACATTGCACCTTGTCTTATCACTACACTTCCTGACAAAGAGTCTCTCTCCTGCTCTCCTGTAGGCTCCCTCAGATACTAGAAGGCTGCAATAAGGTCTCCCTGGAGCCTTCTCTTCTCCAGGCTGAACAGCCCCAGCTCCCTCAGCCTGTCCTCATAGGAGAGGTGCTCCATCCCTCTAATCATCTTTGTGGCTCTCCACTGGACTCATTCCAACAGGTCCATGTCCTTTCTGTGTTGTGACTCCAGTGTTGGACACAGTACTCCAGGTGGAGTCTCACGAGGGCAGAGTAGAGGGGCAGAATCACCTCCTGTGACCTGCTGGTCATGCTATTTTTCATGCAGCCCGTCATATGGTTGTCTTTCTGGGCTGCCAGCACACACTGCCGGCTCATGTTGAGCTTCCATGAGCACTCCCAAGCCCTTCTCCCCAGGGCGGCTCTCCAGCCATT
>VZRU01013568.1:847521-859344 GCA_013398155.1 Pedionomus torquatus | reverse complement strand
CTCTTTTCCAGGCTGAACAGCCCCAGCTCCCTCAGCCTGTCCTCATAGGAGAGGTGCTCCATCCCTCTAATCATCTTTGTGGCTCTCCACTGGACTCATTCCAACAGGTCCATGTCCTTTCTGTGTTGTGACTCCAGTGTTGGACACAGTACTCCAGGTGGAGTCTCACGAGGGCAGAGTAGAGGGGCAGAATCACCTCCTGTGACCTGCTGGTCATGCTATTTTTCATGCAGCCCGTCATATGGTTGTCTTTCTGGGCTGCCAGCACACACTGCCGGCTCATGTTGAGCTTCCATGAGCACTCCCAAGTCCTTCTCCTCAGGGCTGCTCTCCAGCCATCTTGTGCCCAACCTGTATTTGTGCCTGGGATTGCCACGTCCCAGGTGCAGGACCCTGCACTTGGCTTGGTTGAACTTCCTGCAATTTGCATTAGCCCACCTCACAAGCCTGTCCAGGTCCCTGTGGATGGCATTACTTCCCTCTAGCGTGTCGACCACATCATTGAGCTTGGTGTTATCAGCAAACTTGCTGAGGGGGCATTCTATCTCACTGTCCATGTCTCTGACAAAACTAATCTAGTTCACTCTTCTTTGGCAAAAATATCTTGTATTTGTGCAGTGCCGGGTCCTGTGAGGACAGGTGGAAGGTTCCTTCTCCTTCTCTTTAGATTGCTCTGCATTCTGATGCCTAGAATTTTGAGGATATAAACAGGATCATGTAGATGAAGGATCATACCAGCTACCTTGTCAAAGAGTAGACTATTTCCCCAAGAAAAGCAGCAGGAGCACCTCCTCCTTCCAGCTTTAGGCAGCATAACCTTCTAATTGAGAGAAACATGAGTCTGGTGAAGGCTTAGACTATGGGAAGAACATTAAAATCTGAGCCCTAACTTGCCAGAACATGAGGAGTTCAGACAAACTCCTACATCATTTGTTCCTTCTGCAACCCAGAACTCAGAGTGGTGTTTGGGGCTGTGTGACACTTCTGACATGGGCTCCATGTGTGAGATATCCTTTACCTAACTTTTAACCATCTGTTGTGAAGAGGTGTGACTTAATCTGGTTGTCTATCTCCCTCTATACCCAACCAAGCCAGAGATGCTGTCAGAGGGTGGGGTGGCTCATCCTTCCTCAGGTAAGAAGATCTGAGGCTGGTGGATGAAACTTCTTTGGGCCGGTTATTTCTAGATGAAGAGGAACCCTGCATCTTCAAATAGATCACTAACGAAACTAGCGTATCTAACAGGAGCTACTCACCTAATTATTGTAAAATCTGGTTTGGGCATTCCCAGCCAGGGACTCTAAATATCACTTTATCTGTTCTTAACCTAACAGTACTGGTTAAAATGTCTCATCTCACTGACATCTGCCCGAGTTGATAGGCATATTACTTACTGCTTGGATGAAAAAATTTAAATCTTATAAGATTTATACTTACTGGGTATCAGCTTTTTTACTGGTAAAGCCATTTATTCCACTTGAATGCCAGACTTCTTAGCATGTGAATATAAATACTTTAATATACTCAGTTTGGTCCAGCTTCCTTTGACAATATGGTTAAATGACCCACATTTCCCTGAGCACATATGTTAGGTACCCCAAGTTCCAGTTTTTCCACATATTCTCAGTAAATTTGGCTGTAATTTCAACTCCAGTAAGCAAACTTGTCTTTCACCTTCAGGACATACCCTTTATTAAACTACATATTTCCAGACTTTATTCAAATGAAAATAAACAAATAAACAAACAAACAGATAAACTAAATTTGTTTGTAAAGATATGCTTGGTATTCACAGGGTGTGCAAGGAAAACCATCCAGGAAAACGGTGTATGCTTTCACCTTCTTATGAACCCTTCAAAAAGCAGAAACAGAGTAGTTTATTTATAAAGCCAGAGGAAAATATTTTGTGAAACCTCAGAGTTTGAATGTGTTGCTCTGCAGTTATGTTTAAAAATAATTATATTGGGGACCTCAGGTTAGCTAAACAGGTTTTTTTCCTTGTTTATTTGTGTGTATGAGCAAGAAGGAGGGAGTTACTATATAAGGGATTTCTTGGTTATTTGTGATACAAAAAGAAGTATGAAAAAGTCAAATGTATTATTTGCTTTCATATTCATGGGATCAGGGCCACAAAACCAAGAAAACAGTGTGGTCTAGCTCCAAGAATTTATGTAGGAGAATACAGCTGGCTTTGCTGTTTGAATACTTTGAATACCCAAACTTCTGAAAGGATTTAGAACACTAAAATTAAAGTCTTATAACAACATAGCTTTAATGATCTCTGAGTTCCTTGACACTATAACCCATCATCATTGATATTGTTCACATACAATTTTAGAACAAGAGACGAACACCCTCCTTCCTAAGAAAATTAGAAATTTAAAGAGAGAAGCATGGATACTACTGTTACTACTAATAAATTTATAACTTGGCCTAGCTAGAGGCTGAGGGTATTCAATTACCTCACTACTGTCTTTTTTAGACTTCAGGCTTCTTTTCAAATAGAATAAGGCCATGATACACTTCCTATTTCAACACTTCATATTAAAGCCATGTGAAAGAGGTTTGCTATAATCAGAGTGGTTGAATCAATACACAATTAATGTCAATGGCTTCTGCTTAGAAAGCAACTCCTGATTCCAGCAACAGAGTTTCCAGAAATATTTGGATCCATCTCAAATCTGCAATAAATAATTTGTTGTTGTTAGAGAAATAATCCTTTCCTTGTCCATTTTGTCATTCTATTGTCTAATCTATTGAAACTGGTCCCAAATATAAAGCCTTGACATAAACAAAAAAAAAGCAGAGTAGCAATGTGAAAGATGGTTCCTTTTACAATTGCCTGAGGACACGGCCAGTTTCCTCCTACATTTTGACAGTATAACACTGACAGTTCTGTAGAAACACAGTTCACCCATGTGTTGTTTTAACAGGCCTGATGATTTTCCAGTAAATAATGCAGAGAGAACTACTTAAGCTATCAATTGGACACCTGCAAAAAAAGATATTTAGAAAGCAAAATAATTTCTGAGGCATTATGGGAATGCTTTGAAAACAGCATGAAAGACAGGAACACTGAATCTTAATTTTTAACTACTGTTATCTGAAGAGATAATGACTAGCTTGCATAGCTGGATGGCTTTATGGAGAAGGAGAAATCTCAGATTTTTATGTAATTAAACTACAGAACATTTATAGCCTTAGCCAGTGTCAGCTGAGGCCTCTTGAAACAACTTTTAATTAAAAGACAAGATTTAATGTTAAAAACTGAGTATGTTCCTTTCACAGAATTTTAATTACACTGGGAGATAATGCCGTTTGGTAACAAGTTGCAATGCAGAACAGCCAGGTGATCAGAACCTTACAGGTCCAGTACATGATGGTCAAATCAAGGGCTTCAATAACTTTGTAATTTATTTTTATTCATGATATTAATGAAACCACATCTTCTTCAGATTTTTTTTTTTCACAAAGTTGTCTGTACTCTTCCATTAGCTTTCTAGTCAACTTTAGCAAATATAGGATTAATAACTGGTGAGTCATCAGTGTGGATGAATACATTCAAAGAGAAAAGGGAAGAGAAATAAAGCAAATGATCTTCATTCAGATTCCTACTCCTTTCTAGTCTTTCACTTTTGTGCCGATAATTGTGTTGATATGATGCAGACAGTCATAAGACACTGAACTGTGTGAATGAAGTTTCCTGAGTGATTACACTCCACAGAACTTCACATGGTAAAACCAAAAAATCTTATCTACATATATTTGTACATTGGCATTGCCAACTGCTTATCACTTAAATGAATTATATGGACGTCAAGGTAGAGCAGAGAATGTGTGTATGTTGTTCATTAAGTCTCAGGAAGTCCAAATTTAAATGTGTGGGCTCATGGAAGAGCAGGATAAGTATATTCCTGAAGTTTTCCCAGAATGTAGAAGGTCAGCATCTTAGGCCAGAATCAGTGCATTTAAATTTAAGGATCTTAAGTTCCCTGAGTTAGGACATAAATACCTTTAGTCCTAGAAAGAATGAGCCATTTACTGGGGTTGCTTATACTGGTGTTCACATGGGAATGTCAGTTTAAGTCGGGCATACTTTGCTGTAATGAATTTCCCAACTAACTAGTCTTACTATACTGGTGCTTGCACCATAGAGAAATTCCTAGAGCTCAGGAACCAGACTCCTTTCAGGTGGAAATTAAACCAGAAGATGCTGTCCGAAGGGATTCCTAATGATTCCCATCTCCTGATGGGCCCCTATCTTGCAGAACCAGACCAGAGGTAATCAGAACTGCAGCCCCAAAATGCAGATAGTCTGGATTTTTGAGGCTCAGCAAGAACTGGTTTACTCTCTGGACCTCCCATTAGTGTAGTGCACTACTTGCTGGCATACGTATATCACCTTTCTGTGTCTGTGGGATAAACAAGAAAAGCAGCTTTCTACTTGGAAATAAAGTGACTAAAAAGACTAGTTTCCTAATTTAAGTTTCACAGTGAAGTCATTTAAACTATTTATAGTCATGTGGTTAGTATATCACATTTTGAAGGAATTGGCAGAATGCCACAGTGATTTGTCCAAATCAGAAAAGCCCTTTACTGTGTCTGGAAGCCAGTTTCTGTTGTGTGATGTATTATATTAGAGAGAGTGGGGGTTCTGAGCCCAATGTCTATTATGGCAAATATATTAAGGTACCTCTCTTATGATATTGAACTAATTAAAATACGATTGTGAGGTGAAGTTAAATATTGCTGCTGCAGTACTAATATGGAACAATTTCAAATCTTCATCTTCATCAGAGAAACCATGAAGCGGAGAACAGATCTTACCTTTGCCACCCCTTAAATAGGGCCAATTACACTGATGCAAAATGGTCTTTTATTTGACTGTTCATAAATGTAATTTCAAAATAAATCAAAACAAAACACAAAATATAGACCTGTGTTGCTTGATCATTTGTTTACATCTCTTCTTCTGGACCAGTACACTAGCAAGGCTGATATATTATTAAAATTAAATACTAGATTTATTTTAATGTAGCTTTATTCTCTTTGAAATGCATAACCCTTTTAATAATGTATGATGTGCTTAGGTCCTTTTTGTGAAGAAAAACTTGTGAAAATGACACCTTTGGAGCATACACAGGTGCAAATATATTTCACTGCCACCCTTAAAATAAATATAACCCAGACTTCTTCTGAAGAAACCCTTTAATTATGCATTACTTTTTATCTCATTATTTGTTTAAACATTCACACTTTTTGCAGAGCTGACATTGAACCAATGGTTTGTATTTCTGTATCCTGAAGGCACTGGTAATTCCAAAACACTTGGGAGATTTATGAACTGCAACAGTCAAGTTTTCTGCATATCCTTTGAAGACCACACCAATTTATTAGCATGCCATTGTGACTTTTTAAAAATTAAGGACAAAATAATAAGTTTTCTCATCCATCTGCTAAGACAGAAATTGCATTTTCATCATCTCGTGTAATACTTTTTATGTCATATACTTTTTATTGATTGTAGACTAGAATTACATGGGAGGTTTCTTAGCAGGATTTATGAAATATTCAAATAGGATATCACAATCTGTTATAAAAATCTGTTCCCTTGTTTTCTTTGATTTACTGATTTTTATGTATGTGTGCTACTATTGCTGGGCCTAATCCTCAGCTGATAAAAAGCAGACAATCAGCCAAATAGAAAGAAAGCAACAGTATTTTTTTACATACCTATGAACCAATTCTATTTTCTACCATTCTGAGAATTTTGTCTTGTGTGCATACCTATTCCACCTGCTAGCTAAGAATAGGTATCTTCTTCATTATTTTCATTAACATGGAGCACTGACATTTTGTCTCTGTCATCTATGCTCTACTTCGCACAGAGGCATTCTCATGGAAAACCAAAATAATTGATTATTCTGATAATACTTTAAGAGTATTTTAGGATGATTTAATTCTGTGACCAAACTGCACCATGGACATCATCCTGGCCACAAGCATGCCTAAATGAAATTTCAGTTATTTGGTTCATATATGTTTTGTTTCCTTCCTGAATGAAGAACCAGGTAAGATAGATATAGTATCAAGACCAGTTTCTGTTACATTAATTATATTAACATCTTCTTTAATGACTGATTAGGAAGTAAAAGGATGAATCCCGTCTCTCTGAAGACAACAAGAGTTTTTCCAATTAGTTAACATTTTATTCACAGATTAAAACTGTTAAGAGCCCTTGTTGCTGGAGTTTTGTAGGATCTTGGTGTCTAAAATTCTCTGGAACTTTGGGATCTTTTCTCCTTGTCTTTGCCATTTCTGTCATTGTCAGGTGTACACTTAGCACTAAGCATCTGTTTTCATCATCAGCTATATGTGGGCTTTGCATTTGAACCTGAGTACCTGAATCCAAGTACTAAACTGTGATTCCTTCAGAACAAGTCCTTTAATGAGTTTATTGCAAGGTTAAGCAGAAAAAGAAAAGCTCTTCAAATATATGAAATAATTGCAGAGAAAATGCAAGAAATTAGTACATAGCACATTGCTTTTTTTAGTAAAATTTGCAGGAGAGTGGAAATACTTATAAGGATAGATTATAGGAACATTTTCAAGGGCAGCAAGAACAGTTACCTACCCAGTTCTTATTTAAAATTAATGGTGCTTAGGGTACATAAGTCTACAACAACAGTGACATATTTTCCAATTTTCCATGTGTATGTGAGTTTTAATTTTCAATTTCAGTGTTGCTATTTCCCCCCCAATCTTGTTTCTAGAATAATTTTATTTGTGAGCTTCAGTTTTCATTTTTAAAAACCCTTACTTTTTCCCCACCCCATTCTAAACTTTTCCTGAAGTCAAGGGGAAAAAAAAAAAAAGAAAAAAGAAAGAAAAGACAAAATTAACCAAATCAAATAAATAACTTATTGTTAAATAACATGTTTAATAACAATTATTGTTTTGTAAGAATTTAGCTTACTAAATACTGGCAATTTCTGGAAAGTTTTCTTGATTTTCTGAATTCTCATTCTCAACAATAACGTGGGTTTTTTTTAAAAAAAAAAAAAAGTATTCAAAAATATTTTGATTTTCATGTAACTCCAACAAACTAAAGCAAGATTATTTAAGTGGATGCAGCACAAGAAGTAAAAAACTCACCTATAGATCAGCTCATACTGTTACCCCTGCTAATGCATCTGGTCAGTTTTGCCAACCTTCAGGACATTTGGAAGGCTGCCATTGTCGTTTCGCCTGATACAATGCCATAAGTAGTTTATTCTGGGTATCACAATCCCTTTCAATTGTCTTGTGACACCTGTAATACAGATCAATGTATTCATATTATTGCTTTTGACAGTCTTTATTTTTTTTAAATTACTTCAGTGGTGTTCCAGCTCATCCCTACGATACCTGTTTTCCTGTTTTCTGCCAGTAAACCATTTCAAAATATCTATCAGAACTATCACTACTCAGACAGAAAGGCATTGCAAATATAAAAATGCACATCTGCTACTTATGCATCTTTGCTTTCCAATGGCACGCAAAACAATCTCCTTTGCAGATATTCTATCAGATCAGAATTGGGTGCCCAAAAGGAGAAGTCATACCATCATTCAATGCATCTTCTCCCAAAAATGAGGAGTGACTTCAAAAAACAGATATCATCTGCTTGCTTTTAGAACCCTCTAATTACACTTTTGACAATTGTAAAGGGTGCAATTGGGCATCTTATTTTTTGTCTGCAAGCAATTTTGAATAGCTAAGTAAATATTTACCTGAGTAATGTTGAATATTTCTTTTCCATATCCTGTACAAATGGTCATTCACTCAGTTGTTTTTACTTTACAGTTTAGTTTTTAGTTGCAGAATAGAGATTTAGATTTTTAGTTGCAGAATAACTTGGTTAGGAAGCAGAGATCCAAGAAGGAATATCTGTGTGCTATGGATTTATCCTCAGAGTACTCACCAGGATCCTCTGAAGTATTTATATTGTCTGTCATTTGGTATTCAAAACAATTGTAGTAGTAAAAGGGGAAAATGCTTTTAAACATTAGTTTCTTCAGTGTTTAGGTCCAGGCATACTTAGATACCACAGCTTCCACATCTTCTTTAGTTATCTTAACTGGACTAAACACGAAAAAAGAACTGGGACACCCAGGAGGAATTTCTAAATTATTTCTTGATTCTATGATTCTACAAATTCAGGGTATTTAGAATCTGAACAAGGATTTACATAAAAAATGCTCAACAATATCAGTGCATGTTGGTTTACACTGTTTGGGAAGTCACTGACTTAGGTTCCCCAGGCTTCCCTTATAACTACAGGTACTTTTAGGCCATGGACCAATTGACCTACTTTATCTACCTACTTAAAATTAACTCAATAGCACTGTACTTTAATGACTATTGCCTTCAGAATGCTCATATCTCCACTGATTATAAAGTCTCAGTGTGAGGAGCCAAGATATAAGTGGAAATGAACTAAGCAACAGTCAAATGACTCAGTTCAGGTTTGGTTTGTCTTGCTAAATTAAGCAGAAGACACAAGGACCTGGATTTGAAAACCAATGCATTCTTCTCTTCTCCCTAATTTTAGCCACCTGAAAGTTGCTTTCAGAACACAATTGATGCCAACAGTTGTACAAATTCATCTATGTCACTCTGGAGGGGAATATACTATTCCATCAACTATAGTGGAGGTAAGGTGATTCATTTAGACCTAAACAAAAAACATTTAGGTGTCTAAAATTATGTGAGAGGAACATCCCTCAGATACCGTTTTTTGTGGTTCTGAATTGGTTTTGAGAGTAGCTTTATGAAGATTTGAGCTATGTAGATCAGTTAAAGATGTTGCCTCTGCATAGGTGATGGACTATTTCAGGAAGAGATTCAATTCTATTTAATGATAGTGTTGGTGATTGGAGCTCAAAGTGCTCAAACTGAAGGTTAAGATGTTCACATCTTTGATTTATAGGTGTCAGTCAGCCACTCCAGTCAGTGGAAACATGACATGATACAGCAAAGGTGGCATTGAATGATAAAGTAACTCATATGTGACATCAGAACTGCCTCAATATATTCTGAAATCTGCCTTTCCTGCTTACTTGGCCCCCTTCAACACACCTTTTTTTCCAGTGAGTCTTCATCTTCTACTCTTGGCCAGAAGCAATACTTTGTTGCCACATTCAAGTGTAGAGCCCTGGATTTGGAATAACATTTTCACCTTTGCCACCTTTCTACATGATGTAAGTAATGACTTAAAAATATTATTTGAAGCAGGGTTAGGATGATACTTCTGGTTCATATAATAACAATCTAGCACAAATAAGAAAGGCAATGGCTTAGTTAAGGAAGAACATTTCAAAACCATTGGCTGCTGTTTAACTTGTTGGCAACAGCTACTTTGTCATGATGAAGGGAAAACATTCTGCCATATTTAAATGTTTTTGTTAAGTAACAGTGTCCTCTACATATTAATTTCGAGGCTAAAAAGTTTTCATAAGGAAACATTTCCATATGAAGTTGATACAAAGCTTCTTCCTTTTGTAGATTTCTCTAGATTTACATTTCTTGTATTAGAAAATTCCTAACTTGTTTAATCTAAGAAAATATGCTCAAAGTCAACTGCAGACTCAGCTGAGGAAGTGTTTGGAAAAATTCTTAGGATTTTCAAATCCTGTTTTGATACCATGTAAGTTCATGAGAGAAATTGCTACGATTTAATTGGGGAATTCTTGTAGTTTTCCAAATACTTTCTTCTATTATCTAAATGGTAATGGACAGAATTATATTTTTTTCTAACTCAAACCAGGGAAATCTAGACCCCCTATGAACATGCATTAGCAGATCAAACAGTAACAAAATGGGAAGCAAATAGATTGCTGTTATTGGTTTGTGCCACTTTTCACAAGAAAAATAATGATTAGAGAATAAATATGAATTGATTTAGATTTCATAGCCATATACATATATTTCTGGACTAAAATCATTGTGCTAACTTTAAATTTCACAGAAAGGCAAGAAAGGAACACTTACTGGTCAATGTAATCTAAAACCATATATTGCATGTAATTCTCTAGATAATACCCATTGTATACCAAATGCAAAACTTTTACAAAACAGATTTAGACAGGTCTGGTTCACTTTCAGGTCTCTGAAAAGAACTAAAATAATAATAATTGTTGTTGTTGTTGTTGTTATTATTATTATTATTATTATTATTATTATTATTGATGTAGAATGTTTTGATGGAAATAGATAAGTATGTTTAACACATCTGTTAACTCTTTAGAGACAAACATTAAATACAGAAAATTTAGATAAAGCATATTTTCCAGTTGAAAACTGGAAAACTGTTTTTCATTCCAATTTTTTTCTGCAGTACCTTATTGTATTTGTGTGTGCCAAAAAAGTTGCAACTTGTGTCTTATACTCCCACTTTTTCTTGGGTACTGAGTTCATGTGTATTAGTTACCACATCTGGTGCAATGGGTCCCTTGCTCAGGACCATACTGAAAGTATAGTCCAGTTATGGTGAACCCCATGCTGAGGAAGATGAGAGTGAGCTTAGCAATTAAATCCATATCAGGTTTACCTGGTTTTGTTGTTTATTTGTGAAACCAGTGTTGGGTAATTTATTATTGTTTTGCTTTGCTTTGTTTCTCCACAAAGACTTTCCTAGATCTCCTACTTAATTAGAACACCTAATGAACCTTCCTGAAGATCAATAAATGGCAATGACATGTGTGAGTATTTTCAGTCTAAATTAATTAGATAGGGAAAATTAATAAAGATACACAGCAATATTTTTTACAATAAATAAACACAAATTTTCCAAGAGAACAACATTTCAATTTTTTTAAATGGCCAGTTTGTTGAAAGCAGAAGATGGAGTGTCTTCATTTGGGTAAACTTTCAGAGAATTCTGACCATCATTGTGGCAGCTTCCTAGAGGCAGATGAAAAAAATAACAGCTCTTGGACTTGTCAGATATAGTTTCCATACAGTAGGGAATATTGAAGCCCTTGAAGCTGGACTTTAGGGATTTTTTGTATTCTGATGTTGCTTGCTCTTTTCCAAGACTAGATCAGCCTTTTAAGTTTTCATTCTAGATAGGTTTCAGGGGTTTGGGCTTATGGAAGAAATGTACTGTAATTTTCAATGAAAAATTTGACATTCAGTTTTGAGATCATCTGTTTGCACAACCTTGAGTGCTGCTTAAAAGTAGCAGCAAAGAAGATCTACAGCAGTTAAGGAAAAGGGAAAGATCCCTAAGGTGAAAGTCAATCATGGCTCTATTTTTACAGTAAATAACAATAGAAACATTACAATTTATATACAAAAATAAATATTGAACTCAATACAGTTTTGGACAGCTATTGGAACCTTAATCCATAATGTTTTGAGTCAATTGTGGTCTTTTAATTTACTTCAGAAGGGCTTAGTTCAGACTTCAAACATTTCAAATAATCTGCTGGATTGTAATTATCTTCTCTCATTCAAAGCACCACCTTACTTGTCAAAGGTCAGTACTAAATGGCAAGTGAGGCACCTTTCAAAAGAATGCTAATCTACTGTCCATGTCAATGTTATCTGTTTCTAATTCTTAATTCTGTTATCTTCAAAATTTTATAAAATTATATTTTTGTTGTGGTTTATTATGAACTAAATATGAAATATGCCACTAGGAAAAATCTCTTTTTACTTGCTTTAGAAAACACATTCAGAACATAATTGTAGCCTGAGCTTTTATGTAGGATCCTCTCAAATATGGTACTGTTGTGGTTCTGACCTAATCAGAAAAAGACAGATAGTGTCCCCCCTCCC
>VZRU01013568.1:781767-847499 GCA_013398155.1 Pedionomus torquatus | reverse complement strand
TATCAAGCTCCCAGGATGATGATCATGTCACCAGCAGGCTTCAGGAAAAGTCCCAGACTGGGATCGGTGACTGACAGGAGCTAGATTCCAGATGTGGACTCAGGAACACTCAGATTGGGATAAAAGGCAGGTGAACAGGCAGGGTATTCCTTGGATGTCGGCCATTGAAGAAAAAAGGGTTGACCCTTTGATCCCTCAGCTTTTATACGGGGCACGATGAGGATGGGATGGAATACCCCTGTTGCTCAGTTTTTGGGTCACCTGTCCTGTCTGTTCCTCCTTGCAGGTGGGACCCCTTTACACTTTTCTGCTTGTAACCCCACAATGGGGCAAATAGCAAAATTACCTGACCTTGGTTGTTGTAGCAATAAGTGTAAGCAAGGGCCTCTCTGCATACCATTCCTTGGTATAATCAGGTCATTATCACTGCAAGACAAAACAGTTCTGAACAATGTGCTGTTAATTACAGAGTTGAGTTAGAAGAGGCGCAGCTAAAAGAGTGAAAATGTAAAGCAGAAAATTGGTTCATTTTACCTCAAACCAGGACAGGTACCTACATGGAAATGTAGGTATCTGGGTCTAGATCCACAGAGTGACTGAAGGAAGAAATGTTTTCTTAAGTGGCTTATAGTCCTTAAATTCAATTTTGCTTCTGGATGCTGAAGGACAGGTTCAAACACAGTCTCTGAATTTAGCAGTCTTTATTACAACAGTACTGAGCAGTCACTTCTCATAATGCTGTTATATTGCAAGTGCTCAGTGCTATTGGAAAGTAAATTTCTATTCAAGTGTCTTTGTACTTTCAAAACATTGATATATGTTGCTATGGGATATTTTAATTATAAAGACAATACTGAAATAAAGCACAAAAAGCTATACCTCCTTATATTGGTTTAGTTAATCTCTAATCTCATATATTTCTGGTTTTAAAATTGGGTCCTGGGAAAAAATAATTTTGCTTTTGCAAGAAATAATCCCCTCCATGACTTATTGACTAACCTTACTGCATAAAAGAAAGACATTAAAGGCTTTTTCAGGAGTATTACTCATAAATGAGGAGTGTAGCCAAAGATTGGGATAAACTAAAGAATGCAACTATAAATCCTTAGGGTCAAGTACAGGGAGTGTTTTATTTTGAACATGATTCAGACTATCTCTCACTGTGTTTCTTTGTTCTTTAGCTCTTTCAAGCCCAAGCTATCAGTAATTCAAAGTATGTGTCTAATGTGTACTTACACCCTCTATATTCGGAAGGTGTAACGCAGTACATTTTCTTAGCTGTTTGAACTGTTGATAGTCTAAAGCAAACAATAAAAGTTCACATTCTAGTTCTTGTATAGAACAACTGTTAGGTGTTAAATTACCCTCAGGCATTTTAGTTTTAACAATGCAATTAATAATCCATTTTTTGTCCCTCTACAAAATAAGTTTTTTACTCTTGAGAAATATAGGCGGAGATGCTGCTGATATTCCTCCTCTCACATGAATATGCATCTTTATAATGCACAAAATCAAGTTGAAGTGTAGAAGAAATTAAAAAGTTAATAATGCCTTACTTTCAGAGGAGTGAGGATGGAGCTATAGGTCTGGCAGTGTCTTCTTCATTTTCTACAGGGAAAGTGATGCATGATGGGCTTCATGACAAGCTGCTATGGGCACTTTCCCATTCCCTTAAAAGGGGAAAACAAGAATTGATTGCATTGTGCTTCATGCATTTACTACTGGGAACTTCATCATACCATCAACAGATGCAGGATGAGGCTGAAGTCAAAATCCAGTGCATGAAACAGCCTAAATGCTTATTGGGTCCTAAATAGTACTTGTGGAAAAGTCTACAGATTAGAAAGAATCAGTTCTGTTTTATGTCCAAGACCTCCTACAACCTTAAGTTCTTTAAATATCATTCAAGTTACTGTAAAAATAACAACAAAAATAAGTGCAAGAGAGGAAAACATCCAAATTTTTGCAAGTAAAACCGATGTAGATTCAATCCTTGCTCACATGTGCTAAGGTACAGACAGAATTTGATCTACTGAATATTTCATTAAGCTGTTGACAGCTAAGCATCTGAGATACAGCTGCTGAGATAACATATGAAACATGCCAACAGAGAGCAAATAACAGGCTATTCAATCTTTTTCTCTATTTCAGTCTCTTTGTCTCTCTCTTTCTCTTTTTAACTGTATACAGTGTAAAAACTGTCTCACACATGTTTCTGCAAAGGCAGGAATTGAGGTTCTGATTGCTCTGAAATATTGTTAACGGTCATTATTTATACACAACTGCCTCTGTAGTTGAGAAAAAGCCCTGAATCCTAGAGTTTAACACAAATAAAGTCTATCCATGTGAAAACTAACTCTAACAGTCTTTATTGGACTTAATGACTTCTTTCTAGCTTTAAAAAGTCTCATATAGAAACAACAATCCATAGGGTGAAACAGAATCTATGGAGACAAATTGAACAGCTGCACACACCAGAAGTACTAACTTGCAAGCATTGTTAACAGTTTGCAAACAGCTGATAAGCCCAATAAGCATTAATTAGAAAGTTTTAGCTAAAAAAATAATTCTTTTTCTTTAAATAATTCTGCAACCTTATGCTACTATAAATATATTTCTCTATTTTAGTAGAACAGCCTACAGCTAATATAACAAAATGGGGAATTAGACCTAGTTCATATATTTTACAAATTAGGACTACTGTGTCTATGATTAATTAATAGGAAAAGGGCTACGTTTGCAACTAAATATTTTGACAATGAATAATTTATCCAGGTTTACTTTTAGCATATTGGTAAAGCAAGCTTCATTTCACATACTGCACAATAAATTCTCTCTAAAGCAATTCATGAGACCAAAAAATTACAAACATAAAAATCAATTGCTCATTTCCATTTAAAACTTGCAGCAGAACTATGTGCAGTAGAGTTAGGATGTACTGCTAATATATGTGCTTGTCTAAGAAGTATATAAGTTCTATTATTCCCAGCAAGAAAAAAAATGTTAAATTCCCTTGTAGCAAGTTGTTTGTGCTAATTTATTCATTCACATACTACTCATCCCCATGAAAATAGTTTTTTGTGAAAACACAGAAAAATATGCAGTGAAATTAAATTGGTGCAGTGATTTAAAGAAGCAGATATCCTGTAAAGGGGTCAAAATATAAGTTATCTTAATTCATAAGCCTTACAGTCATGAATCATGTCCTGTTATGGTTATTATATTTATGAGGACTAAATGACTGCTAAAGTAAATAACAGATCTATGACAATTTTAAATGCACTATGAGGATGCTACTTAAAACCTTCAAAAACATAGCAAGATCACAACAAAATATTTAATTTAATTTAGTTCACTCAGAAATTTTCGATAGCAATAATGCTGTAGACATATATGCAATAATGATTTCACAATAAGCCTTAACTCTTAACAAACAAAGTGTTGAACTTATTCTTCTCTATGATTCAAATAATTGGTGGTATTGTATTCTCTCTTGAGACAACAGTTGAGATGCCGATGGAAAGAGAGACAGAAGCACTGACATATTGCAGACTGCTCATGGATGTGACACTATCACAAAAAGAGGCAATAGAAGCGAACCCTTTGTGTATCTGGCTGGTTATACAGCACAGAATATCAATCACCAGTGCAAAAAAGGTACCATGTTCCAAAGAAGAACTATTGCATATTAGCCATAGAAACAACAGTAGAAAATTATTTTCCATCCAAAGTTAGTAAAGCTCTTTTTGCTCTAATGGTCTAATGAAATTGATAGTGTAGTATAACCCTGGAGAACCGAAACACTATGCTGTAAGTGAAGACAGCAAATTTTCATTATTACTGACATAAATGCGAGCTTATAGATTTCAACAAGAAGCAGGAAATTTCTGAGACTTCTGTAGGGTTTTTAAGTAGTGTAGATTTGGATTTTGGCTTCTTCTCTTTTTCTTTCTTTGTTTTTTTTTTTTTCCTCTAGTAAAAAACACTGATAACATAATTGCCATGTCACATGTTTCCTCACCTGAAAAGGTATCAAATAGATGACTGATCTGAATTTGCTGCTAATATAGACTGTTGTACACACCTAACCTACTGTTGTATTTGTCCATTCATTTCTACTATTCAGTGGAAGAATCTTTAAAGAGAACCACAACCACCAGTTTGTTTTCTCTTTGCCTTTGAGGGCTGGCTGATCAGTTGTGCAGCCTTGATTTTATTCTATGTTACACTTTTTTCTCTTTGTGTCAATCGTATTATATTTCTGTAGGTTGAAGTCTTCAGCTTTCCACTAACTGGTAAACAAATGAGCTTTTACATGACTGCACAGTAAACTGCACATGCAAGTGTTGTGATGATGCACAGATGCAATAATTCAAAATATGAATGAGACAGAAAAACATAAGACATTCATTCTAAGCTCATTATTTATGGCAAAGAAAACAAAAGAAGAAAGAATTATGCCCAGCAAAGGCATTTCCCAGCTGCTGTACAATACATTTAGAAGATAGAGGTGCTTTTATATTTAAAATTCTTCTGCTAGATGTGATGAGGTCATCAGTTGGTAGCCATGGGCTTGCTACCAATTCTATCCGGAAATGTATTCCACAATATGTAAGCAGATTATAGTAACTGTAATTACAACCAGCACTCCCTGTGTGATCAAGGGAGAAGACCGATTCCTTGCTACCTCTGACACTCTTTGGCCCGTCATTGCAATCAAATAATCTAAGTTTAACTTTTAAACAGGGTTCCTACGTCTGCAACATTTGCATCACAAACTGCTGCATTGTCAAACTCATAAGAAGTTTTGAAGTTGCTCTAACTAGCCAATTTTTATTGCAGTGTTCAAAACACAGTGAAGGTTTTAATATTGTAGCAACTCCAGTACTGTGGTAACCTCTGAGCAAAGTTCAAGGCATACTACAAAAAGAAAGCTGGGTGGATTTCTATTGTCTTATGTTTAGACCTTTAGACTGAGCTTGTATTTGGAAGGCAAAAATTTTGACCCCCTCAGTACATGGATAACCTTTACATTATGGGGTATATTAAGGATGTTAATGATTGCCACAGGCAGTCTCCCTCTTTTTTTGACACATGAGATAGGAAAGAGGTTACAACTATTGGAAAACTGAGTAGTCAGTTTTGGCTGGAAGAAACCTACCTCAAACTTCCTTTAACACTGCTGCATTCCTTGGCTACCATCATTTTTCATAGCTCCACCCAGGACCTACAAGAGAGCTTCTTTCCGAGCTTAAGACTTACACGCAGGAAAAATGGAAGTCTGAATGATGCAGCTGTGTGATAGTGTGGGACATGAACTCGCTCCCTTAAAGTAGAGGCCTACACTACCTGTAAAATGCCCTGTTAAAAAAAAATAAATAATATTTTGACAAGAGTTTTAATAAGCCATTCACAACCCTGCCCTCACAAATGCAAAATCCTAAAAATATGGAAGCACTCTCAGCCTTTTTGTTGCAAAAAAGAAGCTGTAATATGATGTTCTCAAATGAGACGAAGCTCAAAAGGCCCTTGGACTCAGCTCAGCTCAACAGGGAAATTGACATATTTGTTGTAGGACCTCTGTACTCATAATGTTTTACATCAGCTGGTCTTGCTAATGCACTTGTCCTTTTATTTGAACCCACTGAGATGCTCAGCATGAGAATTTCAGTATTTCAAAACTTTATTGTTTAATTATGCCTTTGTTATGTTTTTTCCAGCTAGGAAAACTGCCATTGCACTGAGTGAATTTTTTTTTTCTTTCATTTCAAAAGGGAGTAATTCCTGATAGATGCAAAAAGAAAAAAATTATGCAAAAAATAGTGTATATTTTTCCAGCTTCACATTTTTTGAAAACCGCTAAAAAGATTTAACTTTCTTTTCCAACCTTCCATAAAGAAAATATTTAAGGTCAACAAAGTAAGGAAATCTGATCTGCAAAGGGCACATTTTCATAAAATTATGAACAAATCAAAATGGAAGGCTAGGTAGAAATGTTATAGATATAAGGTTTGTATGGCTATCAATGGTATAAATGCCATTATACTTTCGCTAAATATGATTTCAAACATTAGCTACTGGCCTGCTGGGTTAAATATTTATTTTCTAGGAGTCCCATCTGTTTCAAGCTACTAGCCAAAAGTACTGAATAATAAAATGTACAATATACACAGTCACAAGGTACAGAACAATATTTTTCAGGATGTTTGCACTTCTGTTAAAAAGAACAGACAAACAGACCCACCACTGGCCAATATGCTTTTTACTGATGGAACTTTGATCCAATAATCTGCTATCTGTTTCCTGTGTTAAAGAGTTCTATAAAAGCTGTATTTACATGCTGCCTCCCATTGCCAGCTTTTAAAAGACCATATCTTTGTGGATTTCAACACTCTCTTGTTGTCATCAAGGTGTTGCAGTAAATAATACATGATGATGCTGGAGAGGAGGGGAAAAAGTGAAACTGTAGCCTGAAAAACAAAGATATATTCCTATCTCCTCCATAATGAAATAGCATTTTCTTAGATTGCATGCCACAGAGCAGAACTGCCTTAATAAAAAGAGTTTACAGTGAATGCAATAACCACTTCTATAAGGAAATTTGCTGTGTTTACTCTCCTTATGTTGTTTAGAATTGTTTTGAGATGATGTTACAGAAATCATGGTTTCTGGTAACCTATATGCAATCTATAAACCCCAGAATATTTCATCCGTTTCAGAGAATGATTGTTCTACAACTATGAATATAAATCTTAATCCAGTAACTGTCTGACTTGAAGTTATGTATGTAGCCTGTGTGTGGCACAACTGGGAGGCTTCAGACTTACAGTTTTTATCCTTGTAATCTTGACAGTTTGGAAAGTGCTGGTAAAAGCCAAAGCCAAAGCAGAGCTCCAAAGGAAATTCATTTGCATTTGCATATGCAGCCATGCAATGCCCCTTTACGTTACAATTTCAATGTACTGTAGAGAAGAAAACACCTCTTGAAACAGAATCTCTAAATAGACAGATTACTTACAGTTTGGAAATTGTGAGAGAAACATAACTTGTAGTAGCCTGCTCTATGAAGGACATTTTTTCTCAATGCGTTGCAGGCATGAAATAACCTATACTTATATTTCCCAGTGATGCAAAAAGAGACCATTATATTTCATTAGATATTTTTTAAAAAACATATTTCTCCTTTTTCATATATTTTTCTGCTTTATCAATATCATTTAAATATCTCTGCTTTAGTCATTTTGATTCATAGTCACAAACTGTACTCTCTTCTGTACTTTGGCAGTGATACTAGAGCTGGGTTTCTGTAGTGATGTAGCAAACAGATTATTTTTTCTCCTCCTATATAGAGTACATATTTCTGACGGCATTCCTGTTGTGTGGGAGGGTGGCTGCACTCCATTCACACATTCACACTCACAGATGTGCTCTCACTCACAGATGTGGCCTCCTGGGTTTTCTCCTGTTTGGCCAAACGATTGTAGCCTCAAGGCCACTCTCCAGCCTTCTAGTAAGCACTCAGGGAATCACAACACAGAGTGTCTGTTACTTTTGTTGTGGATTTGTGGTTGGTTGGTTTTTTTTTCTGTAAAGCTGAGAATTTGTCTGCAGAAGGAAGGGAACAAGGCAGGAAGGAGAAAAGGGGAAGGGAAGGGAAGGGAAGGGAAGGGAAGGGAAGGGAAGGGAAGGGAAAGAGGAAATAGAGAAGGAAAGGGTAAGGGAAAAGCAACCAATCTTGGTGTTTTCTAAAACTGTTCCATTCGTAACTGCTGTTTTATGAATAATTTGAGTTAAGTGGAAACAAAATAGCATGAAATTTTTAAGTTCTTGGAACAAAACCTTGCTTGAAGCCAGTGATTTGATCAAGAAACACCACAGAGCACACTGTAATCTAATCTTTTCTCAGGCAGTTAATGGTACACATGAATGACAGGGAAGAATACATTTAAATCATCTTATTTTTTTGAGAAATGTTACCGCAGAAAGGATTTTATCATAACAGCTGTAGCTGCTGCTTCTGCCAACAGGACATTTGTACGTCTGTATAGATCAGCAAAGGCCATTTCCTGCAGGAATATTTTATTCTATAACTAAATCAGGAAGAAAAAAACCTGGAACACAGTTGAAGGATGGAGGGACAGGGCTATTTTGAACCAAATTTTACTCCATAGCTTACTTCCTGGTAGTTTGCTAGTGGAGCTTTCTGGTATATCTTAACATAACACAGGAAATCAAATGGTCTCGTGAATTGTATAGCTGCATGTAGGGAGGTGAACTGTATAGCTGCATGGATGGTGGTAAACAGGTACTGCAAGAGGGAAGGTGAGATCATGACTTTTGCATGAAAAGCAATATGCCAGACACAAGTTAAAAGTGAACTTAATCCTCCCAAAACATATTCTTTCTACCTGGCAAAGACAAAGAGAGGTTCAGTGAAGAAAAGTGCTATTTCCATTTTCAACTTGACAGTATTCTCACAACAAAGCATTGGGAGAGGGAAAAATTAGAGGATTTCCCTACACTTGGTTGTCTATCAACAAATCCTCCTTGGTTCATAATGATTCTTCTAACGAGTAGTTTGATTTGTCTTTGAAAAGCACTGGAGTGATTCAATTGTAATTAGTTCTTTAAATATATCTACAGACTACTGCAAGCCTGGAACTTTGTGCAAAGTAAGTCCCTTGCCACTCCTGGCCTCCACTACTTTGTAGGCTTCTAAGCTAAAATTGTCCTGTGTATGTTTCCAGGAGTACACAAGGAGTGAAGGGCTTTATCCATGCTCTCTATTTAGTACCAAGGCATAGTGGATTAGGCTTCAGGATATGCTTGATGATATGCTTGCATGTTTATATTTTAATAGAATTTTTCAAAAAAGGCAAATCTTGAGGCAGTAGCTTGTAACTATACAACATATCAGAACTGTTCATATTAAATCAGAGGTAACATATTATCATCGGACTCCTTTTTGTGTGTACTTTTTTAGCTAAATCTCCCTGCTTTATTCTTGCCTAACTGCTAAATTCTTCAAGAAATATCTAATGGTCTCTAAGCTTAGGAATTACATTTTTCTCTGCCCTCACCCCCTTCACCTACTTTTCTTCTTTCTCCAATACTCCTCATCTAACTACTTAGCCTCCCTAGTTTTCCTTTAAAGATCGTTATTATCCCACATCTTCACCTTCTGTCTTTTATAACTTGAGTAGTGTCAGCTATTTTCCTGTACTAAATAATTCGAGCTCTGCAACTCCATCTTTCAAAGTCTTTCTGCATCCATTCCCCTATGCATCTACTAAACATCACTCATAATGCTTTTGCATAAGCCATCCTCCAGTACTTCCTTTCTCAAAGATGCTCCATTAGGAAGTGATTGCTCTGATCTTGCAAAAGGATTGATCATTCAGGACTACCTTATTTGACTATTCGCTTTTAGAAATGGTGTTACTTTTGAAGACTTGCAAGAGGAAATCTGAGCAATTAGGTCTAGCACTAAAACTATGGTCTACCTTCCTTAGGAAATTACATGTCTGCCCTGACTGGAACCAGCTTAAATCACAGACTGTTAGAGACAATTCAGGTGTGTTTAATATTAGACACTATGCCAATCATATTGATTTATGTCAAGATTTATGTCAAATTAAGTGCAATGGGATTCTTTTTTTTTTTTTTTTTTTTTTTTCAATCCATGCGGACAGCTTAGAGGCAGGAAATTAAACAAACCTTTTTCAATAATCATCTTGGCTGAAAGTGAACTGTGGTCTTAATAATCAGAGAGGAACAATCACATTTTAAAAAGCTAGCCCTCAGGTAAGGAATGCTTGCCAAAATTAAACTATCATCAAAGCAACAATAAGAAAGGTAACCATCAAAGCAACAATAAGAAAGGTAACTGAACAGGCGTGATCTTGATCTTTTTTTTATGAAAAATACTCTAAAATTAAGGGATAATTCCACATATTCATTAGGTTTCTCATCACCTTACACTATCAATTGATTATTGTTAGTACTCCTATGAAGCAGGAAAATATTATCCTAACTTTCAAAAAAAGTGTATCCTAATTTTTTAGGTTTCACAGGTCTATTGAGTCCTCACTTCACTGTCAAATTCTTTAAAATATTCTTTCTAACTTAAGAAGTTCATTTGTTCTGAAACATTGTTTTAAAAGAGGGCAGACCCCGCAGTAACACAGTGTGTATTTTGTGCAAAATTGCCAATTACTTAAATCAAGAAGATACTTATATGGGTCTGCAACACAGAGTTTCTGGGACTCAAACTTGCACCTCCTGTAAAGGTGAAGACAAAGACATTTCAACTTTAATATACATTATCATTAGTTTTACTACCAAAAAATGTTATGGATGGCTACGTTTCTCCTTTCCCCCTTCTGCAGTATCTGGTCCAGGTTTTGGCTATGGCGTGACTGATGGCTGGGTTTGATACCCAGATCAGATAGTAGTACATCATTCGTACAAGCTCTGAGTGCTGGCAGAATCCCCACTGGCAGTGACTGGAGAGTGCTCAGAGGGATCTTGTCATATCCAACTCACTGGGATGTAGAACAGCAACACTTTCACAGACTCTCTTGTTAACGTGCCAGAAGAGGGAAGGCAAATCACAACTGAAAAATATGTTCCAATAAAAAATAGTAGTAAATTTTCCCATTTATCTCACCTTTCCAGGAAAGAGTATAACTGACAGAACTTTGCATGTGCTCTTGATAAATAAGTGACCCACGTCCAGCTTTTATTTAAAGCAAAGCCAAGAAAGGAGGAAAAAGCCCTGCAAGTTCATATAAATAATCACTTACTGAAGGTGTAAAGCTAAGGAATCAAGAGATGCCTCAACACTTGCTTTTATATATACTTGCTCAAAGTAGCTTTACACATTTACGTGGAGATAACTACACTCTAAGTTGATTTTACAGCAAGTTTGGTTGTAAGGCAGGATTAGTATAATGTGGTTTAGGCATTTACTTTAAGACAGATAAATTGTGTCTTAGACAAATTATTATACTGTCTTGATGTTCAGTCGCAGCAAAGGGAGTTTTGGATGACTGTTTTGTGGATGTGTGCTTTAAGTCAGATAAATCCCAGCTTGGCTTGCTACTGTCATGATATATATATATATATATATATATATATAAAAATACATATATATCCATACAGACACAATGTCCTTAGTTCACAGGTTATCACTCTAAAATGTCTATTTAATNNTTTTGCTGCACATGGACATATTACCTATGGCCACAAAGTTCACAGTAAAAGTGAAAAGCAAGAGCAGCCTCCAATAAGAAATTGCTTGTGTTATTTCCTAATTTTCACAGTCAAATTCCTTTATTTTGGCTTTAAACTGATATGACCAGGTATGAGAGCTTCCCTTGCCTTTACCTCCACCACCAATGTATTCAGGGAAAAGAGTAATAACAATTCCAGAGGTACAAGGACACTTGCAAATGTTCCTTTCCTAGATGACAGACTGCTATCTCAGTCCCTGCCATCAGCAAACAACTTATCACCCTTTTTTTCAGTGAGACATTGAGACACCTTGTCTTTGTGAATATTGCCTTAAGTGCATTTTATTTTTTTAATATATGTTTTGTTGTTGTTTTTTGTGCATCATATAGAGTTATAAATTACCTGGTTTTGTGTGCATGTCTACATTTGTGGTGGTCTGCTTCTTATGCTGCACTATTGAGAATTTTGCCAGACATAGCTTCAAGAACAGGATTTTTTTGTTTAATTTCAAGGACATACTAGACATACTCTATTCATATTAAGCTTATTTGAAATTCTGTTTAGATGGGTGCAATTAAAGGCTCTTGGTGACTTGGTTAGATATTGCTTTCTGTATGCCTATTTTGAAAATACTACTGCAATACACAACTGTTTTGTTAGTGGCATATGAGGCTTTATGTAATAATTAAAAACTAATTATTTGACATTTATGTCTTAGGCTTGCATTCTGTCCCCTTAAAAAATATCTACATGTGTATGTGTGTATATCTATTTGAAATCTCATTCAGTAAGTGTCATAATGGCAGTAGTTCACAGACATTCCAGTTTGAGACCATCATAATTTGTCATTTAGTCTGTCTTCACATCAATACATCTCAACTACATAAATTGTCTCTCTCCAACAGATATCTACACTGTGTTTTCTAATAATTCAAAAATTTGTCTTGATATGCTGGTCTTCAAGGTGTATGCACTTTCTTTTCCTGACATTGATTTTGATCTGATTCTTTCTGAAAAGTTATTATATCTCCACTGATTTCATTTAACATCTGAGCTGATATAGGCAAAGAAAGCAGACTTTTTTCCCAGTTCTAGACTGTTGTGAGATATAAAAATCCCACTGGTCATGAACCTTCCTGATGATGAGATGGTATATAATGTCTTTTAACAAAATCTATGCCACAAATTAATCATTTTTGCTCATGACATACTAATAAACCTTACTCAGATGCCTGGCTTTACTAGTCTATTATGATCATTGGTATTATTTCTTTTTGCTTTTCATTTTATACTGGTGCACTGATATCATCTTCTCTTTTAATCAAATCCTAAGATTTTCTTCACAAGCTTCTCAGTCTGTAAAATCTACCAAATATTTTCTTTATGAAGAATATTGTTTTGTGGTGTGTTTTTATTTTTTTTTATTTCTATATAAAATATTTTTAAATACAAATACAATTTATTTAAATCCTTTACTATGTCTTCCTTGATTTTTTTAGTTGTGGTGTCTCTTTTTCATGTAAATCAGTGGTAGCTTCTCTGTACTCGTTTCATTAGACATTTTATATTTATTTCATTAGAAAAGCTCTTCATTTTAATCTTGAACTTCATCAATTTCTGCACTAATACTTAAATAATAATAAGGTCTGGTTTATCAAAATGACTTCTGTTCCTAGCCCATCTCATGTTGAGAAAGGCTAAAATGACCAGTTTCAGCACTTATTTTTAAAATCTGCAATTTTAAGCTGAGAACTTTGCTAACCAAAAGAACTTGAAGACAATTCAGGAGTTTTGATATTACCAGGTCTTAGTGCTAAGTACTTAGCAGCACTTCTGGTGAAATCAAAACTTTTGTGTTGACTTCCACAGGTTCTAGCACTTTATTTGTAGTGTTGTCATTTTTCTGAAGCCCAAGGTTTTGGCAGTATGAAATTGTAAATGAAACTAATATTTTTTTTCTTCTTCTTCTTTTTTTTTAATGCCAGTTTTTACAGCTTGTGAAGAAATACAAATGCCAAAACTGAATATAATCAAACATCTCAAGTCCAAAATGACAAACCTAGTCCTGAAACAAAAAAACAAAAGTATATTTTGGAGGGATTAAAGCTTCACTGAATAAAGTCAATCACATTTATAGAAGCCTGAGAGAAAATACAAGAACACATTTAATTTTAAAATCTGTATTTTGAAATATGTCTTTAATCCTATATTTTACTTTATTCTCATTCTTATTTTGAAGTCTACATTTCATTTTATTGATGTTCTTAAGGTATTTACTATATTTCCCCAGCCTTTCCTTTTCTAAGCAATTTTGATTTTTATTGCCTTCTTACATTTTTATTGATTTCCCTGTTCCTCTTTTCATAAATTTTTCCAGTTTATGGATAACTCTTTTTTCACATTACATTGGTTTATGGAGTAAAAAAGATGAGAGGTGATAACAGGGCTTTTCAGTGGTCACCTCACCTAAGCTCGTTTGCTATCCACAAAAATAGATCACTAGCAAGATATTGACTAAAGTGTTTAAGCTTCAGGAGTTTTATCTTGCACCACTGACATTAATGGAAGCTTGCAACTGACACAGTAGGTGGTGAATAAGAGGTTAGATTGCTACTGTATCGACCCAACCTAAAACGGGATTCAATTTCTGCTCTATTTCATATGATCATAATTTACTTGATTATTTTTCTGTAATGATTTCAGTATATTTTTATACTGTCATCACAGAATTAATTTTTCTGCAGTGTTTTTCCAAAAAGAATCAAGAATACAGCTCACACTAATCTATATTCAGCTGTTTGTTGGCATTTCTGCAGATAATTGTGCATATGCCAGTATAATATTTTAGTACATTTTCCAAATATTTAAATACCTATATTAGCATTTCCATGGACACCTGCTTGATATGAATGTTTGGTTTGAACAACTGTGTGTTTCCCCTGAGAATAAGATCTGAGATAAGCTTTTTAGTATCTGATCATGCTTTGGTTTCTTATTCTTGAACTCCTAGCCAACTGGAATGTGGGTTTCCTGAAAAGATGCCAAATAGGCAATATTGCCATCTAGGTAATATTCCAGATATATAAAGAGCATTACTGGAGTGTCTGCAGAAACTCAGTATGTTTTCATTATACAAAAGAAACTCCATAATAGATATTATATTAATATAACAAGATAATCTACATCCATGAGGTATTATAGCATTTATAGGGTCAAATGTAAAAACAAACAAACAAAGTATGTCCCTGTATCTCTCTTCCCTACCAACTACTAGCATTTAAATTATTACATAATGGGATATAATAGGGAAAGTCTTTTGACATTTAACAGAAAAAAAGTTGTTTTGTTTGGTTGGTTCGTTTTTTTTTTATTTATACTGCCCACTGACATGTCTGTCATATTCACTGAAATTAATGCTTAAAAAGATGGACAAATTTGTGCAGGCAAAGTATACACACCTAAATGAAATTCCGCTTCCATTTTGAATCTGGGTTCAAAGATCTGTTTCTAGTTAAGAACTTTACCATCTGATATACTTCATAAGTTGACATTTTAAGAACGCCATAAATTTTCCTGAGTTTTGACGAGTACTAATGCAGTTGTATGTCTTCCTGTCCATGGTTGGTAATGGCTGTATTTGTGTCTTTTACCTTTCTTATAGTTTTCAGAAAAAAACACCACTGACTTGGAAAAAAAATAATTCCTACAACATGCACATTTCTTAATATCAGTATATCTTCTTCTCCTTTGGAATAATACGTTTTTTTTGGTGTCATCACTCCATCCTCCTTGTGAACAATAAGGAAAATGGTTAATTTTATATGCATTTACTGTTTTTTGGGGTGGTTTTTGTTGTTGTTGTAGTTTTCAATTAGGGCATGAAGACACCACTTTTTTTGGAATATGGAACTGTAAAAACTGTAAAAATTGATGTGTCCTAATACACAGTTATAACACTAGTTCTACCTTATAGATTAAAAAGCGTGATTCCTGAAATACTTAAGTATACAAATGCATACACATAAATATACATATAAATAAATTTATTATAAATTAGCTTAACATACACTAGGAGAAAGCAAACATAGCCATGTACCCAGGAATTCAGATGTACCAACCCCATATACTCTGAAGCTTGCTGAAGTCAGAGAGTGGAGCTTGCCCAGTTACACAGGTTACATAAGACAGGAAAGCCTATGATTTCCTAGGGTTTATGTTTTACTTAGGCTGTTGCAGATCTTCTCTCTTCTGAGAGAAAACAGCTGTGGTCACAGATGGCATGTGCTTGTCAGAAGTAGGACTCTAAACCCCATAAATCTAGAATCAATCACCTCTGACTGCAGGCTGGAAAAGTCCTTTATTCCTTTGGAATTTCTTGAAAACATAGTAGAAATATACAATAATGGAATGTGGCTTCTGTTGACCTGAAGGTAGGTGGTTTTCAATAGTGTACAGCCATACCTTTAATGGACATGGGAATCTTTGCTACAAGGCTTATAATATGCCTCTGAAATGTGTAGCAAACTTTTAGAAGCCCTTGAAACAGGTTATACAAGACATTAAACATTTTTTCAAGTGTTACTCAGTGTTCATAGAGACAGGTCATTAGACTTTGTTGGTAGCTCAACCTCATTGTTAAGGTTGATTACAAACACATGTGTAAAAAGAGGTGAAAGAATCCTGAACATTACACACATTTCTCTTTTAATTGCTGATTCTCTTCTTTAAGATCTCATCAGCAGTTATATTTCCCCAAATTAATTATAACAATATCTAAATTATTACAAAAATTCTATTTAGTTGCCTTATACGTATCCAGTTTATTTGTGCAGAACATTGAGAAAGAAATGTTTTGATGATGCTGAACAATCAGAAAAGTGTTTAATAAAACATTAAATAGTTCATACTTTTTGAATCCAAGATTGCTGAAAAAAAATCATTTTTTTCAAAACACATGAGTTTAAGTACCTGCTTTAAATTACTTTTTAAATGGGGTCTTCTTCCAAATGTAACTTTGAACTCTAGTTCAGATTAACTTGCTCCAATGGTATCATTCGTAAGCTTGAATATGAATCAACATGATGCACAACAGCCAACCAATGTTACACAATATGGAGAAAAATGTTTGAAAGGTTTGGATCACAGAAGTCCTTTTGTTGAAGCCCTTACATAAGAGCATCTCCTAGTTAATTTATTCTTCCCCTGTCTCTTTCTTACCGTTGTGTCCATTTTCACATAATAACACACTTGCTTCCACAACACAAGCAAAATGAAATAAAAATATATACAAGTGAACTGTAACTAATAATATGTTACTTCAATACATCGTTATTCTCACAGAGTGAAAGATTGTCTGGCAATAGCAATTAATATTATTTTTTTCCTATTGAATTTAGGGACATAGGTATATGAATAATTAATTGTTTTGAACTACTATCTGGGTTTAATTATTGTTTATTTGTGAATTTTTTCCTCCAGTTTTATTAGTGATGTGCAAGGATACAGATCCCTTCTGCTTTGGGACTTGTGTTCAATATAAGGGAAAAGGTCAACAAGACATCATGAAAAATATATGCTGACCTGGATGGCTCTTGCAGATGGTCATATCTTTTATAAAAAGCACAGGAGAGGTTTCTATATTTAGAGACTCAGAATAACTTTTTATTCTGCCCTTCAGCAATTTACTTTTCCTATTTTTCTCTCAGCTGAAAACAGCAGACTCTACTACTGTTGATATATAATGATGACATTTTTTTTTTGTCTGCTTTTTATTTGATTCATGAATCACACAGTTCAGCTGATTGTAATTTTACTTTGCATTGATAGTATTTGCACTGAATATACTTGCTGAAAAAGTTTCAGATTATGAGCTATTGAGAGCTCACATAACAATTGTTGCATACTGAAAGAATGAGAACACCGCAGGCTGCAGGAGCTGTTCATGGAGGTCTGTTAGTACTTGTTATTGTGGTTTTGGCTGCCTATTTTTCCTAGTAGGGTAGTGGATTGTTGCTAAATCTCTCATTCATTAATGTTTTTGTTGCTTTTCCACCAATTTACAGTACTGGGAGAACTGAACCTTGAATAGAAAGGCACACTGCATTTTAAACTGGGAAAAAAAAAAAGAAAAAGAAAAAAAAAAGATTAATCTTAAATGTAATCATGTGCTTTTGTCATTATTACCAGAAACTTTTAGTTCTGGATGTGTTATGTGTATTGTTTATTGTTGATCCTGAATTTTTGGTATGTTTTCCCTACTTTGATATGGTTGGTTTGAAATATTTTAGCCCACCTCCCCTTTTCATGTGGAAGAAACCTTAACAGAGAAATGAAACTTTTATCATTTAGCTGTTCCACTTCTGCTTCACTCCCTTCCATGTTATTTGATTTTTTTCTCCCTATTACACCTAAGCTTCAGAGGAAAATAACTGGAGGATATGTTCTGCTTTTAAATCTTCCTTTGCTATGTAATAAGAAGATAGGTAGAGGCCGGGCAAGGAAGAACAAAGAAAGATACTATACCAGTAGGAAAGTCTTATTCAGATTAATAAAGACACAGAGAGAATCTGGCCAAGAGTTTTCTAACATTTTCCATCACTTTTTATTGACCTCAGCTTTGAATCAGAAAACACCACCTGGATATACTGGCTGCAACGTATCCCAAAATAAACACTGCCAGTTTCCACACACTCAGGGGATTCCCTTGCCTTTGTAATAGGAAACAAAAGCAATAGCAAGTGCCGAATAATTTACACGGCTCTGTAAATCTTCCATTCTGAAAGACTGGAATCCTCACTATGACGTTACAGCCATGGTAACTAATTATCAAGTGTTTTGTAGCTAGGGCTATGATAAGCCTCCAGGCAGAGCTACATTAGTTTGATCTGATTCTTATTTATGCTGCCATTTTCTAATCCATTAAATATAGACATTGCAGACTTGATGTGATCTTTTAGCCACTAAAGTCCTCAGTAGGAGTAGGTGCATATCTACACAGGACCCTCCCCCTCCCCCAAAAAAAGGGCAATTTCTTCAGGACTTGGCTCATATAATTCTAAACTTCATTTTGAGAAGATTCCTAGGCAATGATCTAGCATAGGACTTCAACAACAGAATTGCAATTGAGGGGGCATTCAGAGACCCACAGAAACCTTCCCTAACTTCTTTAGTATCTGAAATGGAATTGTAACCCAAATATGGAGGTAAATATTCTGTAAATAAATAAAATTCTACTTCATGCTTGGCTTGATCATCTAGACCTCTTCCTCGTGTTTTATTTCGGTGAGGTCTTAAATAAAGTCTTTGAAGAGTCTACATTCTTAGAAATACTCTTAGTGCACCAACCTTTTGTATAACAGCCCTCTGGTTAGAGAGCTCATATAACAAATTTGAAAAATGTATTAAATGGGAAACTGGAGCTTTTTGCTTAAATTACTTAGGAAGGAAATTGTACCTCCTCTTCTGAGGGACATATTATAAAATGTGGTTCAAGACCGCTTTCTCAGTTTTTCAGGCTAAGTAGCTCCAACCTGTATGACAAACTTGAGAATATAAAGATATGAGTGTTTCAGAAACTTTCAGCGTAAGATATAAACCCTGAATCCAGAAGTAATTTCTGGTGTTGATCAGACATAGCTCTGCAACCAACAAATATCATCAAAGCACAACAGAGACTTAGTCCAGAGTAACTTGATAAACTTGGGAACCACGTCAACAGAAACTGCAGGAAATTCAAGAAGAAAAGGTGCAAAATTCATCAGGTAGGGCATGATAATCTCATGAAATAGCAGAGGCTGTTAAGAGATGGGCTAAGAAACAACGTTGTAAAGAACGTTTCCTTCATAGTCTTTATGGAGAAGAACCTCCACCAGAGGAGAGAGGCAGCCTTACATGTCTCTTGTGCATGCAGAGCGTCTTTACAGTTACAAAACACGGCTTTGGCTTCTCAACCAGGCTGGGCAAGACTCAATACAGAAATTGTTCTCTGCTTGTATTTTATGTTTTGTACTTCATAATCATGTTTACAGGTACGGTTTAAGTATTTTTTATTACCAAGGGGAAAAACTATATTAGAAGACAGTAAACAAATTTTCTCCCAAATACCACTCCCATCATCTAACTTTTAGAATCTTCTACTATGAGATTGTCAGACAGAGTTTAATCCCTAAGTGCACAGAGAAACTGCATATACTCAGAACGCTTATATATACAGACCAATGTCTCTTCTTTTCTCCTCCTGGGTATATTTCATTCTGCATTGGTTGTACTTTTACCCAGAAAGCGAGTAAGAATGACCTTTGCAGCTTAAAGATTTCCATTTATGAAAAGCTGTGGGTCTTCTTTCTCAAAAGTCATTTAAAGAAGAGGTGAAAACCCTTAGAAAAAGAACCTGGGAGCTCACCNCTAGAAAAAAAAAAAAAAAGAAAAAAAAAGAAAAAAAGGGCTAAAGCACAGCAAAGAAGACACTGTTCTGGGGAAAGGAAAGAAATAATACCCATCAGTCAGAAAAGGGACTGAATCTTAGCACCTGAATATAGACTTTCAATTCTGGACTTGTCTATCAGAGAACACCACCACCCACTGCATTCCTCCATTTCCAAATATAACTTAAGCATGCAGATTCTTTTTCTGAAATCAAACAATGTAGTTGACATTTTTTAAGCTGTATTTCATTAACAAATGCCACTGCCTGCTTCTTGAACGCCCTCATTTTCATAGTAAACAAGTGGAGCCATCATGCTTAGCAAACCCAGGAACAGGGTTGCAAAAAGAAGGCACTTTCTGTGCCTCTCCATGAAAAATACATAGTGAAGATTGTTAATTGCATTCAACACATAACGTATAAATGTGCCAACACTCAAATTCTCAAGCAGCAGTATTTAGCACTCCAGCTAGTATCCTAAACTGACAGAGAAGGGGTTAAAAGGGTCCCAGGATAAATATCCCTCCTTTGTTCACACAAGTGGCATCTCTGGGTCACAGGTGATCTACTTCTGCAAAACACCATTGATGCCCTCTGTTGTTTCTCTCTATGTCCTCCTTTAGGTTAGGGAGATTATTTTCACCCCAGAGCTGAAAATGTAATCACGTAGTACATTCATCTAAATATTTCTGGAGAAGAAAAGCATACTTCTATTTATAATACTTTACCAATACAACTAGAGCTTTCAAAGTTGTATGTTATCAAAACACACACAATTAATATTTGTTCTCTAAGCTAACACACTGAATGAAGGTAACGCTTCTTNTTTTTTTTTTTTTTTTTTTTTCCCTTTCTGGATGTTGCTTAGCAATATCTTATACTGAATTTGAACATATCTGCAATAGTAAATATTATTGTTTCATCTAACATTTCAACTAAAAACAATAAACTGCATAAAACAGACTTCACATAGGAGGTACCAGGGTCAAAGACCACTGGAGTAGACACTCTGCATCCATTACAATACACTACCCATTGGCAGTGATTATTTATTGGAATATGTTATGAGTCACAGCAACTCATAACACTATGGTCTCTGGAAAATTCCATTTTCCACTCTGAGCCAACAATAAGCTTACAGTACATACATTTTGATTGACTAAGACACAAATGCATCCCAGCAGTTACAGGAGAGTTGTTTCCTATCTTTCCTAAAATTGAGAGATCCTTATTATTTCCAGGAAAATAAATAAAGTCATGTAGTATGAATCATTTTCAATTCTTGGCAGGGCAGTTAAAATGAATCAGACTGTACATGAAAGCTTTTTTGACTGTCTATTTAGTTTCATTTTAGAGATTTTAGTCTTATCATTCATGATTTATGCACAACATGTACTGCCACTTGCTGGTCTGTTCTATAAATATCTTCATAATTTGAATTAAGATAATGTGTTATCTGTGCTTGGTAGATGTATTACAGTTTTGTACTCACTTAAAGTTCCACCAAACCATAAAGCCATTTTGCATTTTAGATTCAGCTAAAAATATTCACCCATTAAAATAGCAATCATCATTAAAATTAGTTCCCCGATTCTACTGATTAATTTTTCAGTAACAAGCAAGGTTTCTGAAAAGTTACAATTAAACATATTTTTAGACAAAACCTGATGATTTTTGAGAGTCTAGAGAAGCAATTACCTGGCATAAAAATCTGCAGGACACAATTAGAGGGAAGAGGAAGTAATTTGAAATAAAAATATAGATTGATATATATACAGTCATAAGAATATTGCCAGAGGCAACACAGGGTTGTTGCTAAAAAAAGTTTTAAATAGGTAGATTTGAGACCTTTCCACTTCTCTCCAGACAAATGTGAATCCTGTTATAAAGGCAGGAGATTGTTTATTTTTGAATATACATTTTCTAGTTAATCAGGTTTCAAAACTTACATCTTCTATCACTTCTGTAGTCCCACTAAGACAAATGCTAGTACTAGGCTTATGAGATGTCTGATCAGTATTTGTAATTACATTCTGGTAAATGTACATTTTTAGACATGTGAGTAATTTGAATCTTGTGCTCAGTTTTGGCTGTTGCAAAAGGAGAGGGGAATAACCTGTTCTCTGTGTCTGTATCACTGAGACATAGAACAAAAAGTGATGGCTTGAAGTTGCAGTGAGAGGTATAGCTTATTTGTGTTAGGAAATGTTGAATCACTGGCACAGACTACTCAGAGAATTTCTGTAAATGCCATCACTGGAGATATTTAAGATAAGTTAGGCAGCAAAAGGTCATAGTTTGACGCCTTTATTCAATCAATCTAAGCATCATATAAATGTTCTGAAAATCATTTAAGTACAGTGTAACACTTTTTGACATATAGCCATAGAGCATCTTGAATGTTTTTTCCTTATTCAGCTTCCCTTACAATGAGAGAAAAGTTGAGATTCCAGTTTTCATTTATTATTTTTATTTTTCTTACTTTCTTTCATTTGATTATTTGAGTCCATAAGAAGAACTTGTGTATTTTAAAATTTTTTGTGGACCATTTCTTGCATCCTGTGGCCCATCAGTCAGTAGACTCTGGTCTATAAAACCTCTCAAAGGTCTCTGTCCTCTTATTTGCCATGATTACCTTATAAAAGATAGCTTTTTCATTTTTCTTTCAAACTCTGCTTAAAACTCACCTGCAAAACCACAAATTCTGATTTTAAGTCATTTTCAAGTCACAAAGCCATGACTATAACTGCCAAGTATTATTATAGTTCTAGAAAAAGTAAAAGCAGAGGTATAAACCCTTAATTTTTGGCACATTCTAGAACAGTTTTAACTGTAGTCTGATATTCAATATATTTTTAAATTTAGGTCTGTTATCACTTTCAGATGGTGAGGGTAGGGGGATACACCCTGAGTAACAAGCTTTAGCTCCCCTTTGGTTCCATATTTTGCAACAAGCAGACAATAAACACTTCTGGCTCTGTCATTTTGCTACCCAGCATACAGAGAAGGGCCTGTTCATTCCTCACGCTTTGTTGTTCCCCCATCAGTGTTCCCCTGATCCACATCCTCATAGTTAGCAGATAGAGGAGATCAATACAGCTGAGACATTTTTTTAGCTCATCAATCAAGAAGATGGAAGGGCCTCATGGGTTGCATTACTGCTTCAACTTATGGAAAAGAAGATGAAATTCCCCCTTCCTTTGTAAGAGAAGGAGCTCTGGGCTGCTCACAGCTTGGCTGTCATCATGTTTCCACGGAGGGAAGTTAAAGGCAACTTTAGTCTCTCCTGCGTGGCCACACAAGAGATTCAAGCAGGCCCTGAAGTGATTTTCACCCAAAAATTCCTGGTGTAGTCTCACTTCTGACTCAGAGCAGTTAGCATATACCCCCAGCCATTTGAACAAGAAAAACATCTGTATCCATTTCATCAGACATCAGCCATGTAAAAGAAACGTGACTGATTTGGACAACTGCCCGCGTTCTCACTGCTGAAGGAAAAGGAGTAATTTTTTCCCCCAGTGATATAATACCGATGTCGGTACTAGATAAATCCCTTACTACAGAAGTCTGCTTCTCTCCAAAGACAATATGGGGACAGGGCTGGAGGAGGGCCCTGCCTTTTAGATAAGCAAGTTAAGTCAAATGAATTCTGCCAACTGGCTGCTGCTGCTATAAATCACAGCATGCTTGTGCCCAGTCCTGTACCGACACAGCTCTCTGAAAGTAGCTGTAAGAAGTGACAGCTGCCTGGCAAGATACTAGACTTAAATGTGAGCAGAAAAGAAGTGAGATGCAGTGATTTTGGAGCTGGAAGGAAAAAGAGGAAAATATGAATCATCCATCTTATACAGTATATTATATCCTTTAAGATTAAAAGCCACATTCATGTTACCCCCCACAGAGACTAAATTTCAAATAGGCTGTTTCAAGATGCTTTTCAGACATGTATCGGTTTTATTCTAGTATTCATCTGAAATGCAATACTGCCCATCTATTCTGTTTGTTCCTCAAAAAAAAAAAAAAAAAAAAAAGAAATTTTCTCACAAGATTTTGATTGCTTCCAAGCATAAAACATAAGGAAAAAAGTAAGATTTCATGGTTATCTACTTTAAATCCAAAATAGAGGGAGTATCAGCAGGGAAGAATGGAAAAAACTTCTGAACTGATTAAGGTTGTAGATTAAGGTGGAACATTTTTGGATCTGAGGCAGATTTTATGTCTGTTTTTATGGGCTTGTTCACCAGTAAAAATTCCTTTTTTATGATCAAAAATCTTCTAAAATATCTCAAAAGTGAATGGTCATGTTAATCATTTCTATCATGAATGACCGTTGTTATATACTTTCTTCTTAAGGGAAGTTTGGTGGCATTAATGTCTTAAAACAAAGGAAAAGCAGACCAGACTCAGACAAATGCTCAATGCCAATAATGCCTAAAAGCAATGTAAAAGCAACATTATTGACAATGAAAAAAGACTAATTTAAGGGGTTTGTGACTGAGATGTAAACAACCTTTTATTTTTTTCTTTCTTTCTGTTGTTCAGTACTTTGTGAACAGAATTAATTAGGAATATTTAGAGAATCCTGGGTGAGAGGCTGTTTATTGATCATGGTTAGTTCTGTCTGCTATGCCTGCAGTGCTTTGAGATTCATGCTTTAGTTTGCAAGAAGAGATGATTGACCTGTACAATAGAGCATTAGTATTAATTTGGAAAACATTTAATTACACTTTAAAGGAATTAGTAAGAGGATATTGATGGCAATGGGTATATTTTCAATGGTTTCAATAGGTACTAATTAAGTCCCACAGCACGTTGCATATGTAAGGAGATTGAGCTAAAACTAAATAGGAAGCTGTCAATAAAAGATGGTCAAATCCTATACAATACTTTTATGCTGTTATTTTAGATCTACCTTGAGATCACATTAACTAGGTTGAGCTCCATGAACTCTTCATAGCATATTTTGTAGCATATGTCAAAACCATTTACACTTTTGTATTTAGAATGGTGTGGCTGTAGAAATTGATTCCTCTTTCGGACTTTAGAGTGACAGAACCATCGTATGACATTTCTTCCCTTTTCTCTTACTATGAGCTGCAAAAGAAGGAATCTTAGGTCAAAAACACCTTCTTTCAGAGACAGGGAAGATGGGAATCCAACTGGTGGACATCCTCTTCCTCAAGAGCTATGTCTGCATCAATTTCACACACACACCAAAAAAAGGGACCTCTCTATGTCTGGCAATGAAACAAAGCTTCTGGGAGGTCAAGTTTCGGTGTCTGAAACACAGATTATCAAATTCATTTTGAGTTTTAGGACAACTTCCAAACTGACAGACGCAACCTTAACTGGAAAATCAAGTACTGTGGTAAGCAAAACTAAAAATCAAACTAACTGAAAACAAGATCTCCACTTTTGGCAATGATGTAAATTGTCTGAGTTTATTTTAATTTCACTCTAACATGAAAAGAATTTAAAAAAATAATAAAAAAAGAAAATATTCCTGTGACATTAAAACTTAAGCTCTCCCTGAATTTCAATATGATTTTGAGCCTGCTTCACATGCAGTAAACTGAAAGTATTTAACCAGACACCAGACTGGGAGCATAATTCCATATCCAGAATGAAAAACAAGACAAAACAAAACAACAATAAAAAAAATAAAAGAAACAAAAACAAAACAAAAAAAACCCTGCTTTTCTGAAAAGGTGTGTTGAAAGACATTTGAAAAACCCAAGCCTGGCATGTTTTTTTTTTGTTTTTTTTTTTTTTTTTTTTTTTTTTTTTTATTGTTGTTGCTCTTTGTTTATTTGGCTTTTATGTGTGAGCAATTGTCATATTTTAGTAGTCAAGAGGGGACAGTTCTTAGATACAACAGCATCTTGTGGTCATTGTTGTATGGGTTTTTCTATGGCAACTGATATTAAAAATAGAAATCTTGAAATCAGCAAAGAAACATACTCATCTGAAATAGGTGAAATTTGACCTAATGTGCCTATTTCCCTTCCTTTGCAAGTTAGAAAAACCAGAATGCCTTCTCCACTGCTGGACAGTGTTCTATGAACTCCCACCAGGCAAACTAACACTAATCTCATCCATCCACTGCTGGCAAAATACAAAAAAAATCAATAAAATTAAAGATGTTAACACAGGCCTGAAAAACATTATATATAGAAATACATAACAAATTCTTTAAAATACTGAATAGTCATCTTTTTTTTTTTTTTTTTTAATCAGTTACACATTATACATTTAAACGGTTGAACCATGAAATGTTATTCATAGGTCCATTCCTCAGATTACTAGCATTTTTCACCCCTTTCCAACAGGAGTGAACTAAAAGCTATATTTATTCCTGAAAGCACTTACATAGCTTGATTTTAAGTTATGCTTCAGGCATATTTAGGTATTAAAAGGGGCAGAATGGTACCTAGTGAGGTTTTCGGAAACCTTTTTCCCAGGGAGATGTTACTGAGCCTGTTTCCATTTTTAGCTGCATAAATATATCAGAAGATCTCTGCTTTGTGTAAAATATTTTGATATGCTTATGAATTTTCAGTTTCACAGTTATGTGAGCGGTCAACTGTATCAGAATCTGTATCACTGATTGCAAAGTCTAGGTGAGACCAATAACTCCAAGGCATGTGAATAACCCAGACTCACATGAACAATTCTGTTGAAAGCAACAAAAATGAAACAAACACCCCAAGGCAAAAACTAAGAATAAAGTCCTCCTGCTGTCAGAAGTGTTCTGGGAAAGCATGCTCTCTTATCAGTCTGTATAGTACTAAAATTTGTCTATCAGTCTGAGACAAATTTTACTTCTATTTTGCTATAACACCTTTGTAAATGGCTGCCCAGAGCACTTGTACCTGGCCAATACCTGAACATCTTCAAAAACATTGCTCTGTATGCCTCATTCTTCAGCCCTGAATATGAAAATGTTTCCCCTCATTTCTCCTTAATAATCTTTCAACTTAAAAATCATCTTTATCACAAATGTTGTTTCTACTAAAAAGGATCAAGTCCTTCATTTTAGTCTGCTGTTAACCTGTTTGGTGATAGCAGTACTGCTACTAGACTTACTGCCAGTGAGCTTTCTTAAAATTAGTGGCTGGTGATCCCTTTTATGTTTCATTATTTCCATGTGCCAAGTGCTGCACTCTGGAGCACACCAGGCTTCCATTACAGTGAAAATCTCTAATAAAATATTCCATCAAGTTTTATTTTCTGAGAAAGTTATTGAACTTGGCTCCATTCATTACAAAGTTTGTAGAGGCCAGATTACATAAGAAGCACATGCTGTACAGACACCATGTAAATAAAAAGGGGTTTTGAGATTAATATATGAAAAAACCCAAACAAAACCATGCGGTGAGAAACAATGTTTAAATAAGGTCATGTAACTAAGTAATGAAAAGATCTTGTGTTAATGTTTTGAAATTCTGAAATCAGCTTCCATTCCTTGTATTATTTCTCTTAATAATTCTCTGTCTCTGTGAAGAAGTATTTCCAGAATTATGTCTTCTTAACAGGAATATGAAATGCCTAACAGGACATTTTTATTCCAGGGGTATTAGTTTAGCATGGAGGAATCTTCTCATAGTCCAACATGAATATGCTGGCAAACAAAATTTTGCAGGGGGAGCAGAAAATGCTGTGCAGATGTCAGGTTACCATATGTGGAAAATAAGAGAATGACCTGTTAGTATGGGAGAAATTCTGCTAATGATAATCTTATTGCCATGGGCTTACTCGGCTATAGCGTAAGTGCATCCAGAAAAACCTCCAGGCAAATCCTCACTTGAAGACAAGTAAGGAATTTCACCAGCTGAACAAACTGTAGGTAAGTGAAGTAAAGCCTGTCAAAAGCATGTACATATGAAAGCAGCTGTGTATCCAAAGGGAAGTTTTTTTCTCACAAGATGACATGTCTGAATCTCTGCTAAAGTTGCCCCTTTCCTTGGATTTGCTGTTTATGCTGTCTTGAAAGCAGAAAAAAAAAAAACAAAAAAACCAAAAACAACCAACAAAACCACCACACCCAACTGTGAAGTGCAACATTTACATTCTCTTTTGCTGTTGCCTCATCCATCCACATACGGCTCAGAATAATTCTCATTCTCTTACACTCCACTCCTGGAAGTGTAAGGATTCACCTGTTTGATAGAAAAGTGAGTCAGCATGAGAGCTTGGTATCTGTATGAATGACTCTTAGGTGTGAAAAAACAGATCATGTTTGCAGGTTATATTACATTTCATTATAATAGCAAGAAGAAATGTCTCCATTTTTTTCAAACACTCACCACTACATTTTTATGCTGATTATTTGTGGTTTTATCTACCTCTCAGCACTTCTGTGATGAATTCTGCCAATGCAGGTATTATTTGATGTATATGGCATTTTCCTTGAAAACTCACATGGATATAGGAGATACTGATTTTTACCTTGGAACAGTTTTGCATTTTAAAAGTTTAGTTGAACCCTGGAAAATATATCTGTTCTTCCTTTGCTCATGATGTAGTTTGAAGCTGTCAGCAAGCACAGTTACTGTGGTGATCCATGAATATTGCAATGTCAAAACCAGACAGGGAGAGGCATCAGAAAAAGGGATATGACTTTCACAGTCAATAATATTCATCACTTCTAGAAGCTCCTAAGTTAACTTGAAGACAACCCCACCGGGTAAAGGCACTGGGAGAGTTATGGTGCCAAAAACATCTGCCTTATTTTTGGCAGGTGTGTGCCACCTGTGATTTTACATCAGCAGATGTCTCAGCTGTATCCACTTTATTTCACAGTGGAGAAAAATGAAGTTGATATTAAACAAGAACAACGAGACCTGAATTTTGCAATTCAGTGTAAACCATGCAGTTGATTATTTTGCACCTTTAGAATCTGGCTGGAATTGCTCCCTAGCTCTTCATCTATTTATTTCCACTCTTTATAGTTGGTTTATACTCTGTCCATGTCTGACAAAACAAGTTGATTTTGGCTACTTGAGTGGTGAGATGTGTACCAGGCTATGAATTTTCTGTGAACTGCTATGCCAGTGTGTTTGATATACAGTTCTATATGCAAAGTTGTTTTTCTTAAGTGTGCTCACAGTTCTTCCTACCATGCAGTAACATAACTACATTCATCTATTCTAGTTCTACCTTTGAACACTTCTGTTAGGAAGTGATTTATCTGTGAGTGGGCTAGCTACTAGTTACTAAATTCCTTGCATCTTTCTAAATAGACTTCTATTCATCCCTTTAAGAAATGGAGGGCTAAAGCAGAGGGCCTCAGGTCTGATCCAATGTAGCGTAATCACCAGGATTATTTATATCTGTAGTCAATTAGGCTTTAAATAATTTACCTCACCACAAAGCCACTTCCAGAAACAGCAATATGTTTCTGGAAGGCATTGGCTCCTTGCACAACAGCTACTGCAGCTTCCCACTCCTCATGTGCCCCACGCACCAGACACAGGTTTCTTTTAAACATTGAGTGGAACAGTATAGAAATCACCAAGAAGAAACACACCTGAAGAAAGCCATGTGTCTAAATCATTAGACAACTAATGTGGTTTATACACTATAGCTAGATATAGTAAAGTTCATGTGGTTATATTCATAGAGGGAAATACCTATTTAGTGCTGATTCCATGTCAGTTAGGGTGATATTCAATGTTCTATCTGATGTGACAGTAGTAGAATACCCAAACCAACAATACTTACAATACAATTACAAATACAATTACAATAATACTTACAGACTGTGGACAATTAAGGACAAAGCAGACCAGTTTCAATTGCTGGGTCTCCACATCGCCTATGGAGCAGAGAATAGCCCATTTATGATTATGAAGATTAAAACACTCTATTTCTACTGTGTCCTATGAAAGGCCAAACTGCAATGAGCATGCAAGCGAATCTAGGATCGAGAATGAGCAAAACATCAACATGCAAAGAGCTGTACACCACAATGTTAACCTGTGGATGTCAAACTGTGAACACATAAAACAATTTCTAGAAACAATTTGGCCCTTTTACCTACAAAATTACTCAGAATGAATCAGGGCTACGTTTCTTGTGCTGTCAAACACTTACCTTTCCAGACACAGCATGTTTCTTTTTCACGCTTACAAATGTGCAACCTTCTCCTTTGTATGCTGCTGTCATGGTGTGATTTGCTCCAGGCTTTGCACCTCGAGCTTCATCTCTCTGCCCATGTGTGCATGGTCTCATGGATTTCAAAGTTACTGTGACTTCATTTTTCTCCCTCAAATATGAACACTATTACTTTGCAATGCCAAGGTTTACTTTTCACTCCTTCAAATAATTTTCTAGTCATGATTGTTTTATGGTTTGGTTATTTTTTTTCTTGGAGGCAAAATAATGAAATTTGCAATCATTGTACATATATATGTGCTTACGGGTATACCCATGTGTATACGTGTGGATATTCATATACTTATGAGCCAGCAATGAGTTGGAGATCAATGATTGTGCTATACAGATGTGGAGCTGGCAATATTCTAATTAATAAGTCTTGGGACACATTGTACACTGGTGGCCAGAGAGGAAAAAACCCTTTTGCTTATGGACTGCTCACAGGTAGAAAACCAGGGATTTATAAAATTAAGGGTTTAAT
Organism: Pedionomus torquatus; assembly: GCA_013398155.1. Lineage (NCBI taxonomy): Eukaryota > Metazoa > Chordata > Aves > Charadriiformes > Pedionomidae > Pedionomus > Pedionomus torquatus. The sequence goes on along the minus strand of VZRU01013568.1, from coordinate 817,203 downwards.
TTGTTTCTTGGGAGGGGTTTATTATTTTTTGTGCTACCAAGTGTCTCCTAGAGCTTGAGACGCCTGATTAAATATAGCCCTCTCAAATTCCTTTGATGTTTGACTCACATGGCCAGGATTATTTCAGTCCAGTCCAACATACTCACAGTTCTGCCTGATAACTACTGTAGAAACCACATGCCTGGTATGCTAACAGGGAAACTGTCCAAACTGAGAATATATGACTGCCAGTCAAATGCACTTAATTAATGTCACAGAGAATGAAGCAGAGATTAACAAATAAGTGAGCCAGTTGGATCCTGTAATAGTGTTTACAAATGACAAAGGCTTTGCTGCATATTAGACAATTTATTTTATTTTTTTCCAATTAGAATAATCCCACTCTCTGTGTTGTTGTTATTGTCCTCTAAGATGTTTTAAACAATTACTTCCTATAGATTAGAGCAGTGTGATCCCCTACTTGCTGATTTATTTGGATGGATCCTTCAACATTTATATCATCAGTACGGATTTTCAAGTTGTGGTTTAGGATGGCTTCTTTTCTATCAGTGTTTCTTTTTTAAAAGTGTGACAGAAGCCCAGAAAACTCTGGGTGTTCTAAGGAGAACAGAATAAAATATGGGTAAGGTGTTTGTTTTTCTTTTAATTTTGATGTTCAACACTCTCTTGCTTCCAGACACAGGTTCATGTTCAACAAGAAAACACTGACAGTCAGGAAGGGTGTTTAAGCATGTGCCTTAACATTACATTACATACAAGAAATTGAACAAGCCACACAATTTTTCTTTAGATTTCAATGAATGGTATATATGACAACATATTCTTCAAGTTATTTTTGTATTTATTGATTTATTATTACCAGTGAGACAGAGATCAAAAAGATTTTTAAGTTAGTGAAAAAAATGCTTTTTGGATCATATTATTCCCCTGAAAATTCCTGATTTTATCAGAAGGGAAATAACCCTGTACAATTTGATATGGCTTTTGTAAAATCACCATAATTACAGGCAGAGTTCAGTTTTGAGTATTCAGAGGTTAGGATTCATCCTGAAGTCACTTGTAAATACCTCAGGAAGCATTTTGCTCAGACTGTTTAGCTAGAAAATCTATTTTTAAATATAGGTGCATTTGTTTGAAAACAATTACTATGACTGAAATGTCTGTTTCAGACAGACAGATTCCTTAAGCAGGATTCACCTGACCCCATGAATTTAAGATAACTCATTGTAACACACACTTCCACCTTTGATCAGGTGGTCTGCATCCTAAAAGTAACTCTATTGAATCTAAAGGGAACCTAGAATGAACTGACTCTGATGTAAATTTCTGAATTGCAGATGTAAAAGATGAAATAAATATAGTGAAATAAAATATTTTCTATAGTCTACTGAGCCAGATTCAAAGTATACCAAATGTTAATAATTTCAACAAACACTTCTTAAGAAGAAGAGAATGGAACAGAATCCATCCTGGAGATACTCAGTCTCTAAGAAGTATACACAGGGAAAACTGACTATATACTATTATTCTTTTCGTATATGATTTCTACATTTCTATGCTGTTCACTTAGATATTCTTTGAACTTAGTAGTTCTGTTTATACGGCTCCAAACCTGTATGTCTGAATTAATCTTATGGGCTGCTTCTTTTTTCAGCAGTAGTAAGTCAGATATGAGCTCTGGGTGTAGCTGTCCCTTTTTGCTAAACATTGAGATTCTTCTGCAACTGGCATAGAACAGATGACCAACTTCTACCCTGAATGCCAAATAATATATACTTAAGCAAATAAATTAAGAATGTCACAGGTAGTAAACCCTTATTTTTTAGCAGATTTGGTCATCTTTAGTCCTTTTACTGTCCTCAGTATGAAATTTTAAAAGATCCTTTATATTCCACCATACATAGTGTGATCATATCATCTTGTATGGCAGCTGCTCTAGTGTGATTTATAAATGTTTCACAAGTATACTTGGGTTTCTAGTGAGTCTGATGGTGTGCACACTGCGTAACTAATGGCAGCAGTTTCGCTCCCTCTCAATCTCTGCTGGATGCCAGCCCAGGAGCAAACAGCGTCAGGTGCCAAGTTCCAGGGACATGTTCCCGAGTTCAGAAATCTCTCATACACCTGTCCGTTGTTATTACAACTCACAATATGCATTTCTTCTTTCAGCTGCCTGCTGCCATGCTGAAATGTGTTCCTTTGTATAGCAGCCCTCAGTTAGATTTTCAGCTACTTCAGTAGAAGGCACAACCCCAATGAATTTATTTTAGCTTTGTATGCCTCCATGGTTTACTCACCTCTCTAAGAATCTGGGCACTTTGCAATCACAATTGCTTGCTGTACTTGGGGATGGAAAAAGAGGGGATAATTCTGAGTCTTTTACAGAGAATGGCTTTGTTTTGTGCCAGTCAGTGGTGTGTTGCTCACTTTGAAGAAAGAAAGAAGAAAGCAAGTTCTGTTCCTGTATGTGTTTTTGGTGGTCACAATGACTAACCTCTTTGTATTCAATCCAAGACAAACCCACGCCATTCAGCAGGGGAAGAAGGCCATGGGGAATTATTAATATAATTAATTATTGTCTGCCTTTTGAGAGGTAGGGTCCTTCAGATTTAAGCCAGAACATCTAATTTAGTAGTCTCTATTTCTCCATTGACTATATAAAGGACCTAGGTTCCTATTTGTGACACTCAAGTGCTTCAAAATAGTTAAAGATCTGCTCTCCACCAAATGATACAATTGACTTCCTTCCAGTAACAACAGAGCTCTATCAGACACTCTTATTAGTTAACCTTTACATTATAAATCTGCTGTTTATAAAAAAGAAAACTCACGTGCTTTCTTTGAAGACTTATGTGCCACTGAAATTTTGTGGGAGGTACAGTGAATTCTGGTTCACATAAAAGACATCTTTGGAAACCAGTGAAACAACTAGGCTGTTTTGGAATTTTTATTGGAATGCTGGAGCAAAATTACTTCAGGATTTATGGATTAAAACTGGTGATAGTTTATTATTAATTTAATTGGATTTCTTTTCTTCTCTGCTATTAAGATACTCTGTATCCACAGTTACATATCATATTCAAAAAGCTTATTTTAGTAGAGTTTAGAAAGTCAACCTGATTGCCCAGCACAGAGTACTTTCTACTTTTGCTGTACAAAACCAGCAAGTGCTATTTGGGAGCGGAAGGAGGGACACAAAAGTTGATATTATCCTTTCGATTTAAAACCTTTGAAATAGTTCCCGTATGGGAAAAGCATGGAGGTGAATTCTGCAAAGCGTGTATTAGGCTGTGTACCAGATAACAGGATTAACCCAGGATTTCAGCTCTGGCTTTCTACCAAGCACAAAAGCTTGAAATCCTGCAAAAGGTGGCAAAGAAAGAACGTCCTGCCTCTGCCCCACAGGGACAAGGGGAGCAGGCTAACATGCTAGAGCTTTCTCCTAAAGAAATATTGCATCCATGCTGCACAGATCACTGGATTCATAGATTTTCATGGCAAGAGGAGACCTATAATCACTTCATCTGTGAGCTAAATATGCTATTTTTATAGCACAGACAGCAGCATTTAATTTGGGAATGCTCACATCACTCCAGGCAGCAGGAGCCTCTGAGGGGGTGGAGGTGTGGGTGACAGAGACACCATCCCCAGGTGGCTCTTTGTACTCGGTGGTGAAGGCAGAGCAAGAGGGCTGCACCTGAGCAAAGGTCCCTTTTCATTCTCTGCAACACTCTGTGCTCCAGGTACACTCTTCAACTAGTTAATGTCTATGTTTTAGAAAGACAGTTTATACTTTTGTAATATTAAAACATGGTAGGACATATTGCCACTCCAGGGAGGAATGATATTCACTAAATTTTCCATTATTGCAAAAAAATGTGTATTTCTTTATTGCTTGATTTTATCTGCCTTCTTTTTCTAGCCTTTGAAATTTGTCTCAGCTACTTGGAAATTCATACTAGGAGAGAGAAAAGAACAAGCAACTTTAAAGGTGTTTGACCCAAGTCTGTAATGTTAACTCTTACTCTTATTTTTCTATTAATTTTTACTTGCTCAAAAGAAGAGCAAGCACACAGAAAATAACTTAAAACAGGGCTTTGTTTTCCATGCCTTATATAGGTATGGATGCCACCTTCTTCTCAAACTTCCAGGCTTCTTTAATGTTGATATATGGGAAAAAGTCACTCATGCATCTTCAAAAAGCAGACTTTTATTCCCTGCACTAAACACCATATATTCTTTATTGCATTAAAAAATTAACTAGTCTTCCTTGATAGGTGTCTCAGATCCATGCAAACCTTTCTTCCTGAGTGACTTACTGGTCTATTTTTTTTTTGTTTTTTGTTTTTTTTTTTTTCAGTTTAGTAATAACTATAATGTAGGATCAAAATACAGCTGTCAATGGCACAAACATTTTTTTAATTTCTATGCATATAGTAAGTGGGCCTACAGAGAAAGCTTAAGTGTGAAAACTCTGTTGGACTCTTTGTATTAAAAAAAAAGAATTTTAGTAAAAGAGGATAGCTGCCTTAATACATTTTGAAATAGCCATAAATTTCTTAATGCATATTTATGTGTCCTCTGAGGCAGATAAGTGTTACAGGAAAGGAGAGGAAGACTGGTGGTATCTGAGCAATGCTATCAAAAGGTATTATCCCTGCAAAAGGCATGTGTTTCAAGTGTGTCAGAGGTTGCTTTGGGAGAGATATATTTGATTCTCTTGTGCAGCATAAAATATAATGCTTCAAGCTGCTAAGCCACTAAAATTGCATCTTTGTGTAATAGAAAGTATCTATGATTTCAGCTGAGGTTTAATTAGTAGATTGGACTGAAAGAAAAAAAAAAAGACTGGAGAAAATTGGGCAGCTTCATTTGGTACAAAGTATTTTCTCTCTGGTTTATAGGCTCTACGAGAAAGTTTAGCTGAAGTTAATCAAAAAGAAAGAAAAAGGGCAGGAAATGGAAAAAAAAATCCCTTCACTGAAATCAAACATATTTCAGTTTTCATCAAAGAAAAATCAATTCAGAAATTTTTTTTCCCTCCTAGGTTTTTCTCATTTTGGTGAGAGAGAAGTGAGAAGAATTAAACCGTTGTATTTTGGATCAAGCCAAACAACCTTTTGTTCCAATTTCCCTCTTGGCCATCTGTCAAAAACTGTTCATCACTTATAGTGCATAGTAATTATTTCACACCTCCATAGCATACAGGGATCTGGGATTTCTCTCAATAGCGATGGAGCATCTACCTGCCTCAAGCAGCAGTGTGCTGGAACAGGCTCCCCAGCTAACTTGGCAGTGGGATGGGTGCATTGACACAGAGCAGAGTTTCAGATAATGAGCTTTTCTGATTTTCTCCGCTGTAAGAGGTTAGGGCTCGTCTCCCCCCACACCAGGCCACCAGCACCTTCTGAGGGGAGCACAGGGTCTGTGCCAGGGGTGGGCACAGCAGCTGCCCCACTGCACTGCCTCTATCTGCATTCAACCTGGGTAGTATTTTCTTTTCCTGTAACACTATTTGCTTGGTTGTGAAGACAAGCTAGCTGTGGCCATACTCAAAGCCATATTTACCTGAGACAGTCTGATTTCTTCTCATGTATCCCCATACCATGTGCATGCAAATGCGTGCACCACCCTGATACTGTACCTGAGGAGAAGTTCATATCCTTTAATTCACAAAACAACAAATCAGGGGATAGCTATTGTCCTGCTTTTAAATTAAAGCTATTAAAATACTTGTAAATTTTTAAAGCAATGATTAGTGTTATGAGTCCTGTTCAAAGGAGCCAAATGTTAAGCATTATCCATTTCACAACTCATTCACTTTGCCAAGTTCTATCTACGATTGTAATATATACTTAATATTTATGATGAAGAAATTCAGAGCTTGAGAAAAAAAGAATTAAAAAAAAAAAAGTAGTGGAGCAGTGTAAGCATCTGATATAACCCTGCAAAGAACCTCAACCCTGGTCTATGAGATTTCTATCATTTCAAATCTGGTACCCTTTTGAAGTGAGACTAGTAACTGCATCAAATTCCATGGCACTTCCATGAGTTTTGTAAATATGTACCAAGGTAAGGTGACCAAATTCATTCCCACTGGTGACCTAGGACAAGATGAAAACAGCAAGATATTTAAGTAAGGGAGGATTAAGCATTAATCCTTCACAGCTCTTTGCTGCCCCAACAAATACCTGCTATTTGATACAATAAAGGTTCAAAGGAGACTCTGGAAGAAAGGCTATCTGAATTCAAACGGATAAAATGTTCCATTGCCAATTACAGTACACATCTGCTGCAATAATTTGTGTCAATCAGATTGTCCTAAAGAAAACAGTCAATATCAAATAAGATTCTGTAGTCAATGGGCCATAGTAATTTCTGGTGTTGTTCCACTGAGGTTAATGGAGTTGGAAGGGGAACGGGCTTAGCCTTGTATAAATAAAGCGTAATAGGGAAACAGTATGCCATCTGGAAAATAAATGGAGGAAATAGAGGGAAAATGCTAATCTAACACATTCAGAGTTCCAATATCTCCTTTGGTATCTGCACTATCTAATGAGCAGCTGCATAAAGTTATCACTGGTTTTCAGGAAAACAGAATCCTATTTCAGGGCAGCCCACAGGTCTGAGCATTACTATAGCTCTAAAAGGCTCTCTTCCAGCTCATTAATTTCCCTTGATCTTACTGTCCATTCCTAACTTAATAGATTCCTCTTTCCTTCTGTAAAAAGAATGGTGACCCAGGGAAACATTTCTCTTTAATACACCCTGTGGCTTAGTTTTTTCAGGCATTTCCTGGTCTCACAAGGAAAATATTTCCCATAGACCTTTTACTCATACTACAATAACATATTCCCTTATGAGCTCTGAATCATCATCCTTTAAGTATACATTTTCTGATCCCTTTGTTCTGCTTTCCCATAGACTGATGAAGAGACTGAACCTCCAAAGTTTGGCTTATTTTATTTTTAGTAATATTTTTCAATAGACAACTAAAATTTGGTGGGTGTCCTTGCATCTTATTCTCCATCATCCTACCAAGTACAAGTACCTCTCTTGTATCCTGTGGCATTGTTCTTTTAAATAATAACAGAACTAATAGCATTTGTATAACTATTTATAGACATACAAAACTCAGAGTTTATGTCTCTAGATAACGCACAATTGATGTCTGTCATTCTCTATTTCTGTATAATTATTTCTATATAAGTATGTATACATAAATATGCATACATGTCCAAATAAAATTGGGAAAAGAATGACATACACTCAAAAAATGGTATTCAGGTCTTAAGATCTGGAAATTATGCAAAGGAGAATATCTAAATTAGCATATTGACTAGAATCTCACAAAATGTAATAAAGCATGAAAAAGATTTTGCTGAAACATTTGATTAAATTAGCAAGGAAATTTCAGCTATGGAGGAATTCTACAAAAAGGTCCAGCCCCTGGATGTGAAATTTCCAGAGACAATCTTTTGATTTAAGAAGCATTCAATTCTAACAGAATGTTTCTAAAGCCCAAGAGGAAAGGGGGATGTGACAGATATACTGCATTTCTGACACTGTGAAGAGCATTCACCCCAGATAACCACAGAGGTGTAGGAAGCAGAATCTACACCTCAGTTGCTCCTCTGGTGACTCTTGTAAGCAACAGAGAGGAATATGTATTTCTCTTTTAGGGAACAATTCACTTCACATAGTATAGCTATCTATCTTATGGTGAGACTGATTTAGCTTTAATTTTTATTGGTATATTTCCTCTTATTGACTTCTGTTGGTTTTAAAGAAACCCATGCTGACCAGCTCAGATTTAATAAAACACATTCTAACATCGAGTTATTATCCCAATCAATCTTATATGTAGAAGAATTATTTTGTAGCAAAAATTGGAATTCAGGGCAGCATGGCCTGCTTAGGCAGTGCAGGAAACAAGTCTGATAATTCATTACATGGATTTTTTCATCTGACTCAGACTTGACTACATGTTTAAGGAATGTTGTGATGAGGATGGCATTATTTTCAGTTTAATTTTAATTATAGATGCTGAGCACATCTTTCTAAAATCATGGGACAGCACTCCTTTAGAAGACATGATCTTAATGTAAATGACTTGGTTAAGATTTGTCAGAGTTAAGTTTTGAAACAACAAAATCATTCTCTCCCCCTTCACATAGGATGGATATAACATCCTACCCATTTCTTGGTGTCCATTTCTTGTCCTAAAATATTATACAGTGTTTTTTCACTGTGCAAGAATCCAACAGGTTTTCAGAAGTTAAAAGCTTTGACAGATTCAAAAGATCAGGGTGTAAGTGCTAAATGTCCTTTGCCTGATTTGAGGTTTCTGGAAGGCTCATCTCTGATGTTGAAATTTATAATATTTTATCAAAAAAACAACTGCTTCACCTCCCCATCCCCACCATAATGACAATTTGAGTCTGAAATTTGTGAATCAATCAATTTTTTAACAAGTAGCTTACTACACTAAAATAATACAAACCTGATCTTGATAGATTTGAGTTTAAAACCAAGCTGAATTTTATAAATTGAGCCAATCTCTGAGACTGTTGAGAGAGTTGGGTTGGTCTGGCTTACATATGCAATCAGTGGGCACACAAGCTTTCCCTTCTCCAGAATCCGTCACATTACATTATGAACGTGAACATTATAGACACAACAATTGGCAGATGCCCCTTCAACCAACAGCTTTAAATCAGTCCTTCATAAATCAAAATCACTTGTTTTTCTTTTAAGGCCTTTTTTCTGCTGAAATTAATATTGAGGAGTTTTGCCAACCTGTACACAGTGAAAAGGGAGCCAAGGCACCACAAAATGCTTTTCTGCACTACTTGTCTTTTTCACTCCAATGCTGGTTTCTTTATTTCCCCCATGGCATTTCCCCTTTTCCAGAAGAAAAGAGAAAAGGAAGAGTTTTGTAAAGCTGTATCTCAGACTTTCTGTTCCCAGTTTCATTTCCACAGTAGCACTGGTTGTAATTCATCTTTGCTGCAAAGCCCACACTCACTCACCTTTTACAGAAGAGCTGGACAGTGTCAGTTGTACACTTACTGTACAGAACAGTAAGGGTTGGAAGGGACCGTTGGAGATCCTCTAGCACAATCCCCCCTGCCAAAGTAGGTTCATCTAGAACAGGTTGGATAGGAACACATCTGGGTGGATTTTGAATATCTCCAGAGAAGGAGACTCCACAACCTCTCTGGGTGGCCTCTTCCAGTGATCTGGCACCCTCAAAATAGTGAATTTTTTCCTCATGTTGAGATGGAAATTCCCGTGTTCCAGCTTGTGTCTGTTGTCCAGACACTGGGCATCCCTGAGAAGAGCCTGGCCCCATCCTCTTGATACCCACCCTTTAGACACTTATGAGATATGACATGGCATCTGAGGATAGACCTGTGGTGTTTCATCACTTACCACCAATTGATAGTGTGCCTAGGTAAGGATCGTGCAGTCCTCAGTGATTAAAGACTTGCTTATTTCCCAGCTATACACAGATGAATAAAAGCAGGAAAACAAAAGAGAAAAAAAGGTCCAATTCACGCTTGTTACCCTCTCTAGGTTCATATCTGACTAACCATACCAGCATCACAAAAAGCCACAGGCTTGCTTGAGCAGAAATTAAGACACATTCATTTCTGCTGAAATCAGAGATGTTTGGGTTTTTTTTTACTTTGGGCTGACAAATACACACAGCATTGTGTCCAGAAACATCACTGTAACAAAAACTTACATTTGCTCACTTAAGTAATAATTAATAAATATTTCTGAAATATAGAGCTTAATATTTTAGAATAAAATTCTTACTGGCTGTGGAAGCTATTTTCTTCAAAATCATATCATTGCTTATTATTATATTGCCATTGTTATGTTGCAGTTAAAGCTGAGGGTTACATATCATTCCTAACTACTCCAGCAAACAACCCAAACATGCTGTATTATCAAAACCAAATTGTGTTGGGATTCTTTTTTTTTTTACCAACAAACAAAATTATGACAACCCTCTGGTTAATAGGTTACTTTCTATATAGTAATGACCTTTCAGTACAATTCACAAGCATCATTGGTGTGAATTTTACTTGCCTGTGTTTCCACACACCTAAGACATCCCCACTCTGCCAGACACCACCAGTAATCAGTAACTTATTACAAAGCAGCTGAGCTGTTGTGCTGGAGGCATGTGGATACTGAGGGAAACCTCATACTGCTGAATTTATGAGTGTCCTATAATGGTGTCCCAGCAAGTGTGCCTTTTCCTTCTTACTACTCATGGCAGCTCCTTGCCAGAGGAATAGCAGCACTTCATAGGAAGCAACTGGGTTGTAGAGAGTCTCCTGATACTACAATCAGATCACCTGTACCTCAGCTGGCAGTGAGAGCAGACACTGGCACACTCTGGAGAGGCATGCAATCCTCCCAGCGCTTGACTTCTCTGCACCAGTATGGCACTGGGAGAACTCCAGTCATCAATATCCATGCACTGACCTCACATCCCCTCCTGGCCTGGATCCATTGAACTCAGTAATTAATAGTATCAGCTAGTAACTCCTGTATGTAATTGAAGTTGGAAAAGTGTGTTAGGCAAACATCATTAGGACATCATTAGGATGGGTTTTAGGGACTCCATTACCATGGAGTTCATTCATTTCCAGTCCCCTCTTACAGAGAATGGCAGACTCTAAACTCTGACTCTGTTCAGTGGAGACGAGTACAGCCATCATGAAGTTATCTGGGGAGGAGGTAAAGCAACAAAGTACCCTGCACGGTTGTGTTGTCTCCAGTAACGCCAGACTGATCTTTATTTCTGATCCTTCTTTTAGGTACTTATCCGCTACTGTTTGTGAAAACCCTCTCAGTAATTCATTGTTCCACTTGTGAGAAGGAAAACTTTACCATCCTTGGAGTTTTGAATATCTCAGATATGGAATAAAGCATGAAGCCATTTCAGCTTCTTTATTGTAGGTGGGAACCTCTCAGTCTTTGAGAACCAGAATTATGCAAACATCTCACTACTTTGGCAGTGTAAACACATGGACTTTCAGCACCAATGTGTCACCTCTGAAGCATTGCTTCTGTACAATATGGTTAATAAATGGAATCCAGTGTGTATCTAATTGCTTTTAAACAGGTAAGGAGGGAAAAGTGTGTATGAGTTGTTAGTGCAAAGAAAAATAAATTGATTTGTAAAAGCCTGCTCCTTCCCAGAAAGGACTTGAAAGACCACATTTTCTAATAAAGCTATTTTTGAAGTCAGTATTACTTTTGTATTTCCCAAGAGATGCTCACCCAGCTGAATACAGATAACCTGGAGTTTGAGTCATAGGCATAACTTTTACGGATATTTGATCGTCCCCCTCCACACTTCATACTTTACAGTAAAAGCTGAAACAATCCCACAAGCACTGCTCTTCATGTAACCCAGACTGAAACTAGCGTGTTACACAGCAGAAGGTTACAGTTTATTTTGAGCCTGCTGTGTCATTCAAGCTTGGCTTGAGGCTTACCCATATAACCAGTGGCCTTGGCAGTAAGTCACAGTGGCAGCTTTTTAGGTTGGAGAGGCCTCGCTCAAGTGTTTAAATGCAATCAACATTTTAGAGCCAAATAACCAGCACTCAATAATCCCTCCTTTTTACTCAGACACATTTTCATTTGGTTAATTAACTTTATTTTCCTTTGATTTGTTTGCAGACAACAGAAAACTATTTAAATGAAGTCCTCCACCGTGTAGGGTTATTGATGTTAAAAGGGAATGGAAATTGCTTAGCTTTTTCTGCAAAGAACTTCAAAAAGAAGTGGCTGCAGGAAAGCACTAAGCTAATTGTATTCTTGCAAAGTCAATACTAACATCTTTCAACTTTCTTATCATTTTAGGAGCTCTAGGAAGCTCTAATTATAAGCTGTGAGCCAAACACCAATTATTATTATTTTTTAACATATAAACAAGCCCCTCAGCCCTGTGTTCTACCTTTCCAGCTGACGCACGGCTGCACAGCTGGGCTGTTCTCCAGCCATGGGAAGGGATGAGCAGCCTGGCTCCCTCAGCCCCAGTCAGGGGCTAGTGGTCACCCACAGCCACATCTGTCCTGCTGGGCTAGATGTGGGCATCTCCACATGCTGTGCTGACACTAAGGGGCGTCTAAGAAATCCCAGATGCTGGCACTAGGGCAAACAAATCTCATTGATTTTAGCTCTGGTGCCAACATTCATAAATACCTCACAACAACTAATATGTAGTGCTGCTTCATACATAAACTTTACATAATAGTGAATGTCAGACTTCAGTGTCTCAGAACATGCCATGAAGCCATTTCAGCAGCTACAAATAATGCTACAAATAATTAGCTACAAATAATTATTTGGGAGGGGTTTGAAGTTATTTTAATCTTACAATTTAAATTACTTGCGCATTTTTAAATGAATAAATAAAATAATTAGACATCATTATTTGTTAGTGTATTATTTATCCAGGAAAAAGATTCTGGCCTCTCATTTTATAGGGAGTCAGCCAATTGCTTCAAACATCACTTTTTAATTTTATTACTTTCAAAGGTCTATCAATTCCTTTCATGTTTTCAGAACCAGTTCATCAAGGACAACTAGTAAATGTTTTCTTTCACCTCCTGACTAAGATTTATTTACCTATTTAACTGTCTTTCCACTGCAATTGCTCCTGAAGAATTCACGTAATACAGAATATGGTAGTGTTGTACTTTGGATTATCTCAATTTCAGTTGAATCAAGTAGAGACAATAAATAAAAAAGGGAATGATAGAAATACAGTATCTAGAGAAAGAAGATTTTCAGTGCTTACTCCATGAAATGTTGATAGGGTGAAAAGGTGTAGGAAATTTAAAGTGTTTCCAAAATAATTGTGTATAGCTTTAAATGATATATGATTGAACATACATGAATTCTAAGTGCCCAAGATTTAATTTTAAACTAAAAGCTAGGCAAAGAATGAGTATGTCAGGTTGTCTGGTATTCAGACTGGAAATGTCTCTTGAAAGGATGGTGCTTGGTTGATCAGGCTTGTATAGCGATGTCTTGGGAAGGGCTGAAGAAGCTAAAATTAGTAGTTTAACAAATAATGGAATTAAAATTTAACCTCTAACCTGAATAAGATTCAGTGAAAACACAAAACAGCAAATGTCAGAAGCTCCTCAGAAGTATTTTAAGGTAATTAAAAGATGTCTTTCACATTGTAAAAATCTCTCTGAGGGGTTTGGCAAACTACTTCATGAATCTAAACATATGTTGAGGACAAAATTCAAATAAGAAAACTTATTTTGGAAGCATAGCTCTATGTCTATGAAATATTTTTTCATCCATTTATTGTGTATAATTTATTCCCCTTCAGCAGTTTGCTTTCTAACTTTAATATATTTGAATATTGCTCTCTCATACAGCCAAGTAATGCTACTGATTTCAGTGGACTGATCTGATATGGTCATTTTATACTAAACTGAAGACAATGCAAACAATGTTTTTGCTTTGTCTGAAGCAGGAACTTAAAGACAGGGCTGTCATAACACATGTTATGCTCATATTAAAGAGAACAGCATTTTTCTAAGAGTTTTTTGATTATTTTTTTCTTCATTATTAAGTGTAAATGCACTTAATAATGCATTATTTAAACACACACAGCTTGAATTGAGGGAATTATTTAAANTAACACATGTTATGCTCATATTAAAGAGAACATCATTTTTCTAAGAGTTTTTTGATTTTTTTTTTCTTCATTATTAAGTGTAAATGGAATACACACTGCTTGAATTGAGGGAATTTTTAGTATATAACAACATGCATGCACTGTAATGTGGGAGCATTTTGGGTACATTTTTTTTCCTCATTAATCATTTTATTGTCTAGAAATTATGTTTGTCTAGAACAATATAAACAGATGCATTCTAGCACTCAGCACCTGACTCCCATTCAAAGGATCTATTACATTAACATAAATACAAATACATACATAAAAGTATCTACATGTAAAAATGTATTATTTCTTCTTACAAACTACACATTAATAGCAGTTTTGTGTTGTGACAACAACTTGACAGAGAAGTTTTCAGCAGTGTTTTTTAGACTTTAATTTTAGGTGATAGTTCCTCAATGACTGAAGGTAACTAGACGACATAATATAGCTATATCTCTGGAGTTTCATTACAGAGCAAGTACCCAGGATTCTGAAACATTATATTCATGATAGTGCAGCTCTTAGCATAAGTTAATTTGCAGTACTGAGAAGATTTATAGCTGAAACACAGAAGTATGGAATGACAAAGTTGGCAGGTGCCAGATAGCTCAACTCCTTCATCCCTCTGGTCATTCTAAGACAATCTTATAACTTTCTCTTAACAATTTACTGTAATAGAAGTTCACAGAGTGCCATGGATACTTTGGCTCAGTGAATCACCGCTAGCACTTTCCTTACATTAGAAGATATTCCTGACATCTAAAATAGGTCCCTCTGAAATTGTTATTTCATGTACTTCTTAAAGCTTTTACCTTGCACAACGAGAATAAAGTCTTCCATTCATATGCAGCAGAATTTTATGTATTATGTACTCAAACCTTAAACTCCACCTCCCTGAACCCTCCCTCATTTAGACAACACAATCCCAGTTCTGCCCAGTATTTCCTCTACTAAGTCATTTTATTCTTCCCATTGTTGTTCTGCTCTGGCTTGTCTCTGCACCTCACCTGAAGGGAGGAGTCCAAACCAGTAATCGGTTTCCAGATGAGGTCTCCCCAGTGCCAAGCAGATCATAAGGATTACTGCATGTTACCTATGGGTGGTAGGAAACCTGGGCTGGGTGTTGACATGGCTGTTCCACTTCCAGTTCCAGAATTGTCTTGTTAACTTGAGTATATCTAACTGATGCCCTGTTGCAGAGAAGGCAAAACCTCTTCAGAATTTTGGAAATCTTTCCACTGATCTGAATAGGGAAGGGATTTGGGACCCGAGTTATCCAAATCTTATGCCAGTATCCTTAACTAAACTCATATTCCAGGTAAAAGTAATAAAATAAAATAAAATTACCCCTTGCCCCCCAGGTCCAAAACCCCAGAAAGGTTTATACACACCAACATCACAAAACAAATATTAATGTTGGAAGAAAATAGAATATTACACTTTTAAACATCTCAGAAGGGAAATTGTCAGTGCGATGTCCATCTGGCCTTTATGTTTATGCAAGCTAAATGTTATTTTTTCTTTTCTAAGCCTAACAGTGAATGAACGTTATTAAATATTTCTTTCTATTCTTCTGGCACAATGTGGCTCTAGATCTTATTTAGAGCATGCTAGCTAAACTCTGAAAGAAATATAATGTTGTTATAGCTATTTCTGTGGTCTTTTGTGTGAGGAGTTGACAGACTTTACACAAGAGAGAATTTTAACTTCACACTACCCCTGAGAGTTTTATGGAGCTATTATTCATATATTATGAATAGAGAGATGAGACACAGATAAATGTCAATACTATCATGTTTATACATTTATTTCAGATTCCATACTTGAAATGGACAAGCTCCAGAATAACAACAATATTTAGATCACTTTTCAAACATAAGTGACTTCATTTGCAGCTGTGAGTGCTCAGTTTTGGAAAATCTGGCCCTGTGTTACCCAGGTTGGGCAATCAGAAAATGAGTTATGCACAGTTGTGGCTACTGGTAAAAATTTTGGTTGAAGTGAACTGCTTAGCTCCATCAAAAATGTCACTGGTGCAAAGATCTGGTTTCTCACAACATTCAGTTGTCTTAATGATTAAACCATCTTTTCTCTCTCAACACTTCTCTGGCTACATTTACTCACAGCTTTGGACTTGTATATCTAATAAGGCAAGAAGCCAATTTGCAGCACGCTCGTTTGCTGCATGATCCTAATTCATTTCTCAAGTACTGTTTGCCATCATACTGGAGGAAGCAGGTTCATAAGAAAAAAAGTGCAATATGGCAAAACCAATAAAGATTACCCTATAGGCCCATATGGGGTAATCTAATCCCATATGTAAGGGGCAATCTAGCATTCAGATCATCTAATTTCTCAATGTCTGTGTAGGTCAGACTCATTTCACATCATTTAGGTATCTAAAGTAGCCCATTAAGGTTCAGGTTTCTCTCATACCTTGCAAGGAGAAGTCTTTCTAACCTGTCCCAGTCTATTCAGCTATGTCACTGCTTGATTCTCTCCATTTACCATAAAGGCAGCATTGCTCAAACTTAGTTGTTTGAACTTAGACACATAGTACTTCCATACCCATCAACTCTCAGTTGCTCCCTCCTTTTCCCTACTTAATTTTGTCTCCATCTCCATATTTTCTCCTGTCCAGCTTTGCCCAGCTCTTACCCAAAACAGCTTCCACCTCTAACATTTTGGTGAAGTTCCCAAGAAACCTGTAAGCAATCACCAATTTCACTGTCCTGTGAAAGTAAGGAGGATTTCAAACACTGTTATTCCATAATGCACACACTGGCATTTGGTGATAAAAAAGATCACTCACTTCCTACGACCTTTGAGGGTCACAGGGCCAGTTCTTTCCAGCTGTTCAGATTCCATCTAGATGGCAAAGACCCTGTCCAAGCAAAAAAAAAAAAAAAAAAAAAAAAGTATGCCAGTGTTTTAGGATTCTCACATTATAGGAGTCTTACAACATCTTTTCTTTTTTAAAGCTACACTTTACATGTGCACAGAAGTGTCTTTCCCCCTAATATTACTCTGTGCAACAGTTTTTATTATTTAATGGCATGAAAAAAAAAAAGTACCCTTTAGTAGAAAACTGACTTGATCAATCTCACTTTTTATTTCATAGAGTTATAATCAACCGAAATCATGGCTAACCCAACTTAACGGTTTTGGTATACCAGCTGCAATTAAATAAATGATCATTAAATGAAATACATTTGCTGCAATTATCTATTCATAAACCGAACTGAAACAGGAATAGATACAGAATAGATCCTAATGGAGGGTAGGGGGTTACAAGGCATTTCCTGGGGTTATGACATGTGACATTGGAACACACATGCCCTGTGGCTAATGAGGGCTGGGGGAGCTGCATGACCATAATCGCCTCTTCCCCATTTGCTCATTAGATAGCCCGTATCTCTGGGGAAAGGGGAGGAAGGGGAGAGAGGTACCCAAACAAACAAAGGAAATTTTAACCCCAGCTGACTGTGCTATTTAAGATTTTATAAAGTGCTTTGAAACACTAACAAGGAAGTTCCTAAGCAAACAAATACTATTATTGTATTGTTGCTAACTCAGTTGATAGGGCTCTGATTATGACCTGAAGCTGCCTTGGGAAACTTGGCATGACAATCATGTTTGATAGAAAGGATACAAAAGCAAGAAAAAAGAAATTGCTATGCATAAATGGACACAAATTCTGCATGCTCTGCTATAGTATATAATCAGATGATTAAAAAGGTGTTGTGGTTCATTTAGTGTATTTTATAGACACATTTTGCAAAAAAGAGACACCACAAAGCAGGAACAGCTAAAGGTGCTTTAAGTCACAGTAAAGCTGACACAGCATATGCAGAAACTCTATAAATTTAAAAGCTATGCAATATACATCCCCACTTAGAATTGAATCAGTAATAAATGTTCAGTCACATGATTTTTACACTGCAGTGAAGACAGGAGAGAAGATATACAACAAAATCATCTTTTTTCTTGGAGGTTGCCTTCTAAATTAATTCATAATTTTAGTAAAGATCTAAATATGAGACCCTTTCAGTAAATCAGACTGTTTTCCTTGGGTTTTTAATTCCAATACATATTCTCTACAACTCTCTCATTAAATCCTTGTTATCCATAATGCTGTAAATGAACAGAACCTTAATAACATCTGCCTCATTTCATTTGTGATGGAGTTTTTACCCACGTGAGGTTATTAAAAGATAATAGTACTGAATTGCAATTGTGAATAATTGTGTTCAATGTTGTTTCAAATTTTATATAACATGTAAATTTCATTAGAAATAATAGTAATAAATAAAGTAGGTTGATAAAACCAGAGTAAATAGGAGTAGGAATAGGTGAATATCCTGTTTTTTCCGGGGAAAAAGAAGTGAAAATATAACAAAAGAAAATAAATCTACACATTCAACAGTTTTATCACCCAAGTGATAAAATCCAAGAGAGAAACCTCCCCTTAATATTTAGTTTTCAAGTGTAAGCTCCAAATAATTTATCATGATTTTATGAAAAAGGTGTACACACTCACACATACATATACATATATGTATGTATATATAAATATCCTGTAAAGTTTTGCTAAGAATGATTTGCTGGTTATTATAGTAATGAAAGAAATAGACACAGTTTCATCAAATGAAAAAAAAACCAAATCTATTTATTACATTATAATCTATCATAATTAAAGTCATCATGTTCACTGAGAAATTTGTCCATTATTATTGGCTTTTTCTAGAAACAGCTGTGATTTATTTATTTTTCTTCTGAATTATTGTGGAAAAGAGAAAGTGTTTAAGAGTGCATCTATGCTTATTCCCTGTATTTTTTAAATAGTTAAAAGACTGCAGAAGAGGATGTCAGCTCCTTTGTAAAGCATGTGTAAGTCTCAATGAATATAGCTATAGCTTTTGGGGCTTATTCTTTACAGATGGTCAAAGATCCGTACACCCTTACAGAAAGTCATACACTTCAACCCAGTAAAGCCCCACTGGGTCATAAGAAATGGAGAAATATTGAAGGAAAAAGCTTGTGCACCACATTACAACAACCCTTGCAGGATGGTATTAAGAATTGCAAATATTCAGATTAAAAACAGGTATCTCTGTTGTATTTGTTAAAAAAAAAAAAAATGTTTTCTGTTGTTACCAAATGTAGTAAATACTCCTTAGACAGATCATTCCCTCCTGAGTAGAAGACTTGCACTTATTTACAGTTGTATGTCCCAAAATACACATACAGAATGTGATAGGGAAGTACAGCTTTCTTCCAGATAAGACTGATAAAGTCTCTGGGTAAGAACAGAAAACCTGCTGGCTCTATTTTCATTCAACTTGTAGATCACAGTCATCAATGCCTAATGCAATGTTTTGAGAAAAAAACAGTCCTGCTAAGGGCTATGTGATGAATCAATATCTAGGAGTTTCTAAGGAAATTTAATATCCCAAGTCAAGTATCTTCCTGCAAAAATGCTTTGGAAAGTTCTGTTATTTTCACAAGGTCAGTGTAAATATTTGCAGGCTACAATCAATAAACTTATAGGTATTGAGATTTGTTTCAAGGTATAACAACTTGAAGTTGTTTGGTCACCTAATCCCACTCCTGACCCCATACCAGCTCTAACCATTCTATGATTCTGTGATTCTATGATTCTAATCAGTAGGCCCAAATTAAGATGCGGCAGATTTCTTGAAAGCCTGTGTAACATGAAAAATCCTTCCATTATTCGTTTTAAATTGTACTTGAAACTACCTTCAAGATTTATTTCTCTGCTTGTTCCTTGAAATTCCAGAAAAAATATTCTTCTGAGGAAGGAGAGAATTAGCATATTCCCAACACACACTACTAAACAAACTGCTTCTCTAGCCTAAACCATCTTTAAATTTAACATCAGATGTTAACTAAGAATTGTTATATTTAACTGCTTTTGTGACATCATGAGTATAAAGCCACTCCTTCAGCTCCAAGCTGCACTGCACATAAGTTTTAAGATAACATTTAAGATGTTAGCAGAAATCTTTGCATGAATTACAGCTTCAATCTGCCTGGAGGGAATTTGCTGCCCAGTATGTGCTTAAACAGTGTTTAACTAATTCCATAGCCTCACAAAAACAACTGTTTTTTGCAGAGCTCGCCTTCCCACACCTTTCTTTATTCTTCTATTACAAACTGTAGTCTGGAAGCTTAGCTCTCATTTACTAAATACGTCCAGACACTTTTTTGTTTGTTGAAAAAAATAAAATTAAAAAAATTGAGAACTGATAAAAGTAAATGTAAATCAAATTGGATGTCAGTCATAATTTATAAGCTGTTAGGATTCACAACACAAAAGTAACTTTGTAAAAATGATCTGATTAACAAGTCCACTGGTGAATTTTACTATATATATTTAATATGCTTCTCACAGAGGATCAAAATTTAGGAAGAACAGATCCTAACAGCTTTATTCATGGTAGCGTTATACATAGGGCAAATCAATGAGTAGTAAAACAAAACAAAAACAAACAAAAAAAAAGAAGAAAGAAAGAAATCAAAGCTATTATTTTTCATAATCAGTGATGTTTTTCAAACATTGGAATAATAGAGCTTTAAGTATAGGTCCAAAAATTCCTCATGAATTGTGACTGTATTATTAGTTGATGTCCTTCTAGTTGTGAAATCTTTTGTATTTTTAATAAAAAAGCTTGAGTACAGACACAATATACTTTTATGGTAAATATACTCTGTCGACTTACATAGTTTTTAGAAAAGCTCTTGTCCTTGACTTGAAAATGAATGGTTATGAAAGCAGACAATTTGAGCAAAATGCCAAGCCTCTCCATTTCTTTCCTAGCTGGTAGTGAATGGTAAACTTATTTTGGAGTGAATTAGTAGCATGATGCCATTACACGAGAATGCAGAGTCTGTTAATCATCCTTCGCAAGTGTCCAAGCATTCTCTGTAAAACTATTGTTGAGAATGAAAAATTATTACTCACCTACCTTCAAGGCTTCATGGCTGTAATAAATGTAAAGCATCAGCTACTTCATTTCTAGAGGAATTATTTTGTGCTTCCTGCAATTTCCTCAAAATGAATAAAGTTATAAAGAAAACTGGATAATAATAAATTGCATGTTTTGGTTCAGATTGTCCTACTAAATTTTAGCAGTTCATAAATAAAAAATTAGAGATCTGGAATTATAAGGAGTTAAAGAGCCAACAGTGTTTCTGCCTCTGTAATAAGAGTTTTCTTCCTTCTGTGGGAATGAATCTGTGACTAACAACCAACAAATTTATATTGCCTGTTGAGAAGCAATACAGATGCCCAATAGATGGGCACCTCTTGGTCAATTTTCACTGTAATGTTTGTGAAAACATTCATTCACCTCCACTCTATTCCCAGTATGAGGACATTGCTCCCATTAAATTCAAGTTGAATTGAGACCCTGTGTTTAATTATAGAATCTGAATGACTGAGTAAAATTCTTCCTACAAATAAGTAAAAGTCACGCTTTTAGACCTCAGCTTGTCTCATTGACATTTTTCTACTATGCAATTTCTTGCCAGTCTAATGTGTACTGCCAGTAGCTTTACAGCATTATTACCAATTAACATGACATGCACAGTGTGTCTGCATCTTAAATTCAATGAGTTTCTGAATGAATAATAGTGGTAGGTTATGTCTGGCCAAATACTAAAGAAAGAGTTTTCAGGAATATTCATTTGGATTTGAAGTAGCTGTTTCTTTGACCTATCCCTACACAGAAAATATTAAAAATAGCCCATATTTTATTAAAAAAGGCCAATAATTTTCAGCTGAAAATAATAATTTTTAATTTAAGATTTTAGTTTAAAACAGTTGTGCTTTAGTAATTCCATGACTATGTTATCTTGTTACATAATTTTGAATCAGATGGTATCTCCCACAATATAAGACAGCATTTTCCCCTTACTGGGACAATATTATTTGTACATTTTGCCATAATGAACAATTCGGAGAAGGGAATAGAGATCTGACACAATTATAGTTCCATAAAGCACTATGGTGGCACTTTTAAAATATTTCCTTTCTTAATAAAAAATCACTTAGTTTTCTAGTACAATAAAAAAATACATTTGCACAGAAATAAAAGTCATTATTCACTGTGAAATAAACAATTTTCCACAGAAATTTTGTTAGTGTGCAGAGATGTACTACTCTGTTCTTATGTCTTTTGGTGATTGAAAATATAAAAAATATACATGTCCATTTTCATTAATTTCATAAACTGAATTTTCATCATAAAAAGCATCCATTAATGTATTTTTTTTCTATTTTAAATATGTTATTTTCTTGAAAAGTGAAGTAAAGTTAGCAGAAATAGTAACACACAGCATGCACATGTGTCAGTAGCAGAATCCTAAGTAGCCAAGTCTATCATGGAAGTGAGCTATTGATCAACTAGCCTTCAGCTTAAATGGTTTTTCTTAGCCACTCACCAATAACGAAAACATCAGCAGAATTGAAGATTGTCCTAACTGATTGTGAACTGACATGAAGATTACATTTTTCAGTACAGCATTTCATTGTAACACATAATCACCCATTCTGTAGCAGATAAAGAAAAAGAAATAATATGATTAATGTGCAGAAAGGACAGTAGTGTTAGGATCAGAGAACCATAATTTTGCCATCTATGCTTGTTGCCTGTTCAATAACCACTTTATAGGAGGAGTCCCCTGGTATTTTATGCTCATCATGCAATTACTGCACCTGGCAAATGGAAATGAAAAAGAGAATTGCATGCCCATTGTGATCATATTTTACAGTTTGAAGCAGGATGCACAGTGGGAGTCAGTGAGTGGAGGGAAAGTTGTGAAGCTGTTAATTCTTCCAAAGGCAATAGAAAGGCACTGGAATAAAATGTTAGAGTGGCTGTGGCAGAAGAAGGGAAAGATTTCTAGTAACAGACTGCTAGGATTGCTATAATGCTGAGATAATACACACAAGCTACTGGGAATACATTATAATCTGAAGACCTGCTCATTGAACTCCATTAAGCCTTTTGTACTTTTCTTTGTCTATCAATAATGTAAATTACATTTGCTTTTCAAGTTGAACTGCCCTAAGTACACTACTTTGCCTGTCTCGTTTAAATATACATCACCAAAAATCACAGGTAAAAGAGTCCATAATTGAAATTGTCAAATTAAATAAAACTACGTTGTAGTTATTTAATTGTTAATTTGGGCTCAGATATTGTATAAAATTTGTATTGATTATTTCGACAGGAAAATAATTGATCTATATTGATAATTATATTGATATACTGATATTCATATTGCAAAGTTATTTTTAGTTCTTGACATCTTTAATGACATATTGCAAAGATAAGATCTAATAAGAAGTGTCCATTACATTAATAGATTATTTTTTGGCAACTTTGAGAAAGAAGATGTTAATAAAGAACTTATAAGAAAGATCTTAATTTGTGTTACAGTTGACCACAAAATGCCTCCTTAGAAATTTTATTCAGTTTCATCTCTAATGTACAAGACAACGTTTGGATTGCTGTTATTTTCCTGTGAGAACTCTAACCACAAGATACAAAAGCCTTTTGCCACTTTCCGGTCAAAGAATTCTGACTTGTCTTTTGCACATTGGCTGAGACCACAATAAATCAGCTTGTCATTCTCACCCCTTCAGAAGATATCGTTGTTTTATCATTCAGGCAATGTTTGGAGAATAAATAGGGAATCAAAATATAATATTTTTTTTTTTTCTTTTCTTTTTTTTTTTCTCTGGGACAACACTCTAACTGCTCAGATTTTGCACAGAAGTGACTCGATCACTGTCATAGAAAATTTCTATGTATGTGGAATCCACACAAGCATAAGTTCTGGGTTCCTATTTTAAGGTCTGAAAACCTGATGATACAGTTTGACTGGTGGTGAACTCCACCTGATATAAGTCCTGCTTTAGAGTATCAAAGATGAGAATGTTGAACTTTCATTTTCAAAAGCAAAAACTTTTTGAATTACAGAGAATCAGATTTATATTTTTTAATAGTAATTATAAGGCATTTAGTGAAGAAGGCGGTAAAAGTCAGATGCATCAGATGCCTCTCTTTACAGAAGGTGTCAGTGTTCATAGTTAGACGGCAGATGGTCTAACCACCACTAAGTCCAGTCACAATCTTTATGCTTCGTATCTCTATTTTCAGGTTGGCTTAAACTACATTGAGGCCTTATCGAGAATGGCCACAAAGATAACTCTTCCTCTGTTGTGCTGGTAACCAGACCAGCATTATATCTAAGGGATCCTGAGCCCTAAACATTTCTATGAGTGAACAGTGGGTTGGGAATAATGGAGCATGGGAAGCAAGAAGATCCAAATTTCCCTAGAGTGTTACTTTTGTTTTTCAGAGAAAACTGTCTTTGGAATATGTCAGCTTACTTCTGGTCCAGATTTCACAGTATTTTGCAAACTGTCCAGCTTGGAAGACCTCAGAAACATTGAGCCTTATGCCTTTCTCATGACATCAGCTTTGCTGATGCACTCATGGTCTTTCTGAATAACACTCCTTTTTGCACAAAAATGGCCAAGGGAAATTCAAGTCATTGTTTCAGTTAAGAACCTTGACTTCTGGCTAACACCAGAATTGCTACATTTCCTGAAGGATAGATACATATCTCATCAGGAGCAGTTAATTTTTGATGAGCACAAAGTATACCTGTAAAGCGAAGTATGACACACGTCACGTATCATGTTTGCAGATCCAAACATTTTTTATTTTTGAGTCTTCTTTTATTCATAGAAAAAGCCATTATATTAAGTGGTAACAGATCTGTAAACTTTTTTATTTTACTAGTCTCTCCACACTTAATACTTTTTGCATTCCAAGGACAAAAGTGTGCTTCACTGGACTTGGCCACCACCAGTCCTATAGCTGTTCTTCAGTTGGAAAAGCCACTTTTACTCTGTGAATATCAAGGCATAGGACATTGAAGGCAAGGCACTTGGAGCCAGCCTGTTCCAAAGCTCACCAAAATCACTGGAAAGAGGTTTTCACCCAGGCCCTTTTATTCACCTAATTCTAACACAAGCATAATCCCATTGATTTTTAAAGAGCTGTTGAAATGTTTAAAATTAGGTTTGTGCTTACTCAGTTGAAACCTATGAAGGCAGAACACATATGCTGGAAGGAATTTTTCCATTAACATCAAACATTTTCTGCATCCCCCCCTCTATAAAAAGGAAAGGAAGAAAAGATTTGAGTAACGCTTAGTCTGACTTTCCTCCTGTGGTTTGCTTTGTTTTTCAGAGACATTCCAGAAATGTATTCCAGATGTCTTCAAATCCTTGTAACTTATTTTCCATACTATATATAACTTTTTCAGCCATATCTGTTCTCTCTCTCCCTTTATTTCACTGGTTGCTGTCTCCCTATCTTTTTCTCTTCATTGTCTTAGTATTTTTTCACTCCAAGTTCCAGATGAGTTCATTTGTATTCTTTCAGAGGTCCTGAGTGGAAACATGCATTATCTGCTAGAAGACATATTGCTGCACACAATACTATCTCTTTCTTTGTG
Organism: Pedionomus torquatus; assembly: GCA_013398155.1. Taxonomy (NCBI): domain Eukaryota; kingdom Metazoa; phylum Chordata; class Aves; order Charadriiformes; family Pedionomidae; genus Pedionomus; species Pedionomus torquatus. The sequence continues at coordinate 791,927 of VZRU01013568.1, read as the reverse complement.
AAGTTCTTAATTAAATAATAACATTTAGTTGCATTAACTGGATTTTAACATTTGTAAAGGGTATCAACTTCTTACTCTCAAAACAATAAATAGGCTCCTCTCAAAACAACAAATAGGCTTTTTGAATATTAAATTGGCATTGCATTTAGGCACATATGCTGTCTGATTAAACACAAATTTACCGTCTTACCCAGTACTCTCAATGTAAATTGTGTCTAAAAAATTATCTCCTTTGTCTGGCTAATTATAAGCCAGTTGCTTGATAATTTGTTCTATAAAGGTTGCTTCAGCATTATTTGGCAATTTTGTTGTTGGAAAATGTTTCTGTCATGAAACAGAAAGTAGTTGTCAAGCCGTGAGAAGGAGAAAGTAATTTTAATGAAGCCCAGGATAGTTTTCCAGTCATTCAGATGAACTTGGTCAACATTCCTTTCTCCACATGAACTAAACATGTGAAATTTCACCCTTCTCCTCAGGAGCTGCTGCTTGGCAATGATGTTTATTCACTCCTTCCTGAGGTTACAGTTCTGCTCTGCAGAGCTGATGGGAAACTGCCACTCTCCAGTGTTATTGCTGGAAGAAAAGTGTATGGGAACAGGCCAGAGCTCCACTGGGGGTTCCAGATGCTCACTGAGAAGAAACAGATTTTTCACAGCCCCAGAGTACCTACTCAGGACTTGTTAAAACTCTCTTTATTTTGGGTGGTGATATTTTTTCTTGGTTGACTAAGTAAAAATAGCTCACAGCAGTACTTACAACAATATCTGAGCTCCCTTTTTATTTAAAAGGCAGGGAGCCAAACCTAATACGACGTAAATCAGAGCTACATTGACTTACGTCAACCAGGGATCCTGCCTATCACATTCTAACAAATGCAGATGGCAAATGTTCATCATAGGCATATTTTTAAAAGCTTTTTAAAAAAATAGAAGCAATCACATCATCAAGTGTTTTTTTTTTCCCACAACGGAGAACTGCCTGAACCCTGAATACAGATCTAAGTAGTACTCAAATGATGTGGCTCATTAGTGAGGGGTACTGACTTTTTGGAAGTCAGAGAACCTTTTGCCATTGTTTACAATGTGCTTATCCTGTCAAAGTGGAAAATGATTCAGATTGGATCTGAACTTCCACAGAGTTTGAGGTTCTCTGGGATTTGTTTTTTACTGATTACTGGTTATTTTATTGCAATGGCTCATGGGGGACTTATCAGAGATCGGGAATCCACTATGGCAGTTCTTGTACACGTGGAATGCTGTGTTCCTAAGAGCTTCAAAGAAAAAAAAAAACCTACCTACAAACAAAAAACCAGCCCCCTCCACCAAAACCACAGAGAAATATTTTCCCCATTTTACAGGTGAACATCTCTGATAAAGTTATTTGCCAAAGCCTGAGAGAAGACTGTGGGAGCACTGTAGATTTCATGAGTTTTCTCTAGCTCTTTAATCACAAAAACTCCTTTATCTTCTAATTTAACCCCAGTCTTTTTTGCAATCCAGAAGGGAACGCTTGATTATAAAATGAATCAGTCCTGAGCAGTTTCAAAACAGAATAGCTTTGCCATGACTTGTCTAAGGCAGAGTAAATACGATTCTGTAAGGAACAGTACACCACTCTGGAAGTGTGCCACCATTATGAGTTTACTTCTGAAATAAAGCAACAACTTGTCTTTGTTCTAGGACTGAAATGTTCAAATATCAGGGCCAACATTTGTAATGTTTGGAAGGGGAGGGAGAAGGCAAGAGAGAAGGGAAGAAGAGCTTTATTTTGCAAATTCCGTTAAAATTGAGAGTTACAGAAAAAAAACTAAAAAGAGTGTTTAGGTGGTAGACAGGATGTACCATGAATAACAATGTATCCTGTGGATATTTACTACCAAATGATGTTTAACTGAAAGGAAAGTGGGAGTCACCACAGCAAGCAATTCCCATCCGATTTCTTAACATGTAAATCAGGAGCACAGAAAGGCCATTTATGGGAGTCTCACCGAAACAATGGCTTTCCCGGTGCCAAGTGGTGACATCACGCTTCACAAAGGAGAAGGAAGAGGACTGTAAGAGCAGGCTGCCTTGCCAAGAGCTTTGTTTTGTTTCCACAGAAGGGGAAAAAAAAAAAAAAAAAAGCAAAAAGCAAAAAAAAAAGCAAAGTAGCAATTTTTCTCAAGAATGTAACATTACACACAGAGAAAAAGAAAATCTTTTAAAGAACTTCTCATGTGACTGATGAAATGTAATTTACTGGGATTTGAATAGCACTTGTGAAAAATCAAAACTCATTTTACACTTATGGTATCCAAGCAAACTGAAAGCAAACACACAAACACTCACATGCACAAACACACCCAGTGAGATAAACCTAATATATTCTCCTTGTGAGCTGTAGTATCAAGCTTTTCCAAACTGTAATGCTAACTCCAGCTGCTTTTTGCAGACAACTAAGTCCTGAAACATTAACTCTTCTTGAAGTAAAGTAAAATGCAAATACAGAAAAATTTTGCTGTTTATGCCTTCTAAGAAACCTGGAATTGTTACTTTGCCATATAAAGCTCAAGATCCTGAAGAAAGCATGTACTAACAGCACCTATCTACTAATTAGATTGGGTTTTAACAATTTTTGACCTCAGGAAAAATAGGAAAATTTATGCTTTTTTTCTTTTACCTTCCAATTCTTACATATAGTTCAAATAAATTAAAACATTGGAAAAGATGAAAAAAACCTGCAAACTTTCGGAAAAAAGATTCAGAGAAAAAAAAAAAAAAAGGAAGAAGGAAAAAAAAGTTCACTATTGAGTTTATTGAGTTTACAAGAGCCAGCAGTTCCCTCCTGCTTTTCTGGTATGTTGTGCATTGTATCATATTATAACATATTAGGGAATCCCATAGTTATGATTTTCTGTGCCATATACATGACGTTTTAATTCACTAGAGTGTGAACGATTACTACAGACTGTATATTGTGCTGATTACTTGTAGTTTTGGTAGGGAGGGAACATGTATGTTATTCCTAAAAAAATAGATTAAGTACTAAAGGATTTTAAAAACCCTGATTGCATTTATGACTTGAATAGTGCTAACAATACAGATGCAGTAAGGCCCCCTCATGTCCCAAACATTAAAGCATTATTCGGTCTTTGCTGTTGTTCCATTCCCAGCCAGAGCCTGGAGTGAAAAGAGTGAAAATGAAATTAAACATGCACAAACGTGTATCAGAATGTCTCACAAGAGAGAATTTTTTAGTCTCTGTTAACAGAAAATTAAAGTACTGATTTAGAAACAAAACAAAACAAACAAACAAACAAACAAAAAAAAAAAAAAAAAAAAAAAAAAAAAAAAAAAAGAAAGAGAAAAGAAAACAACCCACCATCAAACTCCCTATGCTTCATTCCCTTATTTATTCTTTTGCTTATGTGTTGCTCACTCTGCTGTTAAGGTCAGAAAACACTGTGCAACAAATAGAGAACTATGTCTTTTTAGAGGCTTTTGTAAAAGCCAGCTTTTGTTCAAGGCCTCCTCGGGTTAAAGCCCGTACTCAGGGAGAGATCCAAAATTGCATTTAATGAGCAAAAGTGCCACTCTGGCGGAATTTATATGTTTTCATTTTGCAAAAAGATACATATCCAGAATCCTCCTTTCTGATTCACTTTAGGGCTTCAAAGGCTATTGGTATTCACTTGTCCTTAGGTACTTCCATTTCTGCTACTGCTTTTACACTGAAGTCCTAACAACGTGATGAGGTAAGAATGAACCATATTCTTGCAATCATTTATTTTGTAGATGTGCTTCATACATGCCTAAAATGCAAAGACACCACTGAGTTTGAGTCAGAAGACTTGAGAAGGCAGCTCTGATACCTACTTAAGTGGATTTTGGCCTGCACGTAGGACAATTGTGTAATAGTTGAGTTTGTATCTCCCACGTCTCAGGAGAAATCCCCAGCTACCAGGGTAGGAGAAATGAAAGATCTCCTAAGTCTCTATCTTCCTGTTGAAGCTGGGTCATGCAGCAAGAAGGCAATCACAGTAGGGCATGATGCTGTAGCTTGGTGATTAGCTTTGAACTGTTGGCAGAAATTATGGTCTCTACTCCAAGGGCAATTTATATGCGTTTCCTTTAGTAGCCAGAGAATAAGAACCAGTAAACACAAACAGTTGCCAGAAACCAGTCTGCCCCTCACCAGTTAAGCATTTAACCACCATCCCTCTGTCACCATCAGTTGTATGGTCCTAAAGAATATGGATTTGATTTTTCATTGTTCTGAGAGTAGCAAAAGATCTGACTTTATTACAATGTATAAAAAATATATGCCCATATTTATGAAAATCCATTGTTAGCTAACACAAACCCTATTATAATTACCTGGAAAGTCTTCCATATTTCATACTTTCCAGATAGTACGTTTTTCCAGATACAATTGCATGATTTACAGACAAATAATACACCTGGGAAGAGCTGGTAGGACACTTGGTAAAACACTCAGTGAAATGGTATGAGGAAGTGTTCATCAATAGTCTTCCTAAAATGTCTAGCCTCCAAACATAATCTGCATTTACTAGAACTAAGAATGAGGATAGGAGGTGGGGGGAGGAAGGAGAAATAAAGATCTTAGGAAATTGCAAAAAAAGCACCAATATCAGATTATTGGACAGCCTTCAAAATAAAATGGGATTTACATGAAACGCTTTATGGTGTTCATCTCTAGTTCTTGCAGAAAATACGTAAAAGTGACTGATCATTTCAAATGGTTAAATTTTAAATCATTTTAAAAAGGTGGGTTTTCATAACAGGTTCAAGCAGATAGCACCATATTAAAAATAACCCAGGTTTAAATTGCTACACTGGAAAAGTGACTGCCAGGAGCAACATAAGCCCAGACTTTACTATGCTTTATTAAAATCAGCACAAAAATATAAACAGAACTACTCTGAATTTACCCACAACTGTATTTTTCTGAATTTTACTGAAAAATTTTCAGAGAAATACCCCAAATACAGAAATCTCTTTCATTAAACATAGCTCAACTTTAATTTCTGATAGGAAACTACAATTTACCTGTGAGTTTAAGGAGTTTTCAGGGAAGCAGAGGCTTTTCTACATCACCTCATCACCACTATGTGTATTCTAATGACTTATTAGACAATAGTGTTAAACAAATTCTTTTTCGAAAAATTCAAAATCAAACTCAGAGTCACATTTAATGGTGTTAAATAAGAAACCAGCACCAATTAATCCAGAATTAAGACCTGTTGGTATTTTATTTGATATAAACCTGGAAAAATAATGCCAAATATCCTAGAAATTGATGTTATACCCTCTGGGAATTTTCAGGTTTATGAAAAGACAAACAAAGCAATGTAAAATGATCCATTTAATGAGAGGTCCTAGGAGTAAGCCATCCAGGGGAAATAATAGCATGCAAGTTTGCAGTGGAGAACAATAATATTTTAAACAGCAGTGTTATCCTAAGATGCCTCCAATCACCTGAGAGCATAATTTTAGGCATACAAAATGAACAGAGGAGTGACAGCCTTCTCCACATCTCCAAGAAAAGAGAAATAAACAAAATTCCTGATTTAGAGTTATTTTGTTGTGTCTTGACTTTTTTCCCCAAGAAGGTTTCAGACAGCAACTATAGCAGACTGAGGTGGCTGAGCATCAGAGCATGTTACAGGCAGAACCAATGGATTTTTCATTGTCTGATAACAGTAGTCTTGAAAGAAGACAGGCCTATAAAGTAACAGTATGCATACGCTGCAGATAAAGTAGGGAGAAATGTATATATGCTTATGTGTACTAAAAGTTTTGTCTTGTTTATTGTTAATTGCTGTAATTTTTAGTAGCTGAAAAAGGAAGACAGAGGCAGCTATACCTCTAAGTAGTTATAGGAAAAAGCATTTAATGCTGATTGTTATGACACATGGAGACCAGCATTATGTGCAATGCAGAGCAGATAAAATTTACACATTGACTATAACAAAACCCTGTCAGGTTCCTTGGCTCTGACTGACTTTTGAATAACAAAATGTGTGTGAGATAAATTCAGATTTGAACTTGCTGTGATATCTCAAGTTCCCATGTATATGCTCATCCATCTCTATTCATGAAGAAATCAGCATTTTTGGAAACAGCTCTCATGGGTGACTGGAAGATCTGAATCAAAGTTTGACCATACATTCCAGACTCTGTGTATATGCAAAGCCATTCTCGCTTGAGAGTTTTGTAAAATGTGAACATCAAGTGGAGTAGCACTGCCTACTGTGAAGGTGAAGTACATTTGCATCCTGTACACCCTATACATCTCCCAACTGTAAAGTATTTCTGGTGCTGGTAGCTTGGATTTAAATTTCTCAAGGGATAGTGTTTTCAATCCATTTATCTTTCTCTATGCATTACCTTTAAATAGTAATACCATTTCTATAGGAAACCTCTGCAGAAGTGACGAAACTGGAATTGCTTTAACTGAATGTTAACTATATTGGATATTGATTTCATAGTTACTCTTCAGTATAGGGGATATAAAGGCTCATTTCTGAATTCAGCGAGCACCAATAGGTAATAATAAGTACTTCACTGAAATGCCTCTGGAGGATAAAACCCCACATGTCTCTTAGCACTACTGAAGTTTTGTCATTCAAACTACTTCCATTTATATTCAGATGAACTGAAATTCATTCTTCTTTTCATTTAGGACACTTTTTTGCTGTTGCTGATTCATTGATAAATTCCATCCACCATGGATGGACTTAATGGGAATTAATGTATTTTCTCTCAAATAAAATAAATTAAAAAAAAGAAAATAAAAATAATTTAAAAAAAAAGGTGTTCAAAATTTAGACATAGCGTACTTATTTACTTGGAAACTTTGTAGGAGAACAGTGGAAACAGAGACACCTGATCTGCTGCAAAGTCATTGTAATTTGAGATTTTCCTGGACATTTGTTAGGAAAGCTGTAAATAGCATACAATATTCTGCACACTCAGAAGCCATATTTTAAGGACTCCTATGACATAGCTCAGTGATTTAACATAGCTGAATTAAGATAGTAAATTAAAGCAGGCACAGAAGGGTAGAACAGGGAATATTAGAAATTTCCATCATCTTGGAGTATTTATACACACACACCGTGTTTTCAGTAATTTTAAATAACTACTTCAGCAGTTACTCTTTTCTTGCTGAGTGTGAGGTATTTGAAACTCATTTACTGAAAGCTGTGTTTTGTGGATTTCCATAGATAATAGGCGTAATTCTACCTTACCAAAAATACCACCAACTGGCTGTCATATGAGTTTCTGAGAAGCTATAATAAATCTCTCTTGTCTGTTTTCATGTGAACTTTGGGATGAATTACAAACTGCACTTTATTTTTTGCTCTATGACCTCACTAACTCTCCTTGTCCAGAATTTAACATGTGGTGATTGTGAACACCCATGGGGGTTGGAAGTTTGCACAAATGAAAACTTGCAGACCTTGCTGCTTGCGAACCTCCTCATGGTGGGCACCGTACTGCAGCACCCTCAAATGTTGCCTATTTCAGTCCATACAGAAAATGTGCTGCACACTGATGGAGGTGGTTAGCAACTCACCATATCAGGTTTGTGGTGAAATATATAGACAACTTAAGAACGGTATATACTGGGGTGTAAATGCAGCATTTGAAATCTATGTATTATTATTGAACCAATTATAATACATAGACTTCACAACACAGTGGATAGTGCATCAGTATTTATGCTCTGATGGCAAAGAAATTAGAAAGGAAGAAGCTGAGGGAAAAGCGATCAAAGTCACCCAGAAAACAAAAGACAAGCCTGGGAATGAGACTCATATTTTCTGAGTCTTTTCCTCAGTACTTTATTGACCTGACCAGTAAATTTCAATGGTAAAGTCCATGTGAAATCTGAATGATGGCTACATTTGCCTAAACCTTGCCAGTGTTACAGGCAAAAACTTTCAGAGATCATGTATCTGTTATCACAGTCCCTGAGGTACTTTGCTGAACATCAAGACACATGGGAACAACACTATAATTCCCATTTAGATGGTTATATGAGGTTACAGAAATACCTAATGTGCTACCACTAATCCTCCTTGATGAAAATAGAGATGAAATTAATAGTCCAATGCTAAACTATATTACCTCTTTCTGCTCCTTTAGCATGCTTTTGGTTGCCAAAACTCCTGTCAGGCATGACCAAGATCAAGATTAATTAGGACCTCCAAACCCATAACTTACGTGTCTATATTAAATGTATAACAGAGGACAGCTGCATAGTGGCTACTCCTGGCCTGTAATCCTCTCACCAAATGAAGCCTCCCAGCCAATTGAAGGAAAGAAAGACCCATAGCATATTAATTTCTGTTTAAATGAAATTGAACTTCTAGTCTACCACTACCACTAAGGAAACAAGTTATGTTTTCAACAAGCCTGAGTCTAATGTCTTTCCTGAAGGGTAAATATGTATTAATAAGTGTCTTTCCAAGGACAAAATGAGTTAATTAACTCTATACATTGACGAGTTCTGCCACAGGTTGTGATCCAAGTTCCTCAAAGGCTCTTTGAGGAGCCTTTTCTGATTTCCTGTCATTTTTAAAGAAATAAAAGTCTACACTCTGTATAGCTTTTTTTTTAGGTAAACACATTTTTATTCTGCCATAAAGAAATCTCCTCCTGCCATTTTTCCCTGCTGTGAGCAGCAGCCTATCAAAAAAAATAAAACCTTAAAGGTCACATTGGAAGCAGGATGGATATTATGGTTTCAGATACAAGCCTCAGAGACCTGAGAAGCACTTCATTCAGATTCATAAAACCTACAGCTACTTGAACTTCCATTTGTTGACATTAAATTTTTCTTTAACACTCAAAATTATTATCTGGAAGGAAGGCTCTCTCCTGCAGTTTTGACTGCACAAGCATACCTATAACAAGCCAATTAAGTTTTACCAATAGAGTGAGATTGCTTGAGTTTTCAAATGTGGCAGGAGGTCTTATAAACACATTTTAAGAAAGGAGAGAAGAGAATTTTGCTTGGTAAAGCATACAAAGTTTATATTTCCCTGTGCTTTATGAGCAGATATGGTCTCTGATTCTCTGAGGCACTGAGAATTTTTCTAGCAATTTATTTTGTACTGATGAAGTGACTGCACCAATCTATAGGTAAATTTACATGGTTTTCACTTAACCTCTGAAGAATATGAGATTTGTATAGTTTACTTGAATTAGCACTGAAGTGGCCAGCTCATAAGTGTCATAGTCTCCAGCTCAGGGGACTGATCATTTATGCCTCTGAGCCCATTCAGACTATAAAGAAGGCATGACCCAATGCATTGTTCTCTTTCATTGCTGAAGCACTCAAGCTATAATGAACTTCAGGCTTCTGACCTGCATGAGACTAATGTGATATTCTTGCACAGGAAGAGACAGGGAAGTGCTAAAGACCTGTAGGAATAATGGTGTAGTTGAAGCTCTAGCAAGAATTTGTTGGACTTTTTGCCCACAGTGTTAAAGAACAGAATCCACTGAATGACAAATAACCTTCATATTTAGCCATTTCGCTTGTCTGGGATGGCCCTCTTCTAGTGGTGTGAAAGGCTTTCCACAAGGTTGGTGTTGTGCATGATGGAAGTCATAAACAAAGATCTTCTCAGATAGTCTATTTTAAGTAGTCCACACAGGTGGCATTACTACACTATTGCTATAAACAAGTGGGAAAAGATCAGGATTTAAAGAGGAAAGTAAAAATAAACAGGGCACAGAGTACTGTGCAAGATTGACTGAAGAACTGAGTATCAGAGTAATTATTTATCTTTCGTTGACTTAAATACTCAATTTTATCTTCTACTGTAATGCCGTCTCGAACACATAAAAAATGCACAATTAAAAAAGGATCATAAATTAAAAAATAGGAAATAATCATTATATATATAATTTTATATATAAAAATATATATGTAATTTTATACATATATGTAAAAGTCCTTTGGTTATCATCAGCATTGGTAATACATAGCAAACGGAAATGTGATTCCATAGCCTAATGGTTAGCAAACCATACTAAAACTGGTGTTTATCAGGTCACTGCTGGCTGTAGAACTCCCTGTCCCTAGTGTGGTTTCAGAGAAGCTTAGACAAAAAGTAAGATGCAGAAGGCCAAAATCTGGAACAC
>VZRU01013568.1:743246-781755 GCA_013398155.1 Pedionomus torquatus | reverse complement strand
CTTAACCTCTGAAGAATATGAGATTTGTATAGTTTACTTGAATTAGCACTGAAGTGGCCAGCTCATAAGTGTCATAGTCTCCAGCTCAGGGGACTGATCATTTATGCCTCTGAGCCCATTCAGACTATAAAGAAGGCATGACCCAATGCATTGTTCTCTTTCATTGCTGAAGCACTCAAGCTATAATGAACTTCAGGCTTCTGACCTGCATGAGACTAATGTGATATTCTTGCACAGGAAGAGACAGGGAAGTGCTAAAGACCTGTAGGAATAATGGTGTAGTTGAAGCTCTAGCAAGAATTTGTTGGACTTTTTGCCCACAGTGTTAAAGAACAGAATCCACTGAATGACAAATAACCTTCATATTTAGCCATTTCGCTTGTCTGGGATGGCCCTCTTCTAGTGGTGTGAAAGGCTTTCCACAAGGTTGGTGTTGTGCATGATGGAAGTCATAAACAAAGATCTTCTCAGATAGTCTATTTTAAGTAGTCCACACAGGTGGCATTACTACACTATTGCTATAAACAAGTGGGAAAAGATCAGGATTTAAAGAGGAAAGTAAAAATAAACAGGGCACAGAGTACTGTGCAAGATTGACTGAAGAACTGAGTATCAGAGTAATTATTTATCTTTCGTTGACTTAAATACTCAATTTTATCTTCTACTGTAATGCCGTCTCGAACACATAAAAAATGCACAATTAAAAAAGGATCATAAATTAAAAAATAGGAAATAATCATTATATATATAATTTTATATATAAAAATATATATGTAATTTTATACATATATGTAAAAGTCCTTTGGTTATCATCAGCATTGGTAATACATAGCAAACGGAAATGTGATTCCATAGCCTAATGGTTAGCAAACCATACTAAAACTGGTGTTTATCAGGTCACTGCTGGCTGTAGAACTCCCTGTCCCTAGTGTGGTTTCAGAGAAGCTTAGACAAAAAGTAAGATGCAGAAGGCCAAAATCTGGAACACGGGACTAAATGAAAAACCTCTCAGCTCTTCTTCTCTATATATATTTAATTATTTACCTTCATGTCAGGAACACTTGAAAGCCCAAGTGAATTAAGCATTCAGGTCCTCGGGGAAAAAAAATTAGCTGTTTTTTGGTTGGTTTTTTTTTTTTGTTTTGTTTGTTTTGTTTTGTTTGTTTTTTGTTTTTTTTTTTTCCAGTCCTTAGTGTGTCTTAGCCTAGTACCTTTACCAAATTTGGATTAATGAACTGGTATCTATATGTTTCTGTCCACCAAAATGCCTTAGAAGTAATAAACTTTCCTCACTAAGCAATAAAAAACCCTTATTCGATAATATAACCCAATAAAAAAAACCTTGTTCAATGTCCAACAGAACATACAGTAAGACTAGTAGGATATAAATAATATATCCTTTCAAGCAAAAGGACTACCTAGGATTCTTGGAAATAGACTTTGTCAACAGTCTTCATAGGGATAGGCAAAAGTAAGGTTTGCCTCCATTCTCTATTCCTGCCAGTGTTCTGCACACAGCTTTTCCCTCCCTACACGGGGATTAAAGCCAGAGAAAGCAGAATGAAATGCAGAAAGATAAGAAAAAGCCATTGACTTTGATACTGTCTGAGTGTTCTTTTCCTTCATGTGTTCAGGAAAATTGAGTGCCACAAAAAATAGATGATGAATTAAAAAGCCCAACAGTAAAAGCATTAGATGAAAGACTTCTTGATCTTTTTCACTTCTGTGTGAAAAGTAATGTTCCATCTCTCCCTACTTAATAAAAAGACACAGTAAGCAAAAGACTGGTCCTGAAGCAAAACTTTCCCTTACAGTATGTTTTATAATATTTCATCAAGCATGGTCTTAGAGAATGGACATTGTACCCAGAGCTGAACAATTTCTTGCCTTCTATGTCTGTGCCTAATATAGTTAGCATGTAACTGTTGATGGCCTTGTCTAAACCTTATCTACACGCTGTATCAACAAGAATTGATATAGTGACATATTAAAGCTTCACTGCTATCGCCTAAAGGAATATTAATGCAGAAGCCCTGGGCAGATTTAAAAGCAGGACTTTTCCTTCACTGTTCCACCTGAAGCTTTAGGAAGAATATAGTCTCAAGAGACTTGTTCATAAAAAGTAGCAGCCTCCTGTGGTGGAAGAACTCCACAACCTCCAGGTTTTAAGTCTCTTTTCTATATAGTAAATGTGCATATGTATGAAAAAAATACCTTCAGAGAAAGGATCCTGAGCATTTGGCAGTGGTATATCAAATCTTAGACTCTCTGAAGTCTTTCAGAAGTTGTTCAAAACAACAAGAAAAGAAAACCACTCATTTTAGACTCATATTTTCTAACTTGTCCTTCACAGCCTGAGCTGGGTGTGAATTGTTGCAGTTGAGGTCATTCTATTTTGAGGGCAGCTTTTTTCTGAAGACAAAGCAGTTCTGGGAAGTGTAAACTGCTTTTTCTCACCTTGGTGGGATATTAACTAGGAACTGCTATTGTGTTCAATCCAGAGTCAACATTGTTAACTGCATTTTTTCTCATCTCAAAAGAAAAAGGGCTTTTGGTTCCTTATGAAAAAGCATAGCAGAGGAAGAGGGACTACCACATCATAAAATCTTCATAATCTCCTATGCACAGTGCTTTGTATTTATAGTACCAACAAGAGACAAGTTTGGGCAGGCCAGAGTTTGGGATAAAACTTTTTTGTTTTGTTGGTTTTCGGAGTCCTTTATTTTCCCAACGAATTTAACCTTGAGGCACCATTTAAAGGATAATCCGCATTTGTCTCTTTCCTAAACAAAATGAATATTCACAACTGGAAACAAAAGAACATAGAGGATTAACTCAGAAACAACCTTTTAAATGTTGAATAATGGAGAAATATTGAAGGATATGAATAGCTATGAATGAGCTGCTCAGCTTCACCGTGTAACTGAGAGATGTTTAAACTAGTCAGAGATCTACTTTCACGTTTTTTAAAAGGTGAGGTTATATAAGAAAGGACTGAAAAATACAGATGCACCTTCTGGCTGCTTAAGGAGAGTAACAATGGAAACGGTTATTCTTGGGGACAGGGAACAAACACAGTATATTACTTTTTCCATAAAAAGTGAAACTTACTGGAGGCCAAGAGGTGCATCAATTTACTCATGGCATAAAATTAGAGTAGTCTATAGGGTTGTATTAAAAATTAATACAGTCCATTTCAATGCCATAGGTTTGATTTGTAGGTGGGCAGTATAGTTTAACATATGTTTTACCAGACTAAAAATGCAAATGTCTCAAAGAATGACTGTTGGAGAAACTCAAAGGGCAGCAGTTAGCTGCTATGTGGTTTTTGTAGAACCATAAAACAAAATAATCCCCACTTTGTTATAAAAATCTGCATGATCTTGGGAAATAATTACTAAAATTAAATTTTATTGAAAGTACAGCATTGTTCACATGTTAATGAAAGGTATAAAATCAAACAGTTTCTAGAGTAGAATACAGCTGTAGCTGGTATGTGAGGAATCCAGTACATCTGCGATTCCCTGTACAAAATTGCTTGCAAAGCAACAACGGAGGATGAAGTAGGGTGGAGATTCTATGGCCAAACTCTGTGATAACACAGTAAATACAGGAATGAGATGGTCCTATGAAACTGATAAGCTCCCTACTTGCTACCCTAAGCCAACAGTTTGTCAAATTTTGATGAAATGCTGTCTTTTGGGCGAACTTTGCTCATTATAATGTCATAATACCATCACACAGCTCCATCTCAAAGACTACCCACCTCCAAGGTGTGGTCACTCCTCCTTGAGTCTGTGCCCTGAAATTTTTGTAAACTCTACCTTTAATTGTGAGGCAAGAGATTTTTACACCAATCATAATAAAAGTATTTATGACTGAAGTCACTCAAACTCCACCTTGAAGGTAAAAAATAGTATAAAAATATCCCAAGAAAGGCAGAATATGAAGGAAGACAACATCATGAACAAGTCAAGGAGGACTCCATCACAGACTGCTTCTGACTTCCAGGACCAGTCAAGGGGCTGAGCCTTTCTTCCCCCCTCACAGGGACATTTTCGGGTAAGACTTAGACTGTTGCAAGTGTCTCCTCAGGAAATCTCTCTAGAGAGTCACTTTTCTATATATATAGCCAGGCTGTATTATTTGTAACTCTGTCACATATTTTGTATAATTATCAATACTTTTACCTGCATGTGCTTTGCAGACAGTGTATTTATCACCCGCAACCTATATGAACCTTTATACTTGTTGCTTAAATAAACTGCGCTGGTTAAACCTCTAGTCATTTCAGTTTCTCATTGAATGCTACCAAAGACTTGAGAATGGCCGTGTTAGTTCATGATCATGACTAGGCTGAAGGTACAATCCACCATTAGTGTATCCAGGATCATTATAGTTTAATATATATAAACATGACTGGACTGATAGTGGTGAAATGGACATCACTCAGAATTTAAACCTAGCCACACCTAGCCTCCCACCTTGGTAAGGAGTGCTAGAATACAAAGGGGTTTATTTTCTGCCAAAACTACTTTTGCTTCTTAACGCAACAGATCTAAAACAAATCATTCATTTTGTTTCACTGTTGATTTCTCCATCTGTGGAAGGGGAATGATGATGCTTATGGAGTGTGACGAGACTTGATCCATTCCATTTGGAACAGTAACACAAAATCCTTATAGAAAAATTAATTTATTGCACTAAGCTTGCAATATTTAATTAATAGTTATATTCAAAAAATTTTAACCCAGAAGTTGAGGCTCATTGAATTCTATTTAGACAATCATGGAAGGTCTCTATGGCCATGGTGTTGTTTTAAACTGGTAGCTAATTCCACATAACCCACCTGCAGAAGTGGTTCCGCCTCACCCCACCCATCAGTGGGAATCTGTGCTACGATAGCATTTGCCTTCCTAATTACAAGCATCATCCTTCATGGGTGGAACAGAGAGATATGTGAATGTAGAGTTTTCAGCACTGTGTGCTGCAGTGATCCAGGCACAGCCAATCAGCAAGCGATAATGTGGAGCTAGAACCAGAGATCAACAAGCTGCTTTCTGCACTTTCACTGGGTGGTGTCTCCGAACTGCCGTTTATAAGTGGCATGGCAGTATCACACATGTTGTAGAAGTCTGAACAAGCCTGCTGGAGAGTTACTAACTTGTAAAAAGTTGTGCTAGTGATGAAGCAGTCTTCAGTCCAAGCTAGTATGTTCACTTGTCTGGTGAGATGTACATTCCAGGCCTTTCCTGCAGCACACAGAAAGACCTCAGACAACAGCCAAGCTGTTACAGAGACACTGGAACGAAGTTTGCAGATTTCATATCTTGTCCAATTTGCTGAAAAAATCCAATGGCAACAATGATATCAGTTATCCCAAGCTTAGCACGGATTAATATCCACTAAATGCTCCTTCATTACTCTGTGTGCTCTCACATGGGACAAACCTAACATGTGACGGTTCTGGTTTTCCATTAATTTCCACGTTTCCTTCCAGACCTGCCTGTGAATTTAAGAATACATAGAAAATGGCAGCTTTCCTTCATTTTCTACCAGTAAAGAAGATATTTTCATTGTTCTCTACAGGGTAAAAGTGTAGAGATTAACAAAAACAACCAACAGTTTTATGCTATTCTGATTTCATTACATAAAAACCTATGGTTTTATTTCACTCTGTGAAGTTGGAGCAAGCTAACTTTATCTTTAATCTGCTTTCTCAGATTTTGTCACCCTGAAGGTTTCTGGCAGAATAAAGAAGGAGTTTAAGTCCAGTATAAATAAAATTTTTATTTGGGTGACTTTCAGGAATCAAATCTGTCGTATAGAATGAGTAAAAGCTAGAAAATGTCCAGATATAGGCTTTAAAATAAGGTCTGTATCTTTCTGGGGAATAACGTGGTTAGGATTTGAAAATTTTACTGTTTGTCTACCTTCCCAGTTTTACCTTTATTGACATTTTTTTCCTCCACCGTTCCATAACTCCCTTTCCCATGGATGATTCATTTGATAACTTATATGATTTTACTTTTCAGTTCTCATATTAAAAAAAAAAAAAAAAGAAAGCAGACAGACCTTTCATATTTGTAGCATCTTTACAGATGTTTTCTTTAATGCTGCCTTTTTTTGGGAGCACTTTTTCCTAATTTCCTTTCATTATTATTTTTTATTTAATAGGTCCTTGCACATGAAGATCTGAAAACACTGCGATATGAACTGACATAGTCATAACCCAAAGCTGTGTGAATAAGAAACAGGGACAAGGTGATGAAGTTACTTGCCAAAGTTTGCAAGGCTGTCCAATTGTAGCAGTACAATCTACCATGCCATCTGTTGCCACACGCTGGAAAACTTTTTGCATCTCTGCTGGTAGCTGAACACTTCAGGGCTGGGCTCTGTACAGTCACTGTATATCTAAATAATTTCTAGAACATGGAACTGGGGTCTTTAGAAGCTAATGTAGCAATGAGTTGTAATAATCACAGTGATTATTGCTTCTAACATAAAGTAGCTTTTTTTAAAATAGCTTTTAGATATTTTTGCCTACGTTCGTCTTTGCATGTACTAGTGTTCTGCAGTTTTAACAGTCTGGATCAGTCTGTTTGGATGCAGGGGAAGCCCTTCTTTGCTACAGACTTCTTGTTACAAAACCTACAGTGTACTATGAGCTGCCTCTGTGGCTCTTCCTTTCCATAGGAAAAAATCTGGCCTGATATGAAGGTAGGATGTGGGCAGGACTGGAGTCTTTTTCCAAGACATTTCTGTATCCTGTTGTTGAAACTACTGAGTAAAGCACGTCAGTGACCTGGTTTGGTCCTTTATCTCCCCATAGCTCCGCAGCCTATCACTCAATGGGGAAAATTGTATTTCTGTAGTTTCTAGTAAGTGGGACCACAAGGCATTAGAAAGAGCAGTAATTGATGCTATATCACTTAAGGACCTAAAATAGAAATATTGTTGATTTTGGAAAAAACGTTGACTGTTCTAAATCAATATATAACATACTCATAGAAAATCCTTTCCAAATTCATATTTTTAATACTAATTCTAGGAGATATAATCAGTCAAAAAATAAAAACTTACTATATGCCCTTAAGGTCAAGTAAAAATAATGTAAGTTTTAGTTACGATCATTATACACATTAAGCCAGACTGACTACACAAAGCTGGCAAAAGAAAAGACACAACATAATTTTCCCACCACCTTCTGCAAAATTCCAATATATAGATATTATATCTACCTAAACTTTTCTTGGGTAGATATCTGTGAATAAACTTGTGGAAATTGAAGTTAGTTTTGATAAACTGCAGGATCAATGCATAGAAGGAAGGAGGGAGGGTGGGACATTGTGCAAAATTTCATAAATAAATGTTTTATGCTGATTCATTAATGTTGCGTAAAGAAATATAATAAATAATTACAGAACTATCAGTGTCTGTAAATAAAAATGTGTGAAGGAAAAGAGAAGAAATTTGTTCCCCATCATGTCTCATCTCTTTGATTAATACTTTCAGTCTTCTGTCCTTAAAAGAGCAGCTGGATGAAATGACTCTGCCTTAAACATGAATGGGACTTTTAGTATTTTCCGTGGTTTAGGTGATACAATTGCCTGTAAATATAGCCACAGATCTGATTGACATGACAGTACCTAAAAACTAAACAGAAGCAAATTGCTGCCCAAAGGCATCAGCAGTCAAAATATTGTTGGTAATTACTCTTGAAGTCAGAAATTCCTCCAGGAATACCTACAAAACAATTAAAAATCACATGTTATCAGACAGAAGCTTGGTTTCTTCAAACTAGTCCGCTTGGTTTGACAGAGTCAGGGATGTTTCTGCCGTATTTCTCCATCTTCTGAGATGTTCACACTTTCCCTCCATCTCTCTGTTCTGTCCTCCCCTTCTATTTACTTCCTTTACATATACAGATTTGTTACTAGCTCACAGTGGAGTTTTGAGACATCTGACAAAATATTTCCGCAACACATGAAGGAAACACAGCTAGTGGCTCCAGGTGGGTGGAAAACGGATGTGGGCTGGTTTTCCCTTCTGCATCCAAAATACAGAACATGAAAATTCACTGTTAAAATTTGTGTTTCTTTGGTCAGCTTAGGGTTTAGTTTCACCTTAAATGTTTCTTAATGTGTAAAGGGATGATGGCAGAACCACCTGAAACTCTAGCATATTTGTACCACAAGTATTCTATCTCTGGTCACAATCAACATATTGGTCTATCAGTACCCACCTGATGCACAGGTGTGTAATGGAGCAAACTAATATTTTTCCTCCTTCCTCTGGAAAAGGATATATATATTACATTTCCAGTGTAATCAAATTCAAGATACTGCCAAATACAAAATACTTTCAAGAGGACAAATTTTTAATTGCATCTGAGCAATATGGGCAGGTGTGTATCAAATGTTTCCATTAAACCCACTGTCAGTGGTCAAACCTCAGGAGCCACTGTCCCAGGGAGCCTGAAGTCCATCTCCCCTTGCTGTCATCCTCATCATTTCAAACCAAGCCTCTAGCACACTCCTAATTCACACAGATATTGCATAAACAGCAATAGAAGAAGGCAGTTTCAATTAAGGGGATGTAATTGTATGTTTCAACCAAGAATGAATTTAAGCGTTTGTGAACTTTATGCATTTGTTTACCTCCTGTCAAGACTCCAGTGCTTTTCATCCTTGCTGGAGAGACTGCAGGATATCGGTGGAAGCAAAGACCCTGTTTAAAATTGTCATTGCCGTTAGCTTTAATGAGTCAACAGCAGCACTTCTTTAAACCTATCACACTGACCTTTGCCTGCAAGCTTTCTCTTTTTGCATTAACAGCATTTTTACTTAATACCTTGTTGAAAAAAAGGTTGTGCAGAAGGATTTTAAAGCTTTTCTTTTAATTCTAACAATGAAATATATGTATTTCACTTCTAAAACCTGCTGACAGTATGGAACGTGTGACTGTACTGAAAAAAAGACACTTTGTCAGGATGGCACCTTGACAGTGCATATGTATGAGCCTACCCTAGTGATTTCCTTGTCACGTTTTCTTAGTCTAACAGTCCAAGCAAGCTTCTGTTTTCCATTTGTTTGCTTATCTATTCCCATCCCTAGGAGGTCAACAAGGTGACTAATTCTTGAAGAGTATCAAAAATATGAACCAATCCAGACAATAATAGTGCCAATCATACCAAAGCCAGAAATACATAGCCACAGAAGACTGTTTTTTACCTTTGATTTTGAATGTATGAATGATCTGATTTTACTGTTAGCACATGCGCTTCCAAAGTAAAATAATCTATGTTTGGGCAGAAGCTGAATGGAAGAACGAGAAAGAAAATAAAGATCTTAAAAATAAGTAGGAAAAAACCTGAATTCTGACTTTTTTTTTTCTGCAGCTGCTAAACATGTTGTAACTTCCTAATTTGTGATTTCTATGTGTCTTTCCAAGCAGAACTTTACATGTGAAAAATATATGTACAACTGCATTGAAATACTTCATAAACTCATGTCTTTGCCAATTTTTCTTTTTAAAATTCAGAAAGAAGGAAAATATTTAATTGCAAAATGCTTTAAAAACAAAATGTTTTGGTTATAATCAATACTAAATGTCCTTTGAATCCTGTACATTCATTGATCTGATCTGTTTTTAGAGCTGCTGGCAAACAGAAATAACTGTTATTCATGCAGTTCTAGTTATAAAAAATGCATATGCAATTGAGGAAACCATATGCACTTAAGACAATTATTTGTGCTTGGACTTCTTCAAGCTTTTTCCGTGCGACTCTTTCTATGTGTGTAATTTTATTCCAGAATATATTTTTTTGCTATAGAATCATAGAAACTCATGATTGCCTAGGTTGGAGGGGACCTTTATGATCATCTAGTCCAATCATCAACCTAACTCTGATAAAAAAAAACCACATTATTAAACCGTATCGCTAAGTACTATGTCAACCTATCTTTTGATTACCTCCAGGGATGATGCCTCAACCATTGCCCCAGGCAGCGCATTCCAATGCTTAATAACCCTTTCAATGTAAACATTTTTCCTGATATCCAATCTGAACCTCCCTTGGCGTAACTTGAGGCCATTTTCCCTTGTCCTATCACTTGTTACTTGGGAGAAGAGGCCAACTCCCTTTCCTTTCAGGTAGTTGTAGAGAGCAGTAAGGTCTCCCCTCAGCCTCCTTTTCTCTAGGCTAAACAACGCCAACTGCCTCAGCCTCTCCTCATAAGACATACCTTCCAGAGAAAAACCAGAAAGCAAAATTAATGTAAAACTGTGAATTTGCTATCTCAGTAAATCTTAACCCTAGTTAGAGCTGTTTGCAAAACCATGCTGCAGTTGTTCTATCCTTACATACTGTCTTACAGGATCAAATGAACATAAATAGTAGTGTGTAAATTTGTCCCAGCTGTGAGGTAGGAATATATAACACTCATAATCTGCAGGTGGGGTTGTGGGCACTTGTTCTTGTGCAGATGCTCACATTGGCATATTTTTGCTCCACAGTTCTATTAGCACCAACTCCTGTTTTCCTTTCTTTAGCAGAATTTGAATTAGAGGGACAAGTGGAAGTCATCAGAAATATTTTTCCTAGGACAAACCAGCTTTTAAATGGTCATCTTGCCCAAGTTCTCATTAATATCCATTTCTCATTAATACATATTTCTCTTCTTATGTGTTTACCACATAAACGTATAGTACTTTCAGTTTGGGGCCAATGATATGGCACATTACAGGTTTCTTTGGTTCTAAAGCCTGTGAGAGGCCTTCTTGGCCTGTTAGCTTCCTCTGACTGTAAAAAAGTGAGAGGAAAAACTCTGAAGTATAAAGTTTTCAAACACTTATCTCCTGGCCCACTAAGCATCTGGACTATTTGGTAAATTTCCAACTGTCCAATAGCATCAGTGAGTGCTCTGAGCCTCCCAATAACCAGTGATGGTGGTGAGGATGGATGTGAGGCAGAGTTGTGCTTTGATAAACAGCTCCCAGAAGGCTGTTAAGTAGCATCCTGCCTGAAGGCTCATTTATTTTGCATCTCACTTTGTGAAGCTGCATTACAGTACCTCTTTCAAAGTACTGTCTTGGAAGGGCAGCAAATGGATCATCTGACAAAGTGCAGAAGCTAAGAGCTTTCAGTTCACATCAACCTAAAAGTGAAGGTTTTGCAATGGACTTTTGCTGGGCATCCTCAGTGACGTAATACATGGCTTCAGAGCAGCAGTTTTTCCACCAAATCTCCTCAGGGATCAAGTGGGAGGTTTTACTATCACAAATACATCTGGTACATGCTTGAAAGTCTCAAACACAAGCAATCATCCGAAGATATCCTCGTTTACTCTGCACAAAAATGCCTTCCAGAAGGCAATTCCCCAGATTTGCCTCTACAAACGTGGCTGCAGCACATCTTAGGTAACACTTTTCCTTCTGATGAGAGATGTGTGAGCACAGATGAGAATTTTCATAGGCTACTCTCTTAAAGAGTTATAACACAATCTCAATGCAAACATTAGCCTGCTTATCAAAGGACAACTGTGAGAGGGAGGAGCCAAGGAACAAACAGAGTGTGATTAAATTGCAAACCCACAATTACAGAAAAAAAGTCTTCAATTAAGAAATAGGCATCTACTGAACTTTTTCACAGTGAAATACAGTTAAGTAACCTTCACTGAACAGTCAGTAATTTCCATGCAGGGAAAGAGAGAAAGAAAAGAGCCATTCAGAGGCACCTGGACAGGCTTGAGAGGTAGGCACGTGGAAACCTCATGAAAGTTCAACCAAGACAAGTGCAAGGTCCTGCACCTGGGTCACAGCAATCCCAAAGACAAATACAGATTGGGAGGAGAATGGATAGTGAGCAGCCCCGAGGAGAAGGACATGATTCTATGATTTAGGATATTTGCTGTGTCAAGGGGAAGATGTCAATCCACATCCTTTCATGTGACACACCTCACTGGTCACTGGTGAAGACCTTTAAACTTGTTTGGTTGTAATGAATGATGACAGTGAAGAAGATGGCAGAGTATAATTTCATTCAACTGCCTCTGTTTTCAAATGTTATGTTTAAAATTCTGTTTAATTTATCCAATTGATCAGAAATTTTACTTACATTTTCCAAGGGAAAGGTCTGCCTTTCTTTCCATTTGCTGCTTACCAGATAGCAGGCAAAGCAGAGGGGTGTGTTAGGACTGGTCAATGAGATGCTTCCTATGCATTTGATTGTTTGATTCAAGACTTCTATAAAGTATTTTTGTCCTGGTCTTTCCACATTTATCTGAAGAGTATAGTCACATTTTACACTGGTCAAGACTTAACTACGGAAAACCTGTCATTATGTTAACTTTTCAAAATATTTATCTGTAATTGATAATCTGTTTATCAAATGATACCTTCAGGACTTAACTCTTCCAGCCTAAAGTCTGAGTTATTTAAAGGTGCTACTAAATACATCTGATGAGCACAAGCCATCTGTGTTAACTAGGCACAGGGTGGAAGTGGGGCCACAATGCAGCTATACGGCCACTTATAAGACCTCAGATGAGTGTAGATGGCAACCTCCATCACAAGAGCACTGCTGAGAAGGATTGGAGATGACTTCTTAAACCACACTGGAGAGTGCCTACAGAAAGATCTCCAGAAATGAGGCTTTTGGTCATTTCTTCAGTCTTTAATTTACTGTTAATAATGATCAATCAGATTAAATTAGAATGGAAAGTAGTAATATTGGGGCTAAATTTAAACAAAACACTTCCGGGGAAATAAGTAAATCATAGAACTGTAGGATCGTTAGAGTTGGAAGGGACCTTCAAAGATCATCTAGTTCTAGCCCCCCAGCATGGGCAGAGACACATTCCAGTAGATCATGTTGTTCAAATCTATTATGGTTTATTAGATGTTTATAACAGGGAAGAAGTTGAAAAGACAGTAGTAATTTCACAGAATCACAGAATCTTCATGGTTGGAAGGGACTTCTGAGGTCATCAAGTCCAACCATACACCCGCCCCCCCAAAAAAAAACAAACCCAAAAACCGAAAAAAAACCAAACCAAACCAAAACAAAAAAAAACCCCAAACAAAAAAACCCCAACCCTCCCACACCCCCCAAACAAATCACCCAACCCAACAGTCTCAGGCACTAGAACATGCCCTGAAGTGCCATATCTACACATTTCTTAAATACCTCCAGGGATGGTGACTCCACCATCTCCCTGGACAGGCCATTACAGTGCATGACCACCCTCTTAGTAAAGTGATTCTTCCTAAAATCTAATGTCCTAATATCTACTCTAAACATCCCCTGCCTCAACTTCATCATTTCATCTGGATTTTATTGTTGGTTTTGTTATTATTATTATTATCATTGTTATTGTTATTCATTAACCATTATGTTCTAATACTTTTTCTATAAATATGGATCTATCAAACACAAA
This sequence comes from Pedionomus torquatus, assembly GCA_013398155.1. Lineage (NCBI taxonomy): Eukaryota > Metazoa > Chordata > Aves > Charadriiformes > Pedionomidae > Pedionomus > Pedionomus torquatus. Next base: position 768,316 of record VZRU01013568.1, on the reverse strand, counting down.
GATAGAACACTTGAATTTCTTCCTTTCAAAACATACTTCAGTCTACTCTGTAGGTAGCAGAGAATGTTCATGCGCACATCTATATCATTAATTTGAACACAAATTTTCAAATATCAATATTGGAAGTCAAGCATCTAAATTCCAAGTGACCAGACTCCTCATTTTTTTTCTGAAAATGATGAGTTACTTAGGACGTGGGAGTAACTTTTCTAAAAATTTGAATATCTTAATTCCTGAATTCCTAAGGAGAGCAACAGAAATCAGGCTTGCAAAATAAGTGGATACTTTGAGAATTTTTTTCTTTAACAGTCTTCTTTAGGGGCCCGAGTCTGAGGACATTAACTCATAATAGCCGTCTTCCAGGCAAGGCATTCTGAATCTGTAACATAGCATTTGGCTGACTCAAGCTTGTCTCTCTGTAACAGAAATTGGCTTCCCCACTACCCCGTGACTTACCATTACAGTGGTAAACACTCTCCAGAACCCTTTTGAAAGGGATGATTCATCCCTGGAGTATTTTTAGGAATTTGTTAACTTGCATTTAGCTTAGTGTGCTGGTAGCCAATAAACAGAGTGAAGACAAGCTTTGAGTAGTCACACATAAACCATTTTGAATGCTATAATTGTACTACATTATCTTGGTCTGTAGACTGAGTCATCTGCTGGTTAAGCAGAATGGAAAAAACAGCATAAGACCGTTGCTACAACAGGGAGTTTGATAAAATGTTAAAGAAATCAGTGCTAGCAACTGGATTTTATCTTCTCTGGATTACACCTGCTTGTACCAGCAACAACTTGCAGTACATGTTGATTTTCCCAAAGTTTCTGAAGTCTTGTGTGTGAATATTACATTAATCTAAGTGCCAATATCACAGAAAAAAAATGCAGTCTAATATACTAACACAGCTTTTTGAGCAAGTTTAACCCCAGACAGTTCCAGTTCTATGTCTTGTATTTCAATGCATCTGAAAGAAGAAAGAAACAGAGCAGGCACTGCCTATTGTATCTGTCTGGGGACCCGGATTTTGCTGACACTTGGAAGTATGCCCAAAGAGGGTAGGGAAAAGGCCAGGGGGTGTGGAAGAATAAAAGAGCAAGAGAGGGAGAAAGAGATTTTATTAGTAGCCGACCAGTTTAAAACAAGTGTAAATCAGAAACAGGTTTTGCAGCAGTTAGCCTAACAATCAGGTAATAAGTAAGTGAGATTTTACACCGTCCTCGGGACTGTGAAATAGAAGCCAGCTTTTGGCAGGCAGATTAGGGGAATGCCACTTCACAGAGAATCGAAAGTGATGAGTTACAGGAACTTGGCACAGTGATCAGATCATCTCCTCCTCCCCCTCAAAGCAATAAGACCCTGGCATCCTAGTTTACGCAAATATCAGAAACATGATCTTCACCAAAGCACACGTGTATTAGAAGCCAGTGACACAGTCTGTCATGTTCCTCTGTAGAGAGTTTGCCTTCAGCGTGTGTCATTCAGCTGTCTGGCTACACTATATGTAATGAATTAAGCCTGTGAAGTAAACATTTAGCCATTTGGAAAATAAGAACAATTTTGCTTTTTCTGTTGAAGAATGCTGAATCAGTGAAAGCAAAATATTTTTCAGAGATCACAATGAAATTGAACTAGAAGACAGATAAGGTTTTGATGGATCTGCTCATGCCAAAAATGTTTTGAAACACTCTAATCACATGCCAGGGTACCTGCTGAGTTCTTTAGCACCTGATTAATGAATAAATGAACAGGTGAGAGGACAGAGACCCTTGGAGTCTGTGTCCTTTACAACTTGCCTGAAGGTTTCCAGGATTTTCAAATTCACAGGTCAACAGATGGACTCATGTGGATTTAAGAGCCTGGAAACTCTGCAAGCTCCACAACTGTCAGCTGGGCTCTGCAGTGGCCATAATAATTTTAAGTTTCTCAGAGAATGCTGCTTTTCACTTTGGACATAATGAAATATTCATTGAGCCAAAATAGACTGGGTTTATGGTTTAGTAGTTTAGGAGGCTACCTGATTTGAATCCAAGCTGATAGAAGCCTTCGTACTAAAATACCAGTTGGCACAGGAACTAGAAATCAGATTACTGTCCTAATTATCAGGCTATATAGCAACTTTAATGCCTTGATGAATATTTTATTATGAAATGTAAAGTGGAACAGAACAACAGAAGCAATGGAAGAAGGCACCTATCTCAAATACCAAGCTTCATACAGAAGTGTTTGAATCCTTTCTAGCAAAAGGAATGGAAGCTAAGTCCCCTAACCCTGTATTGTTATGTAGTAATTAGGAAAATACATGTTCTTTGTTATGCCTGGAACTTTATTACAAGCATTTTAGTACAAATTTTGTGAATAGTTTTGCTTCCTATTATATTACATTTTTCAGATCATTGGCTCTTAGCTAAAGAAACAAGACACAGTGCAAAGTTATCAGATCTAATACAAATTCTATCAGAAAACAGAAGGTGATAATAATTTTGCTATGTAATGTTATATTGAAACCAGTCTTGTGATTTAACCACAATAGTTATTACTCACATAGTTTAAAGCAGTAAATATTAACATGCTGAGACACTGAGTGTAATGATAATGAACCAATACTAGCCAACAGTTGATTAATTACAGGGTTTTTTAACGATCTATTTAATGATTACATATACATATATGCATAAAATATGTCCTCCCATCAAAAACTACTTGTAAGGATTTAATTTTTCGTTATACATTCTTTGACAGTAGTCTGTACTGTGCCAAATTTGCTGAAATTTCAAGCTTGCATTTAAGATGAAAAGCTTTCTATTCAAAAATGCCATCTGCAGGTACACTTACAGTTGATGTTCCTTCAGGTTCTGTAGGTCTATATCAACTTGACAGAGGTTATACACAATTTGCATCACCAGCTTTACTATTACTGCTCTGTATGTTGTGAACAAGATGACATGCATTAAGAGGATGCTTCTTCAAAGACTTCCTGGTGTTAATGGTGCCTGCTAACAAAAAGAAGAAAGAGTATTATGACAAACATTAAAGGTTTTCTGCTCTTTTGTCTCATCCTCTGCAGAGAAAGTTGTCTCATTAATTTTGATAAAACAAACACAGTATCTTCCTATGGTATCATCCAAGAAGGCACTGACCAAAATGAGACCAGATGCCTTTCAGTAATTCTATTTGAAACACTTTCTCTGTCAAAATTAGTGAAACAGATTTGGGATTGTCTGTCGAAGGAGCAATGAGATGAAAGATGACGTCGTTACCTGATATTCCTGTTGGGATTTCTTCAGTATAAATTCAACTTCAACACACTTTCTAGAGCATGACACAGAGGGGTAAGGGCAGCAAAATGGAAGAAGAGGACGGGAGTGAAATGCTAACAGATACAGAAGAAATAAAATCCCAGGAATTCAGGAAGTATTTGGTAGTATGAAATGAAAGCCTGACACCCAAAGGCTAAAACAGAACCACTGTAAACCTGAGAACAGTAACCACACTGTTGAATTTATGTAATTTCAGTGATATTTTGTCCATTTTGTTTCCTCAGGGAAAATGTTTCCTTTGTTTTTCTCTCTAGGACCAATCCCAAAGAACAGGAAGTGAAAACTCAACTAGGATGTAATTCAGTCACTGAAGCCAGATTGATTATTACATATAACCCATATTTCAATGAAAGCACCTCCTAAATATCTACATTTATGTCTATCATATATATGCAGGACACATATATAACCCTGATACAGTGGACCAGTAATGAGAAATGTCCTGTGTCTTGTTCTCTGGCATCTGAATCACAGTCTTTTAGAGTACCATAACCTACAAAAAATTCAAATCATATTTTCACATTAGGAAGGTGGGAAAAAAAAAATGCCACAGTTCCCTATCACAACACGTTAACATATTCCTGATAGGTTTTGCTGCATCTGATTATCCTGCAGCTGTTCTTGGTAAGGTTTCTTGTCTAGCTTTCATGGCTGTGAGAACTGTATTAAATAAGATGAATTACAGAATGTTTCCTTAGCTTAGCTCTTGTTAAACATTCTTGATATTTAGTAGTAACTAAGATACAACCACAGTTCACAAAGACTGTTTAAGATTATACTGAGACAAAATACCAGACAAAAAAAAAAAAAAAAAAACCAAAAAAAAACCACAAAAAAGCCAACACACATTTCATGCCAGTTCCTCCTAGCTATCTCAGATGCAATGAGAGTCAATTTGGGCCTTCTTGAAATTACCACTCCTGAGCATAACCACACACAATAAGGCAATTAATCTTGACACCAAATGCCAACACAATTAATGTAGCCTGTTTTCTGGAGAAGACTGATCCTTCAAATGTTCACTCAATGACGCTGTACCAGTAACGCTGTAGGTACAGTTTTGCCACACTGGCTTCCTGCTTCTTGCATTGTAAGCCAGTCTATTTAGTGTGTTACATGTTTTCTTGACTCATTGCCACTAAAGTAAGAAGAGATCATTTGTTTGCATTCCTTCTGGTTTTCATCATTTACCTATGTGGCTTTATATTACTTACGATTTCTGTTTCGCTTTTTTGTTCAACGTGTCTAACTTTCACAGAATCTTTAAATCACTAATAAGCTGTGGTTGACACTCCCTTGTTTAACTCAAATCTTGGTTCCCCTGTGTGTCTGTAACATAACCAGTCTGGCCAAAGACTTCCATTTCCACTCATAGTAATTTCCACAATGAGATCATGATTCATTCTGTGGTGCTTTTACTCTGAACATAAACTTATGTTTCAATAGCTTCATGACTAGCACCTACTCTTACAAAGTCTGAAGGACAATTTACAAAGGGATTTCCTTTTAGATCCCAGTTATTTATGAGCTGCATGACACAAGCGTGTAAAGCTCCTTTAAAGAGATAATGGAGCTTTTAGTGAATTTCCCCACTAATTGGTCTTAAAGCATTTCTGGTGCTAATGCAGTTGCAATTATTTTGTAGTGGCCTGGTTTCAACACCTCCAATTGCTCCTTCTACTACTGTGTTGCATCCAGGAAAAAGTAAGGGAGAGAGAAGGAAAAAAAACAACGACACAAAAAACAAATTAGGAGAGGAAACTGAATTTCCATTTATGTATAATTGGGGACCAACTTGAGAACATACCATCAGTTGCAAAACTCATTTTCTCAAAGACTGGAAACAAGTGCTTCTATAAATCGAGCCCAGTGTGCAGGAGGTAATTTTAATTAGCAAGGGCTATCAACACTTACCATAACACCTTAGGATTTGATGACCTTTCAAATGGCTTTAACATAAGAAGCTGAGTTCACCAAGGTACTGCTGTTATTATTTTAAATGCCTTTCAAGAAATTGTTGAAGTACATTTTTTCCCCTTGATTTTGCAAATAAATAGCAAACATTAGATTATACTATCAAAATGCCGTTTTCTGGTTTGTTCTCCATTCTTTCTTAGTGCTTCTTCACATTTTCTTTGCGTTTTGACTTCACTGAGCCCTGAGTCAACAATTTCCAAAGAACTTAGTACTAAACCCCACTTTAAAGTAGAATTAGCAAACCATTATTGCATAACAAAAATGAGGATAATTCCTCTTAGATACATTACTTTACATTTATCTACACTAAGTTTCACCTTCCATTTTATCAGGTATTCAGTACAGCCAGAACTTGGCTAGATTCTTCTGAAATGCTGCTACACAGTCAGCATGCCTTTTTAGCAACTTTGAAAAACTTCAACTTCAATGAATTCCCATCAGATTTTGTTAGGTCAGCTATTCCCTTTTTCAGATAATTTATGGATAATTTAACAGCACAGATCACTTAAGTATTCCATTGATGCATTTCACTCCGTTGGGAATATTGACAATGTAGTATACCTTTTGCTTTCCATTTTTTGACCAAGTATTTATCTTGTAAGTATCTTCCTAATAACCATTTAGGTTTCACTCAGAAAAACCTTTATCAAGTTATAATTCCAAATGTATTTTGGAGATTCAAGTAGGTTTTATGAAGCAGTTCTCCCTTATTCACATCACTGCTGATGTCACCAAAGAGCTGTAGTAGGCATAATTAACATATAGAAAATCCATGCTTGCTCTTCCCTCACACATACCATGCTAATTTTAGTCATTTCTACAGATTGCTTGGTCTGTGTGGTATGTCTGTAAGAATTGACGATTAGCATTTGTCCTGAAATAATTCTTTAAATTTGGCACCATATTACCTAGCTTTGAGTCCTCTGAGACCAAAGCATTTCTCAGTGAAAGATTGCATAGCACAGTTATGGCTTACCCGTTCCAGCCTTGACTTCTGTTTAGGGCTTCTGGCTGCGTAACACACGGTTCTGGCAATAGAAGCTACAACTCCTTTTTCTCTTACTTCAGAGTGAATCCCATTCTCTTTGTTTATGCAAAAAATGGAAAGGATCAGGTTTAAGAACCTCACCCCACTTTTCCAAAGTGAGTAAAACACACACGCAGAAAGGTTGTTTGCTCTAGGTACCCTTTTTAGTCTTTTTTGGACTTTGCATATGTAAGCACTATCACCCATATGCAGAAGGAAGAATGAAAATGAATTATGCATAAATTCAAGGTTTTGTGGAAGGATGAGTCAAAGGATTTCAGTGGCCAATGCTTTGCTGAGTAGCTCTGGTTGTTGATAGGTAGGGGAATGTAGGGAATATGTATAAAAAAAAAACAACTTGGAAAGCTGCTTGGGAGTATCTTGTTCTTCTGAACAGGGTTATAAGAAATAATCGCCTGGTGTGTGCAAAGCATGTCTGATATAAATATACAAGAATCTCATATAAAGCAAGTGTATTGAAACAACATAGTCATTTTACAAAATAAGCAGGATGAAACCATCAGTATTAATTTAGTGTACGACAATGTTTCAAGAGTACATGTGCTTTAGACATTTACTGTTATTTGTCAATGTAGTTCTCAGTAATAGGAAACAAAGGCATGTGGAATGCAGATCTGGCTCTTAAGAATACACTGATATTATCACTTGAACTATCATTTCTTCCAAAAGGTTAAATCAAATGAATGTGCAATCACTTAAAATCATCAATCTGCTCTCGTAAAGAGAAGATTTAAGTTATGATTTTTTCAATATAAAAGGAAGGAGGACTCAAGTCACACTTCAACATATTCTTATTCATTTTTAGCTTGTAATACTGTATAGCTATTACAGAAATTACCTTCTCCAGCATCCTCTCTACTGAAAATCTGCTTTTATTCAACACACTGTAGTACTGATTCCACTTCCTACCTGCAGTCCTGCAACTTTGCCCCTGTATGCTGTCCCTTTCCATCACCTCAAGGCTGGCAGGAGAATCCAGACAGTATGATACAAAGAGATCTGCCCCAGAGGATCTACCTCTGCATGTCTGCCTTGTCATCTCATTTTGGTTTGCTTGCATTAACACCCTAGGTGGGAACAGAGCACTTAAAACTGTTGTTGGGATTGCCTGCAAGAGTGAGAAAACGTGTAGACATTTAGGACCAGCTCTGGCCCTAGTGAGTGCTTCTGGAGGACCAATGGATTAAGCATTACCATTATGTAGGCGCGCTAGGGGAATGTGGGAGGCATTCTGCTTCATTTCTCTGTCTGGCAGGGCAGCTGGTTTGGAGAGGATCTGTAGCCAGTTCAGCCTCTACATGCACAGGAGAGGCAAGGCTGAGCTACAAAGTATGTCAACAGAGTCGGTTGTTATCGTTTCCATGGTGGTAAGTGCAGGGAGGAATGCCGAATTGTTTACATTCTTTTTATATGCAGTCTGCTTACCTTTCTGGTGTACTCCCCTTATCAATCACCTGCTGGATTCCTGCAGTGAATCACGTATAGACGAGCTGCAGTCAGTGGTTATTTTATACTCAGGTGCTGATAAAAGTGTTTTTCTGCTTGCATCAGCTTCTGTTCTGTAAACAACCTCATTGACCCATTTCCCCAGTACTCTAGGTACTAAGTGAAGGCTTTTCAAGGATTATGTTGTTAAACTGAAATTAACCTTCAATGTGCTTTAGTAGTGATGTTAATATACCAAAATTGCTTGCAATGCTAATTTTTCATCATGGTTGTGAGAGTTTTGGAAATTATAATCACTTATTTTAGGGTTTAAAATGTTTCCAAGGTTAAACTGTATTTCACCAACCTCTGGATGTTTATAGTGTAAATATCTACATATAAACTCACTACCGCATTCAATTCTGTCTCTATCAGAGAGAATTAGATACTTTAAAATAGGTGTGATGACTTGTGCTCTAAAAATACCTCATTGTCTCCTCTGACTAGAAAGGAAATCTGTATGATGAACCCAATTTAGCAAAAAGAAACCTACCGTGTCTATCTGAGATTACAGGTATTCCTGCCTATGTGTAAGGATTTTTTTTTTTAAATCTGAAGATTGTGGGACATCTAGTGATTTCCTCTGGAGTAGTTTGATGGTGATCACAGGGAAGGAAAAGAAACATATTACCTGCTATATGTGTATTACAGTATACTGATTCCCTCATTGCTATTATAGAGAATTCCATCAACCAAGCATACATTATCCAATGAAACACATAGCAAGAATTTTTAACAATTTTGAATAATAGAGATGCCTTTAAGACCAGATTGATATTTCATTCTGTTTTCATTCAGACCTTGAAAACAAGATTTCTCCATTGCATAGTCTGCTTCACAGAGTTTGTTTATATTACACAATCTTGAAATGGAAAATAAGATTAACAGAAAAGATTACATAAGTTAAATTTGAGATGACATTGCATTGTTTTGCATGCAAAATTTTGAAGAAGAAAAATGGAATTTGTGGTTGCTCAGCCACATGCCTTTCTGGCCTGTGGTGCAAGAAGTAGGAGGAATTTTTGAAAAGATAGTTCAGTTCACATGCCATTGAGATATGCAAGATAAACCCTGTCATGAGATTAACAAATATAGTCCTGTTCTACTTTTGAAACAACTGCATTTAAACCAGTATGATTTAGCTTTTCAAAATACATGAATAAAGTAGAATTTATTTTAGCAGTGTATTTATAGGCTGATATCAGCATTCAAGGTTGATTATTATTGCCTGCAGCTCGTTCTTTCCTAAATTAAGAAAATTTTAGTTGTCCTGAGCAAGAACCAAATAGAAAAACATTTGTATCCTTCTAGAAAACTGACTGAAAGAGGTAGTTTTGAATAGTGAGTCTAAACTATTCACATTCTCAGAAGAAAAAGAAAAAAAGAAAGTGATATTTGCATAAACTCACACCATTATTATCTAGAATAATGGGACACAACCTGTTCAAATTATTATCCGTAAATGGCAAGAAAACATTATCAAGGTTCTTTTCAGAAATATTTACATAAAACCACTTTATTTCTCACAATTTAACCAGACTTCATTGTTTTCAAAAAGGCTAAGGCAAATTTGTGGGAGTATTCATATTAATTGACAGACATATATTTCTGTAGAAGTCAATATTAATCATTGTCAATAACCACAAATGTCAGGATTCATGCAAAACCTTTTTGTCATTGATTAGTTACACATCTCTGTATCTGGTGATGTAGCCAATAATAGTTCATATTGTAAATTCAGACTTTTGTGGCCAAGCACATTTTGTCTATAAACTTCTGTTAGGTGTCAGTTAGTGTACTGATGTATTCTATTCAAAAAAAATCCATCTCACTTTAGGGTTAATGGTAAGCATGTAATATCTTCCTGGAACAATACATATATAACAGGCATTTGTATAAGGACCATAAAAGAACTCTTCCAGTTCATTCATTTCGAGTTTAGAAGTAGTAATTCTGTGAAGAGGTTTCATGATAGCGATTAAGTTTTATGACCCACTGTAGATACACAATCAATAGGCACAATATATATTTGATTTTGCAATTTTTTACACGTCATTTTGGCTGTAAAACCTGAAGCCAGCTTCATAAAGAAACTATAGTTCTGTAATTGGAACAATCTGTGCAATAGCACCAGTGGCAGGAGGAACAAATGTCTTTTGGAGTAACTCAGCTGAGTAAGAAATTGTAGCTTGAAAAGCTGCGTGTTAGGGATTTATATATTCTCTCTTTGTATGGAACAACTATTTTTCCATGTTTAGCAACGTACAGCAAAGCATAATTCTTCATCACAAGAGAACACTGAATAATAAGGAAGCAAAAAAATAACAAATAAAAAAAAACCCCAAACTTGCCCAAATTGCTTAACTTTCCTCCTTTTATTTTCCAAAGAACCGAGATGAGCTAATGGCTTTTATGGTTACTGGCAACATATACAGCAAATTAGCAATAACACAGCATGTAAGGAGGTAAAATACAGGAAGTAGTCAGCGATAATAGAGTCCATGAATAATTCCAGAGGTTAATTTAAACTGAAATATATATTTTCCCCCACCCCCTTGTCCCAAGGACTTTATCGCTTGATCATATGGCTTGATTCCTGGTTGCTTTGTCCCCTTAATAGGAGTATGGAGACTTCCTGGAGAGAAGTAATGAGACTGTAGTCCCTCTTGGTAGCACTACCTGTATTGAGAGCTGGTCAGCATTTTAAGTGGAGAAGCTCTGCTTCTGTGCACCCTTCGTTCTTCGTTACTAGAGTAGCTACAACCTGTCTTGAGCCCAAGAAGAATATTTATAGAAGAAATGAAGTCCTCTCCCAACACCTATAGCTCTATAAAACATTTCTTTTTCACTTCCCCTGGCATTATTCCTTGATTCTCTTCCCTAACCACCCTTGTAGTATCACTATAAGCCACGCTGTTCAGGGACTATAGCTGGATGTGCTGCAAAAAGACATTGATTTACAACATTTTAGTTCTTGTAATTATATACTGTGTTATTTTATTATTTTGGAGGAGGGAGTATATATAGTCAGTCACTTTTAGAGAACTTTCCTTTTCTTCTCCTCTCATTTCTTTTTCTTCCTCTGTCTTTCTATGACTCTTTAAAACTACTGTGTGAGATGTTAATCTTGATTACTTTAGAAGACTTTATCTGAGAGAAGAGACGTTGATATTATCTCTAATATACTTATTACATAGAAAGTTTCAATTCTTGTAGTTCATTTTCAAGCCACGTGAATATTGGCTATTGACTGCGTAACCACAAATTCATTTATTTTCTGGGATATCTGACGAAAAAGAGTGGCTAATTTAATTTCTGACTGTTAATTGCACTGAAATTTCCTATGGTGAAAATTACTGGTGCTAGAAGAGAACACCATGTGTAACACTGCTGCGCTTATTTGTGTGCAAACATTTTCATTTGCTGGTTACGGACTTCACATAGAACTTTAAGTAGGTTTAACAGAATAAGCCAAACTCATTTAGTATGAGTAGGAAGGGAGCTGTTAGAATAAGACAAGAGAAGTAGAAGCATGTGAAATTCTATTTGTCTGTGACACAGCCCAAGGGGCTCTGAGCTGCCTATTAGGAATCTGTTCTCCACTCAGAAGAGCTAGAGACCCCTGAAGAAATGTTCATCAGTGGTAATTAGACTGCCATGGTTTAGTATTGTATCATTAATTATATAATTGCATTTGATTAAAAATCCCTACAATAGCAGATTATACTTTATCAGTTTGTTTATTTTTGTTTTGTTTTGTTGGGGTTTTTTTATGAAACTAGGAAGAAAATAACAGAAAAAGACTTATGCTGCATTAGTAATTGTGAAATTACATTAAGGACCTAGTACTGCAACTCTCAGTAACCAAACTCTTATTCTGTTACAATGCTAGAAAGTATCATGATTTCAAGCAGTCTTAAGATTTTTACCTCAGCCACTTTTGCTAGAGTTAGCCTCAGATTTGTAGAAAAAAATTGCTATTGGTTTTAATGAAGAGTTCTTTCCGGTCTAACTGCCAAATTTTCCCTGAAAAATGACAAGCATTTATGATGGAAAGAAAACTTAATTACAAAAAAAAAAATAAAAAAAATTTTGGTCTTCTCTTGACTCTGATTTGAGATTTTTTTGCCCAAACTTTTTGTATCCCATATAGAGGCGAAGGAAACGGCAGCTTCTGGATTATGTTATCCACAGCATTTCAGTTCACTTTGTGTACTTTTAAAATGCTCTGACCAAGACTCTGTTTAGAAACTGCAGGTGTAATTGAGAAATAAGGAAGATTGGTGTGTGATATTCTGCTAGTATGCTTTAACATGGTTCTGATCTCTGGACCTGTTGTTCAATGATAACACAGTTCAAGGACCCAGGAATATTTCCAGCACGGACAAAGCAACCTAGGCTGGGTGGAAAGAACGGTGAGCTATATGCAAGGTGCTGAAGTATACCTCCTGCCCTACCAGCCACAGAGTATCTTCTGGCCCATTTTTGTGTATTGAAGCAGACATAGCCTTGAAAACTGTGCCATGGATTAGGACAGGCCTATCTTGTCATTGCCTTAATTATTTCTTCAGTAGTCAACCTTCAGTTGAAAGGTAGGGTATCAGCGGGAAGGAAGAGGACTCTTTCCATGAAAAAAAACAGCATTTAGTGCTGTTTTCGGAAGATGCAAGAGCCAAAGAAAGGCCAATTACCTTACTCAATGGCTAAGACTGTTCTGGGTGTTTACGGCAATGTTTGTGACAAGCAGGTGGGCTGTGCCAAGCCAGGCCTGAAAGCTCCGTTCCCCTGATGGAACAGCCTTTGACTGCATTGTTACTACCAAAAATAGAGATGAATGACCTTCTTACACATTTGAAAAGTTAGCCCCACTTCCTTGAGGGGCAGGAGAGTCACCATATTCAAACCACTGCAAGGGAATGGTTCTCTCATCCTCAGGTACTTATTAGCATGGGCTTGGGATTCCTCTCTCTTTAGGGCAGAAGATGATCTGCAGTAGGGACCACCTTCATGATATGATTATGTAGATCATCATGTCATTGAAGTCCTAGTCATATGTAGATTACTAATATAGATACATCCTTTAAAAACGTGGCTTCTTTTCACATAAGTGTAAAAACACAAGCCAATGCATGAGTGGAAGTCGATTACTACCCACAACATTGTAATTAGGAAAAGTGTTTGAGATCATCCCTGTGCCCTGGAAAGTTCAGGGAAACATTCTGCTTTGTGAAATGGAATGTCTTTTAGAGGTCTTAAACTAATTGCATATTTATTTAAATATAATTTATTAGCAGTAATGTATTAGAGTCATAAAGGTCAAAAAAAGAAAGACTAATATGTCCCATGTCTCAGAAAATGCTATCAACTTTCATAGTATTTCACCCCAAAGGTTGTGTATATACTCAAGTATATGAAGTATACTGAAGTATATACAGGAAAAGATAAATAAATCAGGGAGAATTGATTCTCTATGAGGTTACTGTTTGTCTCACAGGCTGACTGATTTTAATAAAGTTAACATTTCAAGAAAACACCCCAAAATGTGCTCTCTGTATTAGCAATTTATCAGCCTTCATTCATTTGGCTGGAGCCAAATAAAAAGAAGAAAATCAGTGTTGCTGTTGAATTCCATTTCATGCCTTATGTTAGAGATTTGTAAAACTGTCTCTTGCTGACTTGGAGATAAGTGAAATAACAATGAATTCAGCTTGAGGCAAGCTGCTTTTCAAACAGACCTGTCAGGAGCCAGAAAGACAGTTCAGAGTAATTCATTCTTGTGCTGTGTCTCAGTGACTACTGAAGGAATCTGGCATATCTGAAACAGAAATACCATTAATGTACTGTACAGAAAAATGAAACTCACCCACAAAACCCACCAAAACCCCAAACCCAAAACATACACCACGTTTCCTATTTGTAAAGGAGCACAAACTATGGAGTAAGCACTGAAACTGGAATTCAGGAGCTGACAGGAAAAAAGGGTCCTTGCTTATAAAGTGCTTTTTAGAGAATACACAGTCCAGAGTACAGCAAAGAACTGGGGTTAATCTTCTCTGTAGTTTTACAAAATGCCTGCTCAAGCAAACAGTCTCTAGGGGGTCGAGTGCAAATGAACTGTGAACGTAGAAATGAAAATAGAATCTCCAGTTGGAAAATAATGTGGATAGGAACAACTAGGAATATGCAGAATCAGCTTGCAGCAATGTACCTACAACTAAGACACCAAATCATTTTTCCAGTGAGAGCAAAAAGCCTTTAACCAGTATCCAGAATGCATTTAGAGCTTCCAATGGGGCAAGAATTTCCACTCATTGAGACAGTAGGACCGATGTTGCAGATGAAATTGCAGACATTGTTATAATACCACAGCCTTTTTCTGCTTCAAGCAAATATAAGGGGATGTTCCTTCTATTTTTGGAAGAAATGTGAAAGATTTATGGCGGCAGAGTGTACAACAAAAAGTGAAAGGATAATGCCAACCTTCTTTGTTTTGTTTTTTTTTTTTTTTTGATTTATGACATTATTATGGATTGTGAGTTATTATTATGAAAGCCTATGAAATGCTAATAAATAGCAATGAATGAAAAACACCAAATGGCCTCAAGGAATGCAGCCCACTTCACAAAGAAAGATACTTTCTCTCTAATAATTCCAGTGGAGATGAATCATCCATGATGTTACAGTACTTGGAACCATTTCAGATGTGGGTCTTATTTAACAGAGTTATAAGGCACAATTTGCTACCTCTGCTTGCTCTTAGAAGAAGAGCAAACAACAGGGTGGGGGAAAATGTGCCCTTACGTCTGATGAATCACCATCTCTCCTTGTCATAGTTTAGGAATGCTAGTTTGCCTTTTAAAATGGAACTGATATTTAAAGCATTGTCTGTTAGAAGATATTAAGAACTCTCTGTTTGCAACTGAATGACTGCTCCAGCTGAATGACCTGAGCATATGCAGGAGCAAGGTGCTGCTGGCCAGAGAAGCCCTTTGGTAAAATATTGATACGCCATGGAGCATCCTGGCTGAGTCTTAAAGTAACTGTGCTCCTGGCTACTGTCATTCTCTTTCCTCTAGAATATAAGTAGTGGCTGACATGAAGGGGCAAACCCCAAACAAACAAATTAGAGATACAAAGTAGAGTCAGGGGAAGTTGAGGTGAACAAAACAATATGTGATATATATGGAACTGGTTATTTAGAGTGACAAGTTTTCACTGTATTTCTAATATGGAGGAACTGGGACAGGCAGCAGTGTGGGACTGGTCATACAGCTACTGTTTCCAGAAGGGTAACATGGATCTGCTCTAGACCTAGCCTGAGATATTCCTGGCTGTTACTGGACTGTTCTACAACATAGATGCAAATAATTAATCTCTTTGTTTTCCATTGAACTCATCTCCTTGTGCCACTTTCTGACCAACTGCAAAAGCTGGGAAGGAGAACATCCATGGAAATGCCCAAGAATCTTTGCCAAGATGAAAAAAGAATTGTTTGTTCTGCATTTTGAGCCCAATGTCCCAAACTCAGCAACCAGGCACACTAAGAATGAGCCTAAAGGGTCTAGAAATGCCTGTAAATATAAGAAATGTCAGAAAGGAAGATGGAAAAGATTGCAGTAACTGTTAGAAGCTGAAAAGTTGGAAAGAAAATGACCTAGCAGAGTGTCAACACCCAACAATCAAAATAAACTCAACTAGTTGATTAGACCAATGATAAAATCTCAGGTGTCAGTCATCTATATTTTTATATTTTTTTCATCAAATTTCTTTTCTGGTGGTATATACGTCTGCATTCTAAATAATCTCAGAAATTTTCAAACATAAAATTAAGAATCACAAAGAGATATTTAAGGCAAAAAAAAAAAAAAAAAAACAAAACAAAAATTTCTCAAGCACTGAAAACCTAAGAAATAATTTGCTTTAATATTTTCCTTAATTTTATTTCAAATATGCAAGAGGAGCATCAAGCCCAACACTTTTCTGGAAGAGTACTTTTTCCCAGTATTTAAGTACAACTGTAACTGAGAAGGTATATGGAGTGCTATTTCAGCACTTCTGCTCATTTAATGCTAAAGAACTAAAGCAAACAGAAGAAAAACAGCAATAACAAGAGTGAAATAGTGAAGCAACCTGTTGCTGTCCTGTAATACAGGTTACTGAAAAGCCTGGGTGTTGGTTGTACATAAGGCTGATCAATCTATGGGAGGGGGGCAAGAAAAGAAATACTCTTAGTCAGAGATGCATGTGGCTTCCTGAGAGAAAAAAAAAAATTAAAAAAAAAAAAGGTTATTTAAACTTTTGTGGAGTTTGAAAACATCCTGTTCTGAACTTCTCTAGTGTTTCACTAAAGCTAAGTTGGTGGAGTTGTGTGGATACTTCAACAGCAGAAATAGGAAAATCTTTATGACCCATATCACAATAGTCTGTACATGATTCTTCTTGTTGAAAAATCCTTTTGTAATGAGAACAATGGTACTTAAGAAGATTATAGCAGTTTTACAAGTATTAAATGCCTACAGGTATTTGTTCAGTATAAATTATATACATTTGGGAAAGAAGGTATTTCTAATATGCTTTTTTTGGAGATATTTGTTAACATTACTTGTCAGAATATGAAACTATATTAAAGTCTATATACATTTCTCCAAAGGGTCATAGTGTTAGATAAATATAAGAAAATCAAGACCTAATTAACTTTGAATGATAGATTTCTATGAAAGAGTCTATCTTGGGCTATTTTTAATGCTTGAACTACTATTTCATATTGTTATCAACAAACTTATGCTAGTTATTTTTCAATCTCCCTGAATATGGTCTTGATTCCTTATAATACCAAATATTTTCTTATTCTTTCAAACAGTGGCTTAAAAAAAAAATCAACAAATTTGTTGTTTGTGACAGGTAGATGTAGCTATTTTTATATAATGTAAATGTATTTTTTCCTCCATAACTGCTGTCAAAAGAATTGAAGGAAATTCAAAATAAACTTAAGGAAAATCTCAACTTAATGAGCAGATTAATGAAATTCACCTGACAAACACTCTATTAGAGCAAAATGAAGCAATGGACAAAAAAAAAATATGAGGTATTCACTTTTATGGTTTTCCTGAGTTTGGAACAAGGCTGGGACAGACATCTTGAAAGACTCCTAGTAATGGTAAGAGAAGGAAGAGAACAAAGTCATCACTGGTCTTTACAAATCACCAAATCATGCTGATAAATTACGCAAAATAATTTTGAGCACCACTCCAAGCATGCAAGAGTGTGGAACAATGATTATTGAGGAATTTGGAGGACTAAGAAAGACTAAGAAAACTGACTCAGCAGCAAGCTCTGGAGTTTTTTAGTTTCTTTTTTTTTTTTTTTTTAAATTCGGAACATAAGGTAAGAATCCAGAGAGTAGTTGCAGGGTACTGCCCTCACTCAGGAAATCACCACACTACAGAGACATCAGTGTAACAGGGAGCCCCAGCAGGTGTTTAAAACTGGGTTAATGCAGAATTCAGATGAGGTTGCTTAGGGCTTTGTACAGATGAGTCTTGAAAATCTCCACAGATGTAGATCAAAGATTATGGTACTCGAGGATAATATTATGAGTGAATATCACACTATGCTTGCTGACAGGAAGTAGCGCTAAATGGATATTTTAGATTATCCATAGAGGCATTCTTAAATCCTTCTAAATTTGTTTAAAAAAACCTCAAAACTTGAGAACATGGTGAAAATATTACAGCAGAATGCAACATGCATATTACTGGCATCCCATCAAAAAAATGTTATAGAAATGTATGCAGAGGAAAGTAGGAGAGTAACAATGGATTCAAACAGGAATAGGAAGCCTATCGTAAGTACAAATGAGGACAGTTTAACTAAGGAAAAGTAGAAAAGAACAAAATAAAAATTATGTCAAATCTCAGTTTTAATTAGCCAGGGAATAGCAAAATATTTTTCTAGAATTGTTATCAGCTGTGACAGGGGGAGAGAAAAAGTTTGCTCAAGGAAGTAAAGCTACCAAGATGTGGTATCAGCAAGTATTAACAGAAAGACAATACATCTATAATTTTCTCTCCAAAAAGATGACAGAAAATGCCTGTGTGATTTCTGATGTTTTTTCCTAGTAACTAGGTACATTATTTCAGTAGCTGAACTTTTCATTTTTACAACAGTCATTATGTCAGGAAGTAAAGAGGAAAGCAAAAAAGCTGGAGAGCTTTTTTGTCCCATTTGCAAAAATAATAAGATTATATATTAAAAAAAAAAAAGTTTTCTCATGCATTTTTATAGGAATTGAAGCAAATACACTAATCATTCCTACTTCATCTAGGAATTCCTAGACTCTTCTCCATCACTTTCAGTAAACATTTTCCTATAGCTCTGCTATAGCACATATTTTTCCATTATACCAAGACTGTGTGCATGAGTCCAAGCCTGAAATGTGGATGAATATTCCATAAAATCAAGGTATAACAGTGTCTGTGAAGTTTCATTAAAATCTAAGTACAAGGGGCTAGATAAGTATGTAGGTACATGTTCAGGGAGATATATACACAGATAGCAAGCAAAGATTTAAATGGACTTATCTGTATCTTACTAGATATCTCCTTTCCATCACTGCAGTGGAAGGGACAATTTTAAGAGGTGGTAATCCAGAGATCCTATGGAATAGCTATTTTTTTGTCACTGTGCTAACCAGATAAGCTTCCTAATAACCTATAAGGTAGCAAGAAAACTGTCTGCAGCCAAAGGTCTTTCAGGGAGTATGTAACATCAAGTTTATGAATCCCATGCCACTCTCAGCACTGCTGTTAAAAGCTGATCCAGCCAATGTAAGGTCCAGATGAGATCAGGGACTCTCTTCTACCCAGAACTGCAAATGTCCATAAAAAGTGTCTTTTTCTGAAGGTATTTGAAGGGGTGGTGTATTTGATGTGATCTGATTTTCAGCAGCTCTAACTGTTGATTTCATGCCATTAAATGCTGACTATAAAAAGAAGAACGTGTTTTCTTTTTAGTAACAATGCCTTTTGTAAAGTTGAATACTGCAGTCAATTCATATGTTGAGTTATTTTCCACTCACACCTGAGCAAATTACTTCCTTTTCTCACAGGGTGTAACGTTCTAGTCTGTAGTCTTTCTTACATTGTTAAAAGTACCAGTAACAGAAAAACAGATTGGAGTTTTGTACAAAGGACTATCTCTGCGGTAAACGCAATTAAATCCATTACTAAATTTGTGGAAGCCCACGGTAATGAACTAAAACTTTAGGTGTGGTATTTCTAATTGTAATTAATGTTGGTTTTCTCAATAATTTATTTTACTAGCAACATAAAGCAGAGGACAAAAGTTACACTCATATGCAGATCATTATATGAAAGGGCAGTTTCTAATTATTGTTTTAAATATGTGTTTACATGTGCTAAAACATCAAGTCTTATTTGATTTTTCTTTTAGATGATAAACCACTGCAAAATAAAACCTCAAACCCAACAACTGAATTTAATATACAAAAACATTCATCTGCAAGAGAAAGACAGCAGTAGCTAAATTAAATTCAGATACATCCAGTAATTACCCTTTTGACCTTTAGTTTCAATTCCATTTCTCTGTATGAATCAGGAGGGGAAGGGGCAGGGAGAAGAGGATGGGAAAGGGGGGTGAGTGGAAAAGTGGAAATGACATGTTGTCTTTTGATTAAAAGACATTTCAGACTGAAAAATGGAAATACTTCAAAAGTGGAAATACTTCAAAATTTACCTGGTGGATGGATTTAAGTACTAATTTTTTATTATTTCTTTATCTTAATGCTACTAGACACAGCACTGCTGCTGCCTTAGTGGCTTTGGTTATAGGGCCAGATTTTTTGGCTTAAGAGTACTATAAACGAAATTTGTACCAGGGCTACCTGGCCAGGGAAAATTACTACTTGTGAGATGTCAGTAAGATACACAAATGGTATCTGTCACTGCATCCATCCTTGTGGAAGAGTGTGCTAGGAAGGACAAAGAGAAGGAGTGTCCAGGACACATTTTACCTTGCTCAGCCCTGCTGCTTTTGGAGTGCTGGAGCCAAGCAAAAGCTTTTAGCAAGAATATTGATCCTTTCCATGGGAGGGATAAACAATGTTCTCTGATCCATGAGTCTAGTTTCCTTTTAACAGTTGTTTTTTCCAGTGGTTGTGGTGCATGTGCACAGCATATGCATGCAATTATAAAGGCAAAAGGATTCCACCCTTTGAAAGGGAAAATACAAACCCCAAAATAGAAAAAAAAATCCAAAAATTACTTAGATATGTTATTGTTCTGTGTTTGTGTGGTGGCAATACTAGATAATAAATAGCAAAATGCCAAAGTTTATACATAAGAGGAAGTGTATATGGAATAAAAACGAGGTAACGCTGTACTAGAAAGAACAGTCATTTATATCCTGGCCCTTACACACTTTGCATTCCACCTCTTAAACTTACACTTATACTAGTTTTGTTTTTAGTTTCTTTGCATTTAATTTTCTTAGTGCTTTTAATTGGAAGCATGAAAGATGAAATGGCTGTAACAGTTTACTACAGAAGAACTATAACAGTAATTTTTGTGAATGAAATTCATCCATGAGAGACTGAAAAGGAAGATGATTCACAGTCTTATACTGTGGACAGCTATGTGAAAAAACATCCAGAGAATATAATCAAAAGCATAACAGTACTAAGCCTCAGAGATTCATATTAAATTAAAACAAATTCTACTATATACAAATAAAATAAGCATGCTTCATTTTCAGTTCTTATGAAGTGTGTACCAAAGATTGCATTAAGCAAATTCTTTATATTATTAAGTGTATGCAAGTTTTTTTTCTAAAAAAATATGTGGGTTTTGCTCATTCATAGGGTTTGAAATAATCATAACATAAACACTGAACTGATTTCCTTTGCATGATGCAAGATTGCTTTACATCTCACACATGATTTACAGACGAAAGTAAATGTGCAATCCCTAAATTTATGGTAATAAGTAAGTCCAAACATTTCAATGAAAAAGTCAAATAAGTATCTTAAGAATGTTTTAAGAAAATTAAATAATACTATATAGACATCATACTTGGAAATCTTTATTCAAAACTTATTGGTTAAACTCATGAAAAGTTGACACTGGAGAGAAAAAAGGAAGTAAAATTGTAACAGCAATGACCACTACTGTTGTGTGTAATCTCCCTAATTTCAAAAGAAAAGTTAAAAAAAAATGAGGAAGCAGCAATTTTCAGCAAACATTTTCAATATTTTTGGATGAGCTTCCAGTCCCAAAAATTTCTTGCAATGTTTGAAATTCCAAATAGTGATTCTGAAGCTTGAATTATATATTTTTTTTTTTGTTGCCATGCATTTTTGCACAGTTAATTACTGGCAAGTGATAAAATAAATAAAAGGTATCTACAGGTCTTTAAACATATGGTAAGATATTTCTTTGGATTTTCTGCTTTGTTTCACCAGAATTTTTAGGAAGCTATTTTAGGGATTTACTGAATTTAAATCTGCTACTTAGCCTGGTTTCTTAATGCGTTACAGACACATTAACTATGCTGATTACATATCCTGAGTTAATGAAAGTATATAGTCAAGCAGAGAAAAGAAATTTTATAGAGGAAATGTTTTTGTGAATTCAGTCATTGTTAATTATGTACTAAAAATCTTATTATAAGTTAATAGGATACCATGCTTCATTTTTCCTGTGTTAACAGATCTGTTATTTGTTTTATTGCAAAAATTTGATGAATTACTGTATGTTTTTAGTTTTTTAAAAACAAAACTATGTGTATATACATGCACCCTTTCCATTAAAGAATATTTATCTCCTGAAATATTCATGTCCAATATCTTATAGATTGTTAGAAAAACTTGGGATAGCATAAAGATTTTAGTTTATCTGAATCACTTACAGTGGGAATGATTTCTATGCTAAGCCACATAGCTCAAGATAATGTGTAAATATATTTGAGAAGACCTTGCTCATTGTGTGCCTAAATAGATGTGCTGAAATAATCAGAATTTAATGTTACACAGGTGGACAGCTGAATACAAGACATCTCTTATCACCTAAGCATGTTTATAATAGGAATCCCTCTTTTTTGTTAATAAATCAGCCAAAGCTGTAAGCAAGTTTGTCATATTATGAATATTCACGGCAAGAATAAACCAGCATCAATAGCAGTGTTGATAAACAGCAGCTCAATAACTGTACTCAATTGTACAGTTTATTCAGTCTTTAAAAAATCTTATTCTTTGACTATGAGTTGTCGGTTTTAGTATACCATGATATAGCTAAACTAATGAGAAAGACTAGAAGTAATTTTGTAAATTCTGCAATATTTAGCAGTATAAAATCATTTTCAACCTCTGCAAATGTGAAAAAGTCCCTCACACCAAAACCAAAAATCCAAATCAGACCTTACACAACCACCAATAATTCCTTCCTAACTCTGTTTCCTAGGTAACTACTAGATGACCATACAACTAACTTACAATGTAGAAGGCAATAAAAACATGCAGCATCACCATGTTAAAATTTCTGACAAAGATTTCTGCACCAAGAGTTGTGCATTGCAATATGCACAGACCAGTGGCACTTGAAAATTACCATCTTGAGCTGTAAGATTATTTTTTTATCCTTTTTTTTTTGTTTGTATTTCTTTTCCACCCAGAATTATTATTTTTTTTTTTCTGATTGTTAGGTAGTATGAGATACACAAATTGATGTTTTGTCCTATTGCATTGGGTACCACATAGTTTCAAATTTAGGGACTGTGCCTTCCTTGTAGTTTTGAATCTCTAAAGCCATGAGTGAAAGAAAAGGTAGAGAAAGTTTTTGGTTTCATGAATATGAAATAGAGTCATCATGGTTCATCTCACCTACATTTAATCACACAAAATTTATGTGTCTGGTATCCACTTCCTCACAAGCTTAAAAATAAACAAATGAATGAATGGAAACTGGGATGATCTCTGCCAGGTGGTTTACAATAAAGAAGTGAAAATCAGCAACCTGGTACTCCATACATACACTTAGGTGTGATGCATCCCATTCGAGAAAAGTAATATGGGCAGAAAAGAAGCCTAGGTATCAGAGGAATCAGTTACTGATTCTCTAAACCAAGATATATATTCAGTGCAGCTCACTATTGAAAAAGGATTTTTGGAACATTGAAGGATAGTTAATTCTCACAGGTTACTTGACATATCTGTGCCTAAGCTCCTCATCTTTAAGTTCAGGATTCTTACTTCAGTGAATCATCTGAAATTTATGGCAAAACCACTTTACTGCAGGGGTTATTCATTTTAGTAATACAAAATGAAACCTTTATTGTTGCTAGTCAATAGTTTTCTGATTGCAGTGCTAGGAAATAGGGCCACCTGACTGTGTAGCATAAGTGATAGTTGAGTCTGGTTCAATCTGAGACAATTTGAGCAATTCTGCCCTCAGTTGTTTGGGTTCAGTTTCTACTGATTCCATTAGAAATGGCACCTTGAAATGGATGAAGAGAGTAGTTGCTACCAGAAATTCGTGAATATAGTCATGTGTACTAAAAAGCAGAGATAAAAAGAATTATTTGTTCTTCAGAGGATTTGTCAGTACTGGTTTTATCAGGATTTAGTGCTGATAGCCAATTTTTGAATAAAGATGAGTGCACAGGCTATGAACTAGAGGAACATTTAATCCAATTTTAAAATGTTGAGCTAAAAATGAGAGCTGAATATGGGTGATCGGTTGAAATGCTCGGCTTTGACAAGTTGACCTAACTGTACTTGTCAAAGTTGGGGCAGATAGACACTTTGCAGGACAGAGCTGCGGTAAGAAATAGACCACATATAATCCCAGAGAGAAAGATTTTTAATTTTTTTTTTTCTTAAACCCATCCACAGTCAAAACAGTAACTTCCGCTGTCTTGCTTTTGCTAGGGAAACTGGGCAGAATCATGGTATTTGTGCAACAGGATGATGTCTTTGATCCCTTGAGTACAGCTTTATCTTTTACCACATTATGATGAGTGCTGTGTGATAATATTTGCATTCAGAACAAAGTCACCACATTTTTTGGCTTTCCTCCAGTTCCACTTAAGCACAAGTGTTTCTGGAATGTTGCCAGACATATTTTTGTGTTCATTCTCAGCCATTACAAACAGTTTTTTCCGTCTCTGTTTTTCTTGAAGTCTTTTGTCCCATTGTAGGTAACTGCCATGAGTTTGGGTGGAATCATACGATGCACAAGCATCTCAGAAATAAAATGAAGGTGGGACTGGAGTCCTCATGGCTTGTGACTGACAACTACACTTAAATGTCTTCCTATCTTTTCTATTTGAACTGATGTTTTAACAAAAATCCAAACGTCACTTTTTTGTGTTTTATTTTGTTAGTGATGACAGTTGGAACTCGATGATCTTCAAGGTCCGTTCCAACTCTAACCATTCTATGATTCTATGATTTACCTGTTTATTTGCTTTGGGTAACCTGCCCCAGAAAACCTGCCCAAAAGTGCAGAAGAAAAGATGTCTTTGATTACAGCCTGCAGCTTATTCCATAGGAGTCAGTTCCTTTACCATAGCCACATGAGCCCTGTAGTTTATTTCAGGCACAGTGAGCACACTTTGCAAAAGTCAAGCTTGTCTTTTCCTGTGCCTAAATAAGGTAGGGAGAAGGTGGAAGGAACAGTATTGTCCTGATTTACCATATATTGACCGCTGTTCAACTTACTTCAGTGAGCAGCAATTATCTACAACAGTGGGCTGATGTGTTCTCTTTTCACTGTCCTCAAACAAAACACCTTTTGAGAACTGTTTTCAGGATACCTGGAGATCTAATCTAGTTACAGCTAGATGTAGTGTCTTCTTTTTAATTTATTTGATTGTTTTCAATTAATTGAGTGCCTTCTCTACACTCTGTAAGCGCAGGGTGTAAAAGATATTGGTCCTTGCCTAGAAGCATACACCTTACTTCAGGTGCAGGTGACATAATACAATGGCCCTCAACTTAAAACAGTTGAGTGGGACAGCAGTGAAGAGCTTAAGAGGCTGCTTTTCTGAAGCACACTATTACAAATTTTTAAGGATTTTCTATCTGCAATTTCAAGAAGGTTATAATGAGTAGACAGTGCCTGAATAATTACATGCAATCTATTTTCATAAAATTATATCTGTGATATGATAGACCTACCAATTAAATAACTGCAGTTGGAAATCTAGAGCTTCATTACACCAAAAAAAA
>VZRU01013568.1:727144-743225 GCA_013398155.1 Pedionomus torquatus | reverse complement strand
AAAAAAAAGTAGAAAAATTCTGTAGCATTCAGTAATAAAAGTAAAGTGAATTTCAAGTACTATCATCCAGACTCAAAGATTTTAACTTAAACTGAGATGATTATGTAAAATTGTCATTCTGCACAGCTAAAATTTCTTCCATATTTGTCACCTCTGACAAGTGTTGCCACTCACAATACTCTCTGGCAGATGCTCCTGTTTGTGCTTTCATTACTGACCAATGTGACCAATGCTGACAAAAGCCATGAGTCTCACAATGACTCGTTAGCGGATCATATACATCCTTGGAGAATGCTGTCACCTTCAGTAGAAGGCTGTACATACATGTACATTATTCTCCAGAAACAGAAGAAGTTTGGGAAATAATTTTTCAAGTAATCAGAAATGTTTTTCAAAAATATTTTACCCGGAAATTAACTTCAAAACAAAATACAAACAAAGCCAAACCAAGCAACAAAACAAAACACCACCAAAACAAAACTAATGAATCTGAAAAATCAAACAAATAAAATAAGCAGACAAGTAAAACCTTGCCTGGAAAATGTTCCAGGCCTAAAATGAATTTTCTCATCTAGAAAAATGCCTCACACTAGAAGTGGATAGTTGCACTGAAAACGAGTCTTGTAATGTAGAAAAACAAGGTTTTTCTCTCCAGACTCCTCTTGAGTCTGACCTGAAACAGCGTTGTTAATCCAGATCCTTTATGCCAATAATTGCCCAATTGTCAGTCTGCTTCTTGTAGATTCACCCAGGAGGCAGGTCAGCCCCACACAGCTACTCGATCATTCTTAGTGTGATGAAGGACAGAATCAGAAGGATAAAAGTGAGCAAAAATGATGGGCTGAAATAATGATAATAGACAAAACAAAAGCTATGCATGCAGGCAAAACAGAATATGGAATGCATTCATTGTTTCCCATCATCAGGCAGGTGTTCGGCTATCTCCAGGAAAGCAGGGCTCCATCACATGTAAAGGTGACCTGTAAAGACAGATACCATCACTCTGAACATCCCCCAACTTCAACCTCCTTCCCTCAGGTTTCATTGCTGAGCATCATATGGTATGGGATATCCCTCCAGTCAGCTGGGGACAGCTATCCCAGCTGTGTCTCCTCCACCCTTGGTGGGGCAGGATTAGAAACAGAGAAGGCCCTGATGCCATGTAAGCACTGCTCAGCAATAATGAAAATACCACTGTGTTCTCAACACTCTTTTCAGCAAAAATCCAAACCAGGACCGGTCAAGCTACTACTACAAAAAAATTAACTCTACCCCAGCCAAAGCCAATACACTGCTATTTCTTTATTTCCACAAGTCACCCAACAAGTAAAATTTCAAACAAAACTAGAGAATCACAAGATTTTGAAACATTAAGTACATCTCATATTTTAAGTGGAAATTTTATTTCCTATCTAGCTTTTGTTCACAACAGTACAACAATCAGACACCAATTTATACGATCTAGATACAATCTCATTTTACAACAGACCAACCATGAGTCCATCCACATTTATGAAAATCACAATGACATTTAATAAAAAAAGCCCCATATATTATTTTCTTATTTATTTCACCCAAAAGATGCAGGTGTGTATAACAATAGTCTATAAATATTTAAATCTTGAGGTGAGAAAGGAATTATTTATGGTGACTTTAATACACTTATGCTGGAATAATATAAAAAACTTATGAAAGAAACTGTGGACTAAAGAGAATTTGGTGATAAAATCTTGTGGAATACCCCCCCTTAAGAAATCTTAATAGAAATGGAAGAATTATGTGTGACACTAAAAGTTGTACATGTCATAGAATATGACATAGTTGGACCAGCCATAATGTTTCCCTTGTTAATCTTTGACTTACTGATTTCTAATGCACAAGTGGAAAATGATACTTTTCATTCATTCATCATATGGGTTCTTAAAAAAACAAGCTACACAAAACACTAGAAATAGTTCTAATTTTTAAAGTATGTTAACAGAGTGACTGATTAGAATACTTTTTTGTCTCCAGTTCTTCTTGCTATGATACATGTACACCACAGATGAACTACTGCTTAATGAATTTACTTATGTTAGAAGAGCAAAGTATTAAAAAGACCACAATTATGTCTATTTCAAAATAATAGCCCTTTACTCATATTTTCTGTGTGTATTTTGAACATCATTCCAAGTCTAATGTACAGAACACCTTTCACCAGATTAAATTGCATTTACAGCGTCATGACTTAATATTGCTGGAAACTTCTCTTGACTTGAACTAGACTTTAAAACTAGAAAAACTAATTTAAAATAAAAGAAAAAAATGTCTGCTTTTTGGATTTGTCAAAAAAAAAAAGGAATTTTGAAAAGAGAAGTTTTTGCAAAAGTTTGTATTGAAAATGTTTGTATTTGTGAAATTTTTCTAAATCTACTCTCTACAACAATTTAACTCTAATTGCATTCGAAATTTTCCATTAAATTTGGAGCTGAACTGGAATTTCTGCTGAATGACAAAATGAGGCAGGCAGTTTCCACAGCCTGAGGGTGCTCTCATTCAGTGCAGTAACACTAGTCACAATGAATCAGAAATGTGCTTAGAAGATTTTCCCATCTTTCCAAGTCTTTTCTCTCAGTTATTTACCTATAACACAAGTGCATTCTAGCCCTAAATGTAATTGACTAATAATATTTGTTTCTGATAACCAGGTTGAAAAGGTGCCCTTAAGAATTTTGCAATTATTTTCCACTTTCTTTCCCTCCAACCAGTTGCAGTGAACTGCATGCTTTGCAAGAAAAGGAAAAAAGGGTCAGTTTTATCCTCATTAATTTTCAAATAATTTTCAACATCATACATATTGAGAAGATAGGAAAAATGTGCTATATATCAAATTAGTCAGTAGATGCCAAATCACGTCCCCATCGCCCCCAGCCCATATGTTAGTTTGCTGTGCAGATTGTGATTAAATAAAGAACAGAGTCCTACTGTAAATAGGCAAAGCTGTGAGTTTAGTTTTGTTGAATCATCACATCCTTTGTGTTCTTTCTGATTTTTCATACATCTTCTCCCTTCCTCTTTATTAAATGATGAATGTCACAAACACAAACTCCTAACGAGGTTGCATGACCAAGTTATTCTCAGTGGGCTGTTGTAATAGCACAAGTTCAAGGGGAGGGGGTCTTCTTTCTATCCCTTTATAATTATGTGTTGAAGCTTGTCAGGGAATTAGCCAATTATTTTACATGTTCCCATTTTTTGAAGATTTTCTTGATACCAGTTTAACAGTTTTGTCCTTAACTTATGCGCAGTGCACATTTTCAGTTTAGGTATTAAAATTTTAAGAGCTCATGAGAGACTTTTTCTTAACACAGTGAATTTATATCTTGCCATTCACTTATACAAAGCACGTGTGGCCACTGATGATCCTCTGGTAGAATAATTATTCCACATTGAAGAACTTATATAACCTTGCATTCAGCAATTCAAGGCAAGATTTTTTTTAGGCTCCTCAGTATTTTGCCAAAGTTAGCACATTATGTAAAATTATTGAAGTTAAAGAAGGTACAGAGTATACCAGGCCAACTAAACCATACTAGGGAGAGAGAAAAAATGTTAAATTGGATCAATGAAATTGGCTATCCACACTTATATTTTATTATGACAGATATTTCAGAACTAGTATTAGAAATCCTGTAAAGAAGCTACCCTTTCTCCCCCCTCAACAAAGTTTAACTGTCAGCTTTAGTAATTCATTAATATTACTTTCTGTTTCATGTCATAAGAGTAATTTTTAAGCAACTCTCACCACCAAAACTGGAAGAAATTTCTCCAGAAAAACTGACAACATATGATTCAGAGGTGTACTCCAGTTTTTAGAATGACTTCCAAAGAGCTGTATTGACAAAAAGTCCACAACAAGCTGAAATAATTGTGTTTATTGAAAAGCAATCAAAGAATCATAGAGTTATAGAATGGTTTAAGTTGGAAGAGATCATTGAATTCTAACCTTTCTGCCATGGGCAGGGACACCTCACTCTAGACCAGGTTGCTCAAAGCCCTGTCCAACATTGTCCAGCCTTGTCTTGAAGACTTCCAAGGATGGGAAGTTCAGTAATAATCCTGCCTGATGTGTTTGATAAGACATTTGATGGAAAATCTGAATATAGAAGGCATGATTGGTCACTGCCTGGATAAAATTATTGTCTAAGAAAAAATCCGCATTAATCTGCAAAACCTTTTGGTATGTTTGTAAGGGAATCAAGGACAGAATTCTGAGCCATCAGCAGTATTGTGAAACCTCCCACACATAAATGTTTCATGCACAGTTTTTTACTCCACCCATTCTGACTCCTGCATCTTTCAGTTCACTTAATTTTCATCTATCTGATAGCAAAAGCCAAGAGAAAAGCTTAGCTTTTTCCAAGAGGACATGATCTTAGTGTTTTTTTGTGGGTTCATACAGATTTAACTTCAGTTATTCTGATGAACATAGAAGACAAATATGCATTTACAGAGGAAATTGCTTAATGTGCAGACTGTAGAGCAAGGAATATAGTTTCATAAATGTAGGAAAGGGTTTAAAGAAGAGGCAGAAATAGAAGTAGCTTGGACCTTCAGAGAAGAACAGTAAGGAAAATGGCAGTATAAAAATTATTTAAATTAGTCAAAAACTTCAATGCTGGTCTCCAGAACGCCCATCACAAATAAACTTTCCTCACAAGCACATTCTTGTGAAGTACAGGGTGAGAGTTTAAACAGCTTCTCAGTATTAGCAGTACGGCAAATGACAGGGAAAATAAAACCAGCAGCAGGAAGTGCATTGCATTCCCACAGCTGCTCTCAGGGTTTTCTGTGTCCCCAGGGTCTGCAACTGCCACATGCATCTGGAGAGGACAGCTGCTCAGCATCCTCCTGTGCCCAGTTCTAAGGCTTTCTGCATGTGAGGGAAACAAATGCCACACACCACCTCTCCTCGCATTAAGTACCTCCTTTGACATAGATCTCACAGCTCCAATGACTTTCTCCTCTTTGTTTTAGCCACAGGCTTAACCTAAGGAGAGTTGGGTCTAGTTTCTGCTCTGGAGTCTGAACTGAGCAAAATTCCTCTTCTCCCTTGGGTCAAGCCTATGGGAAGGACAGCCTACAGAGTGGTATAAATGTGATGATGAATTTGGCACATAATGAAAGTACTAAGGAAGCTCTTA
The DNA here is from genome assembly GCA_013398155.1 of Pedionomus torquatus. Taxonomy (NCBI): domain Eukaryota; kingdom Metazoa; phylum Chordata; class Aves; order Charadriiformes; family Pedionomidae; genus Pedionomus; species Pedionomus torquatus. Next base: position 738,042 of record VZRU01013568.1, on the reverse strand, counting down.
AAGATCCCCTCTTCTTGGTCAGAAATATACATCTTTCTAAAATTGAACATTAGAAAGGAAAAGTAGGAAGGTGAAAGGATACGGGAGCTGAAGAATATTGCAATAGTTTCAATAATTGCACGAGGTTAGTGGGCCACTTTAAAACTATTTAATGTCTCAATTCCCTTTCAGTTCATTTGTTTCAGTGTTTGCTAATAGCCAATGGCTTTCTGTCAGAGTTTAAACACCACTGACTTCCATGACTTTGACCTTTGATAGCAAAGCTGATATTATCCATAGGGCTTTTTGCTTATGTTTTAGACAACTCAGAGCAAACAGCTCTGGTCTAATTTAAAAGAGAGGTCATCTAAACTTCAGTCCCTGCTGCATCTAAAATACAGAGAAGTAAAACGGAAAGCATGGAAGTCAGGCTCTGTTCAAATGAAAACTAAGTCCCATTACTTATGAGTTTAATGAAACAGTTGACTTCAGGTATTCTTTTCCTTACAGTCATGAGTGAGAAAATTAAATTTTATCCATTTATCCCTTCATGATAATGTCACACACAATAAATGCCTACATAAACTAACTACAATAAGAAATATCTTTAACTGCTGTTCTCCACGGCTGCAAATTCACAATATATGAAAGTGAGTACCTTCTTTTAAAGAATTTACCCTTTGAAAGTCCAGTGATGTCAAGAACTTGGTGATACAAATTAAGTCACTGAATGTGTAAAATATAAAGTCAGTGAAATTGAAAAGCCAGTACTTCAATTTATATAAAACTGCAAAGCCCTACAAAAATTTATCCAGGTTCTGTCAAATTACACCATTCATAGCAGGGTAACTCAACAGAACTGCATGTGGCATCATTTTTCCCAACCCACTTGCAATTCATCTTTTAACATAGAGATGTGAGAGTATCTGTACATGTTAGTTGGTTGCTGAATTTCTTGTCAGATCAGTTTATTGATGTTTTGACTTGAACATGAAGTTAGGTAGTTTGGATTTTTACTCGCTGGTATTATCTTTAAATCACCAGAAATCCTGATAGTGTCTTACAGCTTCCTTGTTCCTGTTAGTAAGGAGTTAATGAAAACAGGATTGTCCTTATACCCTCGCCTTTGAGCAAGTCAACTCAGTTTTTCTAAGCAAGTATCCTGCAAGGCTACATGGCCTGATGAGGATCTTTAGGTCCCACTTCCCACATCTGCAAAGCACTGTTCTACTCAAGTGTGTGAGCTTGCTACACTTGAAATGGTGACATATTCAGGTACTCTGCTGGTGGAAGCTATATACATACCATTTTTGTATTTTCCAAACCACAATTTTCCTTCTTTAACGTATGCTGTCATTTTATTTTTTATTTCTATTACTTAACCGATTCTGAAGGTAATCTCACTGGTCTAAATGTATCTACTAATGCAATCTATCAAGCTGTAGAGATTACACTGCAGGGGCTGTTTTCAGAATTGCACTGGATCAATAACACAAGATTGTTTAAGCACGCTTGCCTTCTTCCCACCTGCAGCAAATGGTTTGATTATCTCTTCACAGAGATTATGACACAAGGTGCTGACTATGGTTTTAATTTTATTTGATTGATGGATTTAGATTTCAGATGCACACTATCTATCTACGCTTATCCACCCACAGTTCAGTTGCCACATTGATATGCCTTTTTTGCGTGTGTGTGTGTCTCATCTGAAGAGTGGAGATGATATAGTGGAATAATAACTCTCCAGTTTAATATTCTGTTGCGCATCCCATACTGCAGTTCAGCAAATGTAAAGCTGAGGAGTTTGCTCATTACATCTCTGGGAGCTGTTATCTTATTGGCCTTAGAATATGCTAAAAGAAAATAGAAGCCTCAGAAACTGAACGAAGAACATAAAAAAGTAAAACCCAAGAAGCTCAGTTACTGAGCTGAAAGAAGTTACTTACATATGAAAGAAGTAAGAAAAACAAGCCATTTGCCCCAGGCTGCCTCATTACATTACAACAGATGTAGTCTGGAGCTGCTAGTATTTTTTTTCTTCTATGATAACCTAGGAAGAATCATTTTGAGAGTGTATGTATTACGTCTGATACCCATGTTGTCAAGAAATGAGATCAACTTCCTCACTGGAAAAAAAAAAAAAAAAAAAAAAAAGCCAGAGCAAGTAACAGAACAAACTCATGCTCACTTTNAAAAAGAAAAAAAAGAAAAAAAAGAAAGAAAAAACATTGTCTAATATGCCACAATGTGATAAAATATTATTAATTTGTCCACTATGATTTACTGTACAGTGCAATGAACATAGTTGCAAAGACAATTTTTATTTTGCAAAGAGAGATTCTTTTCCCACCAACAAGGATAGAGATGCAAGGAATCCAGGAAGACCTTGAAGATTTGTGACATGCCAGTTTGACTAGCAATATAATTTACTTTGATGGGTCTTGGATGATAGGATAGAGGCAGTTATATTTGAAGGTGCCCAGTCTCACAGTTTTGGCAGCCAGATGACCTGTCATCCAGCCTTACATTAATTACCAAGTATAACTAAGCAATCATTTATATTTCCACATTCAGAGGTATTCAAAGGACCTTAAAGCCACAATATAAATTACAAAATACAAATATTTTACATCTATTCTTTCATCCAAAATCCAGGGGGATGAAAGAAAGGACCATCAGTTTGCTGAAATGCTAACATTCCCCCTCCATCTGTACATTCGGATAATGCCCATATGTGATGATGTGGAAATATGTTAAAGTAAAAACTTAGTTTTGTCCAGTTTGCCATCATAAACTAATACACTAACATCTTGAATTTTTGTATTTTAATTTTTTTTTCCTTTAACTAATCACACAGAAGGTTGAAAAGTATTTTAGTTCTTTATTACATACACATAAAGTATTGCTATTTTCTCCCTGTTCATTTGAGATCTAATAGCCTGTCTGCCAAAGCTGTGAAATGAAACCCTAGGTCTCCAATTAAGAGTCAATCACATAAATCTTGAGATAGAGAAGAAGCACAAACACTTGCTCACACTTTCATTTTTACATTATGCCTTTAATTGTGATGACCTTTCCCCATGCACTACTTCAGTATCGAAATCATGGACTGGAATGAATTCTTTTTATCTTTACATTAGGTTGGCATGAGATTGCCATTTAAGTTGCTCTTTATGAAAAATACCAAAAGCCAAATTCTGATTATACAGTGGTGTAAATTTAAAGTCTCTCTATTGAATTTCATGTGATATTAATTAGTTTTGCCTGAATCACTGGGTCTCTCTTAAAACATGTATACAGTGTGAATGACAGAAAGAAGAGCAGGTTTTAATAAAATATAAATTATATATAGGTAGTATTCCTTTATTGCTTAATTACCTGTTAATCAGAAAAGTAATTAAAGACTATTATTAAAAATAGTATGCAATTTCAGAAATTACGAAAGATAAATATTTTTACAGGATTATGTTCATGAAATAAACATGGACCATCTGATGGGTTAAATAAACATGGACTATGAACATGAAATAAACATCGACCATTGACCCAGGAGAGAAAAGGGGTCCAAGAAAGCTGATTAATATTCAAGGATTGCCTTCTCCAAGCTCAAGACCAGTCAAACCCAACAAGAAGGGAGCCAGGCAAAAATATCAGGAGGACTGTGGGGATGAACATGGAGATTTTGCCAAAACTCAAACGTGAAAAGTAAGAATACAGAACTATACAGTTCTGCATTCTCCAGAGTCAGAGAGATGTGGAGCCATTGGAGAGAGGCCAGCAAAGAGTCAACAAGATGATTAAGGGACTGGAGAACCTCTTATATGAGGAAAGGCTGAGAGGGGGCACTGCTCAGATGGGAGAAGAGACGGCTCAGGGGCAAACTCACAACTGTATATAAATATCTGATGGAAGACTGTAAAGAAAACAGAGCCAAGTCCTGCACATTTTGCCTCAAGGACAAGAGGCAATGGGCACAAGCTGAAAAATAGGAGGTTACATCTGAGCATAAAGAAACACTGTTTTACTGTGAGGATGACAGAGCAGTGGCACAGGCTACCCAAGGAGGTTACAGTCTCCATCCTTGGAATTATTCAAAAGCTGTCCGGACATAGTTTTGCACAACCTGCTCTAGGTGGCTCTGTTTGAATTGGTAGGTTGGACCAGATGACCTCTGGAGGTTTCTGCCAATCTCAGCTGTGATTTCAGTAGAGGATCTACCCAATTCAATATAAAGTTCAGTAAAAATTCCATTATGAATTGTAAATAAGAAGATATTTATCCAATATTATTATTGAAAACCATTAAGCAAGCTTTTTTTTTCTGTTACAGATCTTGCCCAAGTTTCACTCTACTTTTAACTTCTAAACTTGCATTTCCTTTTGAAAAGCTCAAGGTTTGGGGGTTTTGCTTGTTTCTTGCTTTTTTCTGTCAGTACACCAGCATTAGGACTGAAGAATTTCTACACCCATTAAGCCAAGCTTAAACTAGAGAACCAGGGCTACAGGATTAAGAGAGACAGACTGTGTAGTGCTTGAACAGAGCTGAATTCGTTACACACTAATTAGTATGTTACCATTACAGCAAATGGAATGTAGAATCCTGCTTCCAAATTTAGGGTTGCTTTTTTTAAAAAGACTGTATTGCTTGGGTTAAGATTTGAGGTATCACAAATATTCTAAAGTTAGTGTGAAAAGAATTCTTGGTATTTCAAAACAGAATAGCTTTTCTCCACACAGCATCAAACAAACTGTCATGTGATGTGATGAAAGAACACAGTAATGGGTTGTAGTAATAGTGCAAATGAAAAGCTTTTCCAGGGAAATAAATTGTGTTTCTTAGGATGTGAAGTGCAAAGTATAAAGCAGAATAAATAAATGTCGTGCTGTAGAGTAACAAATCTGTGTCCCAAGAGGCTATAGCATAAAGAAGAAAAGTAAAAAAAAAAAAAGGGATTTGAATGGCTAAAGGAGGATAGATCTTCAGTGGTCATTAGCCTAAACACATCTTGGAAGGAAAGGAATATTTGAAAGTTAAGGTGTTATTTTTACTAACATCCTTGGCACTAAGAAACACAATAGAATCTGTTTATAATATATAGCTGGCAGAAAACAGATACATTCAAAGGAATTAAAGCATAACTTGGTTAGAGTTTTTGAATGAGTTAATGTAGCACTCAAAACGTACAAAGTTCATATGAATTCTACACATTCAAAAAGTAAAAAAAAAAAAAGAAAGAAAAAAAAAGGAAAAAAAAAAGAAAAAAAAAGAAGAATTCTAAAAGGCAAAGGTCAGAAATAGCTTTTGTATTTGACATTCAGTAATTCTTCCGTCTAATATTGTTAGTTCAGATCACAGGTCTCTGTCAGTGTCTCAGACACTTGCCAAGAGAGAGGACCTGGAACATTTTCATGAAATGATCCTTCGTTTGAAATATCTTCCCTCTTCCAGCAGATAGGTGTTTAGGGGATTCCAGAATGTCAGTTGTATCTGAACTATTGTTTATCTCATACTCATATATTTATCTAATTCCTTCTTGAACACATATTTACTTCTGGGCCCTGCAATATTTGGTTTCTATGGATATGTTTGAACTGCTAAATAAAAAAGGGTCATAAAGTGACACTTGCAGCAAAGTGTTATGGTTTGTCTTATGTCTTCTTAGCCTCACGAGTAGCTTGATCACATCCCCACTACATAGCACTTGGCCTTATGGACCCAAGTCCCACATGATACTGAGACAACTATTTTTGTGTTAGCTTGATTTAAAATGTCTGAGATAAAGTTTGGGTGGTGTAATATCAATGAAGTTCAGTACAGTAGTGCTCTGCAACACAAAACAGAGGGTTTTCCTATGTGCTGCCTTCCCCTAGGTGTAGAGTGACAAGAAGAGTAGGCAGAATGTTTCAAAACACAAATCTCTGTTGGGACAACAGATAGGGTAGTTAAAATCAAAGTGAATACAGAACCATCTGTATGGCCTTTGTGGAACAGTATCTTCAGTATTACCAAAACGTCTAGGCTTTATAGAGAACTTGCTGCAAACAGTCCCTAAGTTAGGCTAAAGTTGTGGTACAAGCAATGTAAGGAGCAATTATCAATGTCATTGCTACACCATGGCTGTATTTACAGCAGTAAATAACATAGTCCAGAGTCCTTTATCTGACCCTGAAGGTCTGGTGAAAATGCTGTAATTCTCTTCATATCCCATCTAGGCTGTGGTTCATCTGACATGGGGAACACAGTTTATGTAAAAGGCATGAGTTCATGATCTTACTATAGTTTGATAGGCGGAGCCTATGCATTCAGAGTTGGTGTTATACAGAAAAAGTATTTCTTTAGTCATTGAACTCATTATGAATTATTTTTTGTGGTTGTGCTTTAACTTTATAAATTTAGAAATATAGAGAAAATTCTCTAATCATCTTCTCCATAACCTTCAGAAAACCAACAAAACTAACCTTTCCCACTAAGTATTTTCTAAGCTGAATAGCTTTAACTATTTAGTATTTCTCTAATAATTTCATTTATTATTAACCCTTACAGTTTATCCTATAGCTTTTTGTGAGACAGACCTTCTTGAAATCAATCTTAATGGGTTTTTCTTGTATGAGATTATACTGCTTGTTGCAAGCTTTGATTTTTGAAAACACCAATGATTTATGGCCTAGATCCAATATTTTTTTTAAAATATATATTAAGCATCTCATTGTTATTTTGGGATAATTTAAGCAGAGTTCTAATGAAGCTAATCATATATCTAAGGGCAAGCAAATGCTTCAACTATTTCTTGGCTTGAGTCTAAAAATCCACATCAAGCCCACAAAAGCAGCAGTAGTGGAGACAATAAAGAAAACTTACCTCTTCTAAGTAGTACTTTTAAAAAATAATTTCTTATGTCCATTTTATACATGGATAACTGTTCTTTTTTAACTTTTTGGTCCCCTTTTGTATACTTTTGGACAACTAATATTTAGTTGACATACCCATTGTTTTATGTTTTATCAAGCCAATGATTGAATAATTACTAAAATCAGAGAAATGCCAGTTGACTGCAATAAAAGCTGATATTGCTTTTAACTCTTTACAAGAGGAGTCAATGAAGGAATTTTTTTACCTTGTTTTACAAATAAACTGTATAACTAGAACCGAATCAAATCCTGATTCAGAATTTATCCATTCTGTAAAGTTCAGTATCACAGCCAAGATTAGGTATCTCACACAAGTCATTGGCTACAACAGCATCATTCATCATCAAGGAATAAGGCCATCTTGCCCATCTGAGCTGACATGTCTTAACAGTTCCACAAAACTATCTGCACAGTGATCTCTGCAGTTATATTGCAGCAATATACTCACCTTCCAACTCTGCTAATAGATCAGTTCCAACTACAATTACACCGTCTAAGGTCAAAGCTCAGACCATGCCCAAGGGAGACACTGAAGAAGAGGAAAGCTACTTGCAGTCATAGGAAGCACATGGATTCTTCTACTGTATTTTTTAGCTATAGGTTGCCTGGAGAGGAGTCTGAGACAATCTTGATTATTTGTTAAAGTTTGATTTAACAGTTTGATTCTTCCACAAAGAATGCTGAAAAACTTCAGACACAATGAAACATCAGACAGAAGCCTGATTCTCCACAGCATCTCTGGCAAAATGTACACTTGCCTTACTGAAGTGATATTTAGTTTTTGAGGACATCCTTTCTGGGTTTTTTCCCATTTCTGGGGCATGCTAACAGCCATCAGCATACGTTGACTTGTAGAGGTGAAGACAAAGTTGAGCACTCTCATCATTGCTCTACCTGTTTGCTATCTGAACCAGGAACAATAGAAATATGAAATTAGTATGTGAAAGTGTGAGAACACATCAGATCCCAGGAAGACAGAGGGCAAGTTCAGGCTATGTTTCTTAGGTGCTGTAAACTATGCATTCCAAAAGGAATCACAGAGATTTACCAGAGATGAACATGATACCTGTATGTAACATTTGTTTAGTGACATGCTGTCTTTAGCTTGTTACACTAAACATATATAGAAAATATAGCCAGAATACACTCAATAAAGGACATAGCAACAAAGTGTTTATGGAGAGATGTGTAAGTACACAGAAACTTACAAAACAACTACATAATGTTCTTTTCCACAGCTACTGAAGTAGTCAGGAAGTCCCATTACACTCTTACTGGATTTAATACTCTTAATACTTAGTTAACCACTAGTGCAAATCCTACAATACTAATATGTCCTACGTGACCCTTGATCACAGAACCCTTGTGATCAGAAGAAAAAAAATCAAGGATCTCCATAACAGGTACCACAAAATTTGGAGAAGAAAAGTCAAGTTAATTGGAACATCCCAGTTTGCTATGCAATTAAGTGTAGAATTAGACAGAATCTTAACAAGTCATCTAATAGGAAACCAGACTTAGCTGAGGAAGAGTTGCTCTCTCATATAACAGGCAATTCATTTTCCCAGCCTGCACTTCCTAAAGAGCCCCTATCCACCCATGGCAGGTCACCAGTTTTGGGAACTATCTCACCAAGCCCTTGTGATCCCAATGGGATCATAGCACTGCAACTACATGCAGACCTCCAATTCTCCCTGTGTTTTCTCCATGCTGCATGCAGCAATGTACAAGCACTTCAGAGGCATCTTACCATATCTCTGGCATGGACCTTCATCCATCCTGTTGTGAAGATTTTGAGGTTTCTCCTATCAGTATCACCCTACACCCTTTGCTTGTCAACCCAGTCCATGACACCTTCACTTGTCTGGGCAATTATCTCCCTTTCCTGTTGTTCCCCACTGTGGCATCCTGCAATGGTGCAGTCTATAAGTCAAAGCCAGATTGAGATTTCTAGATCTAACCCAGACTTCTGTATAGAAAAGACAGCAATTGTTTTAATTATTTCCTTCAGCTCTATAGTTCTAATGGGCATGAATGCTGCTTAGTGATTTTCATGAAAGCTGGTCTCTATCAAAAGTTTTCTATTTCTCTAAGTGACCACAAACCCCTACATTCTCCTTGTTAAACATAGGTAGCAGTTATGCCCTTACTTTTCTGAAGTACTTGCTGATTTTTTTAAAGGGACTGTAAGGTGGTATGGATGTGAACTTTGGAAGTTAATGTGGCTCTAATTTGCATAAGTGATGAATTCAGAGACCACAGATGGTAATGAATAAGGTTTTCCAGGGAGCTCTGCATATGTATGTGAATACCTGGGTACCATGATCTGTATCTTAATGAAGGGTACTGAAAAACAAAGTAATAATACTGAGTTCTTGTCTAAAGCTTATCTGCCTCTTCCTCTGAATTCTTTAAAAGATATCTCATGGATGAATTGATATAAGGGTATAACCTGTGAAGATACTAGAGTATCTGATATATTTTTGATATTTAATAAAAAAGAAAGGATGTTGATTTTAAAATTCCTTGAAAGGGAGCATAGAATCTTTGTCATTAAATGTCATATGGACTGAGGAGGATAGAATGTGTAATCTGGGAAAAATATATTCTAGCTAGAAACTCCATGGATACCAGTATTACAAGTTTAAAGTACAATGAAAAAAAAATACAGAGAAATGCAGGCTATTATTTGTTGTAAAATGCCAGATATCTCTTGCTGTGTCCCTGAAAAGTTATTGAGCCTGCAGCTGTCAAGCTGCCTTCATCCGGATATAATAGATATCATTACGGTTATCTAGCTAAATTAAGCCCTGACAAAAAAAAAATAAAAATACAACACTTCCAACCTTCTCCCCAAACTGGAAGAGATGATCACAAAAGATGAGCTTTTATATTTTTATCAAGCTTCAAAATGTGTTCTTTAGAAAGTGTAATAATAAGAGCTTTCATATACCACCAGGTGAATGCCCAGTGATGACATATTCATCTTTCATGTTGAAGAGAAATAGTTAGCAGTTGTTTGATCAGTATAGTGACTGAGGAGTCTTGACTTCCATAGACACTTGGCCTAAAGCTTGTTTACTTATACACTTGGAAAACAGACTGTATAAATAGCAGTGTGTATAGTGATATTGGTTGCCTTTAGCTGGGACACTATCAATAAGGCTGTTCATGGAAAGGAAAGTTTTAATTATTGTTCTCAGAAACTTAAAGTATTTGGGTAGTATCACTAAACAAAACCCACCTGCCATGCCACAAGATGTCCCGGTCATGAATGCACATATAAAAGAACATTTGATAGCTCGTGAAAATGGTAATGGTAGTTTGTAATCCAAGCTTCAGAAAGCAGAAAACTTCCTGTGGAAGATTTTATTTCATAGAATCATAGAATGGTTAGAGTAGGAAGGGACCTTAAAGATCATCAAGTTCCAACCCCCCTGGCATGGGCAGGGACACCTACCACTAGACCAGGTTGCACAAAGCCTCATCTAACCTGGCCTTAAACACCTACAGGGATGGGACATCCACAACTTCCCTGGGCAGCCTGTTCCACCCTCACAGGAAAGAATTTCTTCCTAATATCCAATCTAAATCTCCCTTCTTCTAGTTTAAAACCATTACCCCTTGTCCTATCACTATGATTACTGATAAAGAGTCTCTCTCCTACTCTCCTATAGTCTCCCTTCAGATACTGGAAGGCTGCTATAAGGTCTCCCCGGAGCCTTCTCTTTTCCAGGCTGAAGAGCCCCAGCTCCCTCAGCCTGTCTTCATAGGAGAGGTGCTCCAACCTTCTAATCATCTTCGTGGCCCTCTACTGGACTAATTCCAACAGTTTTATGTCCTTCTGTGTTGAGGACTCCAGAGCTGGACACAGTACTCCAGGTGGGGTCTCACGAGTTCAGAGTAGAGGGGCAGAATTACCTCCTGTGACCTGCTGGTCATGCTTCTTTTGATGCAGCCCAGGATGTAGTTGGCTTTCTGGGCTGCCAGCGCACACTGCTGGCTCATGTT
>VZRU01013568.1:693982-726784 GCA_013398155.1 Pedionomus torquatus | reverse complement strand
AAAAAAAAATAAAAATACAACACTTCCAACCTTCTCCCCAAACTGGAAGAGATGATCACAAAAGATGAGCTTTTATATTTTTATCAAGCTTCAAAATGTGTTCTTTAGAAAGTGTAATAATAAGAGCTTTCATATACCACCAGGTGAATGCCCAGTGATGATATATTCATCTTTCATGTTGAAGAGAAATAGTTAGCAGTTGTTTGATCAGTATAGTGACTGAGGAGTCTTGACTTCCATAGACACTTGGCCTAAAGCTTGTTTACTTATACACTTGGAAAACAGACTGTATAAATAGCAGTGTGTATAGTGATATTGGTTGCCTTTAGCTGGGACACTATCAATAAGGCTGTTCATGGAAAGGAAAGTTTTAATTATTGTTCTCAGAAACTTAAAGTATTTGGGTAGTATCACTAAACAAAACCCACCTGCCATGCCACAAGATGTCCCGGTCATGAATGCACATATAAAAGAACATTTGATAGCTCGTGAAAATGGTAATGGTAGTTTGTAATCCAAGCTTCAGAAAGCAGAAAACTTCCTGTGGAAGATTTTATTTCATAGAATCATAGAATGGTTAGAGTAGGAAGGGACCTTAAAGATCATCAAGTTCCAACCCCCCTGGCATGGGCAGGGACACCTACCACTAGACCAGGTTGCACAAAGCCTCATCTAACCTGGCCTTAAACACCTACAGGGATGGGACATCCACAACTTCCCTGGGCAGCCTGTTCCACCCTCACAGGAAAGAATTTCTTCCTAATATCCAATCTAAATCTCCCTTCTTCTAGTTTAAAACCATTACCCCTTGTCCTATCACTATGATTACTGATAAAGAGTCTCTCTCCTACTCTCCTATAGTCTCCCTTCAGATACTGGAAGGCTGCTATAAGGTCTCCCCGGAGCCTTCTCTTTTCCAGGCTGAAGAGCCCCAGCTCCCTCAGCCTGTCTTCATAGGAGAGGTGCTCCAACCTTCTAATCATCTTCGTGGCCCTCTACTGGACTAATTCCAACAGTTTTATGTCCTTCTGTGTTGAGGACTCCAGAGCTGGACACAGTACTCCAGGTGGGGTCTCACGAGTTCAGAGTAGAGGGGCAGAATTACCTCCTGTGACCTGCTGGTCATGCTTCTTTTGATGCAGCCCAGGATGTAGTTGGCTTTCTGGGCTGCCAGCGCACACTGCTGGCTCATGTTGAGTTTCTCATCCATGAGCACTCCCAAGTCCTTCTCCTCAGGGCTGCTCTCCAGCCATTTTGTGCCCAACCAGTATTTGTGCCTGGGATTGCCACATCCCAGGTGTAGGACCCTGCACTTGGCTTGGTTGAACTTCATGCCATTTATTACTTAAAAAGTCCTATTCAGTTAAATACAGAGGTATCATGTCTTTTAACAGAAAGATTAAAGAGGTCCTGCTACATATGTATTCCTTTCCAGAATGCTCAGCATTTCTGCACAATCAGCCTTTTTTCTATCCTTGTTCCTCCTCTGTAGCATTAATCTTCTTGGAGTAACTGCTCACTTGCTAAACATCCATCAGTGAAAGATAACTATAATATATGACAAATGCACCTTGAGAAGAATTCATTAGAGACACCAATCTGACATCGCAGGATAGTGAAGTGTTAGCAGCGTCTCTTTTCCCAGAACAGGTTGTGAAATCAGACTAAGATAATTGCATGTCTTATCTAAAATTCTCCCACCTACATTGATACTCTATAGATGACTACTGAACTGTTCCTCCAAAGCCACAAATCTAAATTAACCTCAAGTGCAAGAGAGGCTTAGTGGCTCTGTATTAGAAGTTAATATAAATAAAGAAGTTTAAAATCTCTTTAGTATTTAATCTGTTATCTTAATTATTTTTTCTTATCAAAGTAAGCATAAAGTTTGCAAACAATACACCAAAGTCTTAGAAGATACGTCATCCTGCTACCTGTGTTTCTTTTTTTCTTGACATTTTGCCAGAGAGAAATCAGAAAAATGTTTTTTTCCCGGTTCTTTAGTTCACAGGGTTATTAAAACTCCTCATTAAAATATTCTCTGTCATGGCTTTCATGGGGAAACTGAAGGCCACATGTACTGACTTTCACTGATAGAAAGTGCTCATCTTTCTACCTGTGCTAACCTCAAATGAGGGCAATTTTAGGTGAAGCAGATAAGCAATGAATTACATTAAAACTGCAAAAATGATTTAAAGAAATGGTTAGATATAATTTTAAAACTTTTGCTTTCTATTTCCTTTCCTTTTTTTTTTTTTTTTAAATATCCGTCCCACATCTCAGGTGGACCTTCAAATGGACTAATTTTTTGTTGTTGTTGTTAAAATAGAAAATAATTCAGATGTTGGAAACTATTTAACAATTAAAGTAATTATTTATAGGAATTTAATGATGCGTGAATACCTGCAGTGTGAGTGGAAATGTTTTCATAGAAGCAGTTGCTTTTCTGTATAAAATACCTTTCTTCTACAGCAAGGAAACTTGTTTATCTGAAATACTGCTTTACTGTCCAACTTAATCTTCATATAGCATAAGCGTCAGTTGAGTTAAAATGTAATGAATTAATTATTTGCTGAAAAATTAATAGATTCTAATATTAATTCAATAATGTTATTGTAAGGAACAATATTAATTCAATAATATGTTATTGCAAGGAACTTCACTCACACTTTATACATATTTAGAAAGCGTGTCTGCTATGAGCCAATCTAATAACCTAAGCCCCAAAATTTCTCCTTACCACATGTTCCATTTCTCCCCCATGCAATTAAATTTCTGCTGAAGGCAAAAGTAGTGCAGAGAACTTGGAAATATTGCCTTCAGTGCTCCTCAAAGACCTTTAAGGCACCTTCTTATTTCTCTGCAAGCACTTCTATATTGCTACTTATAGCATGTTTGTAGAGAACAGGTTAAAAGAAGCTTTTATTCCCACTCATCCTGATGGGAGATGACTGAAGAATGATTGTCAGCCTTGGTTGCACTGAGTATCAGTGCAAGAGAAGGAACCAGTTACCTATGGGCCTTGAAGTTCAATGCTGTTTTAATCCTTACTCTACTTCCGAGGTAAAGTAACTATCTGGTCGTTTGCCTTGAGCACAAAAACTAACAATGTTGAGGGAGGACTTTAACGCTTCATTCCAAACTGAACTCTCTCCAAGAACTGTTCAACAGATGTTATTTTCCTTGTAGTCTTTTCTCCATAGCCTTGTTAACACAAGAGATTGAATCTGTACCTCAGGGACTCAAACTTTATTACGGAACTTCAGGTAAAGTTCTTACTTTGATCAAATAAAAAAAAAAATGACAAAGAAATGCCCTAACTTATATTTGTACAGGGTAACAGCAGAGAAGAAAGCAGGCTGACATTTTAGGTCATCTTAATCAAATTGTGGCCATATGTATTTGAAAGACAGGTGCTATGCTCAATTTACTGCATATGTGTAACTGTTAACGGGTGTGTATTGGGTTGCTCAAGAAAAGGTAAACAGCAAAATGAGAAACAACAGCAGGTATTAAATGAGTCTTTCTCACAATACAATAACTGTAACAGCTGATGTTCTCCACCTCTAAGCCTCAGAAGTTGAGTTCAGTCAACTGAAGTATAAGATTCAAGAATATTTGTCTGTGGAGTTATATGGCAGCTTAATCCTCAGTCTAGAACATTTGGTTTACAACTGCAGGAAAGAATTTTTATTTACTTAGTGCTGGCCTTTACTATCTGTGAGTTATAGTGCTGTCTATAGAAGCTCAGTTGAGCTGACTCCCTAATCAATATATTGATAAGGAAGTCAATGATCCATCTATATCTTTTAAAACAATAAAAGGTTGTATCTGATTTTTGTCGTGCTTCCTTGAACAGTTTTCAGTATTTCCTTCCATTTCTGGACTTCTGATTTTTCACACTCTATGTGCTTTACTTTGAACATTCGGACAAGGAAACACAAGCATGGACTAAACAATAGTTTTGGTCCTAGGACTAAACACTACACTGAAGGTAGGAATCAGTACCATTTGGTTCAGAGACCATACAGCACTATTGGGAACTGATAGAAAATGTATTCTGTATTTCAGGAATCCTAGTGAAGAACTCAAAGTCTCTTAAGAACGCGTAATGAAAATTAAAATATGATTGTGCATGACCTCAGGAAAGAGAAAAATACATGAATCAATTTACTGCTATCTACAGAAGAGTCTCTAAAAGATAACATTTGTACACCATCCAAAATGATCACTTGTTTTCTGTGCAAAATAAACCATTACATACGTGTTCACAGTTGACAGGTAAGGATTTTTACAGATACTCACCACATATACATTTCTGAGATTACAGAATGAGCCATTTACATCCCCTTCACAAACTACCGAGTCCATGTCCAGCTGCTCTTGATTTTTTTTGTTGCCTGTGAAGCTTCTGAATTCTCCAAATGATGCCAATAGAACACAGAATGAATTATTCAAGGAGCATAAGAATTTCCAGTTTTGCCAGACTTTTATCATCAACATAATATTCATGGTAATATTTCTTCTAAGAGGGATCAAAAGCAGAGAATAATGCATGGGATAATCAGCACAAAGAGAGTTCACTCTACAAGATATTAGCAGTTGTCAAAATGAAAAAAAGTTAGCATCTTGTTATTCAAAAGAAGTACCTGATATGTTCTACCAAAATAGAACCCTATGTTTCCAATATGTTTTCCAGCCAAGAAAATGGAAATCCACTGTGGCACTTGTCTTGTAAGACTATATATGTACATATGTGTATGTATATATGAAGATTTAAAGATTTAAGATAGACTAAAAAGTGTGCTAAAAGATAAAAATATGCCACACAGGTGTTGCTCCTCTTGTCCAAGTTCAACCCTACCAGTCATTGCAAAGTTGAAATTGCTTATTTAAAAAGTATCCACTTTTTTCTACTTGGGCAAAGGTAATAGCAATCTGATTGATATTCACATAGCTTATCTTGTTAACGGCTTCATGATTTACACAAAATAGGAAATTATTTTGCTATTTGACATAACTCAGACTGTGTTAAACATAACATGTTCTATTTAGTCTATGGACTGAAATAGAGAGATAATTTCCTCTATTGCTTTAGTCTAGGAGACATCAGTAGTGCAGATTTCTCACAGCTCTAGCTTGTTGGTATTGACTAGTTCCAGACACTGAAGAAAGATCCCAGGCTCAGATTTGTCAAATCACAGTAAAGACACATTTATGCATAAAAAATAATTCTACACATGTCGTTGGTCTGACCAATCAGTAAAGACAGATGATGTCTTATGTCCTGTCCCCCCATCCCACCCTACCCCCCATCTCCCCAAGAAAAAGAGAGGAGAGGAATAGATTAAAGAGATTTAGTTTAGAAAAAACCTAAACTACTTTAACAAAAACATAAATAATCATAGAATTATAAATAATAAAAAAGAAAATTTTAGAAACAGGAAGAGAAAAAAAAGTATAAAGGATGTACAAAACTGTATCAAGCTCCTAGGATGATGACCATGTAACCAGCAGGCGTTGGGAAAAGTCCCACACTGGGCTCAGTGATCAACAGGAGCTAGATTCTAGATCTGGAGTCAAGAACACTCGGATCGGGATCAAAGGCAAACAAACAGGCAGGGCCCTCCTTGGTTGTTTGACACTGAAGAAAGAGGGTTGACCTTTTGATCCCTCAGCTTTTATACTGAGCAGGATATGGATGGAATACCTGAGTTGGTCAGTTTTGGGTCACCTGTCCTGTCCACTGCTCCATACAGGTATGACCCCTCTATGGTTTTCTGCTTCTTGTCCTCCAATGGGGCAAATAATAAAATTACCCAACCTTGGTTGTTCTAGCAGTAAGTATAAGCAAGGGCCTCTCTGTGTACCATTCCTCGGTATAATGAGGTCTTATCACTGTAAGAGTGAACAGTTTCTGAACAATGTGCTCTTAATTTCAGAGTTTAGTTAGTTAGAAGAGGCCCAGCTAAAAATGTGAAATTGTAAAACAGAAAATCTGTTCATTTTACCTCAAAACAGAACAACACGTTTACAGCAACTATTACCAGAAAGTATTTTACATTTTTACATTTACATATTTTACACTTAGCTTCATGCTTACTCTAAGGTATAGGTAAGAATGTTGTTATTCCAAGTTTGTATAGTTTCATAAGACTATGAATGACATATGTCTATGGCTTCCAGATACTAGGTTTTCTGCAGAACCTCTTTGTGTATGGTCCCAAACATCTGGCTAGCCCAGGAAGTTAGTCNTATATACAAAACCGTATCAAGCTCCCAGGATGACGACCACGTCACCAGCAGGCTTCAGGAAAAGTCCCAAACTGGACTCGGTGATCGACAGGAGCCGGATTCCAGATCTGGAGTCAGGAACGCTCGGATCAGGATCAAAGGCAGACGAACAGGCAGAGTCCTCCTTGGATGTCAGCCATCGAGGAAGGGCGAAAAAGTGGCGAAAAAGGGAGTTGACCTGTTGATCCTTCAGCTTTTATACAGGGCATGATGCTGATGGGATGGAATACCCCTGTTGGTCAGTTCTGGGTCACCTGTCCTGTCCGCTCCTCCTTGAAGGTGGGACCCTCCAACGGGCGAACGACGAAAATTATCTGACCTTGGTTCTTCCAGCAATAAGTCTAAACAAGGGCCTCTCTGCATACCATCCCTTGGTATAATCAGGTCTTATCACTTTGAGACAGAACAGCTCTGAACAATGCGCTGTTAATTTCAGAGTTTAGCTAGTTAGAAGAGGCCTAGCAAAGAAAGTAAAACTGTAAAACAGAAAATTGGTTCATTTTACCTCAAACCAGGACAGGTGGCTACACTGTTACTTTTATAACAATACACATCTGAGCCTTGAAATATTATTTCTCCAAACCCTGAATGCACCCTAGCCATTTTGAATTCCTAAAGAGGAATTTACATAAGAGAACAAAAGGGACGTTTCCTTTATAACACAGAATCAAAGTGTCATCTCCTAGCTGAAAAGCAAAATCGTGTTTTACTGATTCACTGTTGAGTGTAGCAAGGAAACAGCTGAATAAGTTCCCCTCACAGACATACACATTCAACCCGTCACACGCATACTGCTGGTGTTCCCTGTCAGAACAGTCACGTTCTTATCACTTAGCATCTGTTTCCTTTTTTTCTCAGACTTGTTTACCAGAATTTTCATTGAGAAGCTTCCTTACAGAGGGTAATTTTTTTTACTACCTCATTCACTCACGATGAAGTTACACCTCCCAGCTGCAGCTATTTTAATAGCTCTGAGAGTTAGGTACATAATTTTTCTGTGTGACTCATATCCTATCAAATAGTGAGCTAAAATGAAGTATACAACTTTTGCAATCAAAGCTCTTTATAGTGATAGATAATTTAAATAATGTTCTTTTAAATTATGTCACTTCATATTCTTTGGCATGAAGAGGACAATGATAGAATTATTTTTCATTTCATTCTAAAAATAAAGATATTGTTTTAATAAACTATTTGTAATCCCCATGGGCATGATTTTTGTTATTTTAACTAGTTAGAATGGAAGAGTTTATTAAAGCAAAAAAAAAAAATCTAGATGAAAAAATCTCACACAAGGTTTGTAAAGGTTGAAATGAAATTGCTATTTCTAGGAGTTTCCATGGAAACTACAGGCTTAAGCAAACCTCTGTACAAAAAGAACAGATTTTTTTTGTTGTTGTTGCTAAGCACTCTTGAGAAAATCCACACTAGCATCATTATAATCTGTAGCCAAACCAACAGGCAAGGTAGTTGACTAATGTACACCGTACAACCATTATGTATACTTGCAGAATATTAAAGAAATGAAAGTTCAGGCATCTCTGTGACCTTAAGATTTTGAGCTGTACAATTTTTAGATTTATCATTGCCATTATGTTTAAAGTAAATCAACACAGTTAAAAATCAAAATTACTCTGAGTGAACCTAACAGGTGGTCAAATTTTTACATTCAATACATACTTGATAATTATAGGAAATAATTAATTGTTATTTAATTGGTTTTTATATGATTAGTTACTTTCAGTGTTATTGTGATTCCTCTCATGAAAGTAGATCAGCATAGCTTGCAAACCTGAATTCATCTTAATTATTGATGAAATTAAATGTCCTTTAGCATGCACCCTTTTATTCTCTAAGCTTTTGCTTATAGTTGAATATAGGAATTTACACCTACCATAGGCAGTTTTACTATCTAAGAACTGAAAAAAGTCTTTCCATAGTAAAGCTGAAAAGTAAGGCAGGTTTTTCTTTCAACCAAACCAGAAAGTTTCTGAATAAAGATATATATGATCAGACTCCAAATTCTTCATGTTCACAAATCACTTTTGATTGTCTTTCTTTTTTCCACAGCCACACAAGCCAGCCTTCATAATTTCTGAAAATTCACATAATACCACAATCAAACCTTAAATATGGGGTGATAAGAAGTTATGTGAGCCATAAAAGAGGGTTTATGTGAATAAGATGTGTAAAACAGGACAGTAGACAAAACTGAACATTATCAGTTTATGCTAATGTAACTATATAAAACCTATTTATTTCTCGGGGATTTCTAGAAAAGAAAATATTACAAATTTTTCATTTAGTTTATTATGAAGACAGGAAAGTGAATTTTTTCCCACCAGCTCCAGTATTTATGGTTTTTAGAAAGTGCTTATATTTCATTGGAATTATGACAGATATGGCTTTGATTAAGAATTAGAAACACAATGTGTTGCCATTATTGATATGGAATTCCAAATATATTGATTGCAAAAAATTTTTCCTAAGGCAGTTTTATACTGTAGTGAAGCTTTAAATATTTAATTAAAAGCCCTATATTAATAAAAAATGATTCAATAAGTCACCAAATGCAAAATTCTACAATGATGCCTCCATAAATTATTTAGCAACCTCAAGAGTATTGGCTTTAATAAATTAAATTCAAGGATATCTGGTCAACATACTTACAAAACCTAAAAATTTAATTCTTTTTATCAATACAACAGTTTGGGCTTTTATATTTCAAATTTGCTTGATAGCTTCCTTGCTTTCTTCAGGAGGTTCAATTAATGCTATGAAGAAGAATTTATGAAACACAACCAGCAATTAAAATATAGATCAACATATATCTATCTTTCTTTTTATTTTAAATAACTGGTTAGTTAGCCAAAAGCGATAATCAACAACATTTTTTCCATCTCCCCAAAGTTAGATAGAAATATGTTATTTTTTTGGCCAGCTAAAGACTCACTTAGAGAGGACTTAGCTCTAGAAGACCTTGGCATTTGAACTTCTGAATCCTGCCAAGAGGTTCCGTTTTCCATATAGCACATTTTAGACTTTGAATAAATAAATTCCTTTCAATTTATTGAATTTCTAATATCTCCCTACTTTATTCTATTTTCAAACTGTCCATAATTATATCAAGTGTCGTAGTCTAAGTGACTACTTGTATTCATTTTTTCTGTCTTAATCTAGTTAAGTCAATGAATAAATGCACATAAATATTTAATAAAAAGAGAGTTTGTTTTGTTTGTTTGTTGTCTTAAAAATCCACAGACTGAGTAGCCATAACAAGTTGTTAAATTAGAGCAGTTGACAAGCTAATTGTCTTTGACTCTCACAATGGAGAGCTTTGGTAATCTATACTGTACTATAGATTAGATAGACTAAAAAACTATTTTCTCCGGTATTGTTCATAAGTAATAAGCAGTGAGAATAATTATTTAAGGTTATTCTTGGAAAGACAAAGATATTTTCCAGCAACAATAGTACATCCGAGAGTAAAAAACTTCCTGTTGTGTTTGGTATTCAAAAGCCCAGCCACAGTTTAATCACTACCTTTCATTTCAATTTACTCAATTGTACTGATTCAATAGGCTTTGTATCTCAATATTTCTGCTACACACCTAGATTTTTTTTTTTTAATTATTATCATGTTGAAGAAAAAATTAATAACATAGTTTCAAAAGCTGAGTTTTCATTTATACATCATTTGAAAAAGTGATAAAATTTCCTAAAGACTTAACAGAATCCAGCACAAAGTATAGGTGCTGATAAGCATGGAGGTCTCAGTCACCTAATCAGTTTAAAGTTTCAGAATAATTTAGGAGCCAGTAGATCTTCAGCTGCTATGGATGTATCTCCTTGCATTATTCCTGTAATTCCTAAATCAGAATTGTGCATCTGGGGACACAGCAATCATCTGCTAAGCAACAAGTGACCTTATCAGAAGGGCTTATTTTCAAAAATAATACATGGGAAAAAAATATTAGGTCGTGGAATTTACACAAATTTGAAAATGGAACCCTTTCAGATTATGGGAGTTTTACTCACAAGAACCTATGAAAGTGCATGGACTACCACAAGAGAATGTTTTAAACAAAACGCAAAACACTGTTGATTGCCTCCTGGTATACCTTCCACCACACCTTTGCTTCATGAGTGTCCGGCTGCCTTTCATGATGAAGTCACATGCTCAAACGAATCATGAACAAAGAACCAAGGAAAGCAAGATCAGATAAATGGCTACACTGACAGCAGCAGTGATTCACTTCATTGCTCCTAAAATAAAACAAATTATAAATGAAAGTGGTAAATTTTTTAAAAGCCTAGGACTTTAAGACGCTTATGCAGTAAGAGCGCATGGCTAGGAAAATACCTTATAAGGATAGTTCCATGATGTAATCTCATCACTACATTATTAAATACACATGTTCAATGAAGTAGAGGACAAAAAATTTCTCTCCTCAGAGACAGCAGTAAAACTACTTCATCAGGGCAAGAATTTTCTGTGCATTCTCTGGCTGTGTGAATCAAAGGGGACTTATGGGAGTCTTTCAGGCTTTAAAGCACCCGTCAGCATTTTTACCTGCTTACCCAGTATCTCATGTGATACTACAAGATAAAAAAAATCTGGGATTTATTTCCCAAATTTATTCCAGATTCTTGTGGTTCTAATTCATTTGTGCATACAGCTTTGAGTTCATAGTTTGTCTATGATATCAAACATCTGTAGACCAAAACCCCAAGTCCATCTTTTTCAATCATAATAGAACTAGGAACAGTCTCTCGTGCTTACTATGAAGTGGGACTATTTTGTCTTTGGTTAAGCTACACTTAATAACTAATTAAAGGGAATGGATACAGGACCTTGGAATATGGTCTGTGGCTACTTCCTTCCTTTTTGCCCTCACTGGAGCAATGCAAGAACAGCCTTAGTGTTTTGACCTTCAATACTTTCAGGGTGCAAAAGACGAGAAATGGATTTTAACAAGTCACTGTAAACAGGTTGTCAATTTACCTCCTGTCCTTTGGGTTTAGGAAGAAGAAAAGGAAGGCAGGGACAAATTAGTAATTTAAGTGCAGTTTCCAATCCTGGAAGCAGTTTTTCTGATGGGGCTTGGTCACTGCTAGTAATTCTTACTGATTTACCCATTAACTTTATAACAAACATTAGCTTTGCTTTGCTAGCAACAAAAAGGAAAAATACATTTTATCTAAATCATTGAACAATAATGCTGGCTTTTCCTTTTGGCCACTTAGGCTTCCATAATTTCCATTACAATGACTGAGATTAACATTTGTTTTAAAGCAGAATGCACTACAGTTAGTAAGTAGAACTTTTATATTAGTTTAGCGGCAAATTTCTAATTATAATTGATAGCTATTTTGCTGTAGTCTGTAATATATAAACAGTTCTGCATTTGTCTTTAGATTCATAAACTGTTCTCATAAAATATCGGGAGAGATAATTTCATTTATACATTATTCTTAATCACTAGAGAAAAGCTGATGTGTGCGCTTAACTGCTGTTGACTTCACTGGCAGTATTGCTAGTTATAGTCATGATAGAGTGTATCACTACTGGGGCAGTCAAAGACAGAGTAGATGGCTAATGGAAAGAAAAGTTTTGCTTTTCCTCCGAAGTCAGTAAAGTGGTGAGCCTGGCCTCAATTTTTCCACCTTGATTCTCCAAGAAACATTTTCTTCTAGGTGCAAAGTAAGTTGGTCAGTCACCCTTGGCAAGAAACCTGGAAATTTTTGAGCAGAAGGAATATCCTGATCACACTGAATTATATTTAGTTAATATTTAAATCAACTTCAATGAAATTTCTATCCCGTGTAGTCTTTGTAGACTACATGACTGTGTTAAGTGCTTTATAGTTCCATACAATCACCAGGGTCAATGAGTTTTGAACATGTCACACTGGCAAGTTTTGCAGACCACATAATTTTGGCAGATCCAAAAGAAAAAATATTGTTGTGTTCCATGTTCTGTGACCTATTGCCTAAGCTCTATTGTTCTAGGCATGAGCCACAAATTCAATAAACAACTCTGAGTGTTTAGATCAATTGCAACATATGCACAAAGCCCAACACATTTGGGAGAAACTCACTTTGCGTGAACAATAGGATTTGTCTGCAGACACAACGGTCATTCATCCAGAGAACCATTAAATCACGAGAGAGAACAGTAGGGTAGCACATTTATGTAAAAGGTGGTGGCTTCCTACCAAAATCAGGAGGGTAGTGGATCTGGGTCTGTAGTTGTGGTTTTCAAAAGAATTAAGCGTTCTCTCTATAATGGAGAAAGTTTGCCCAGAAAACAAGCCATTAACAAACAAAACAACAAAACAGTCCTTTGTATAGCCCGGCTTCCTTCTCAAATACATTATGGTAATTTCATATGATGTACTTAGGATGCTGAATGGGAAAACTGAGCTGTACTATCCATGCACAGGGCTTAATAAGAAATGTACTGCAGACTGACAGGGCGGATTGTGGCAATCGCTACAAGAAGGGAATGACATCTAAGTTAAGAGCACACTTGCAAATACTACTCCAAATGTATGTTGTTAAGATGGGAATATCCAGTAATACTACTGGTATTCAAGGCAATTCTGTAGCAAACACTTTCTATTTGCAAATTGAAGGTGGGTTAGATCTCTTTAAAAGAAAACATGAATAAAAAGGAAGCAGCTGTTTCAGTAATCAGAGGGTTGCGCTTTAAGGAAACCTGAAGATAACAGAATGAATGGCTGAATCTTTTATGTGTTGCTATCCACTATGACACCATTTAACACTCTAAGTCACATTTGATGGGAATCTGAAAAGTGCAAAGCTGTGAAAAGTCTTAATTTACAACTGCTAATTTTCAGCAGTTACAATGGTTCATAACTCAGAATATAGTCATTTTTTTTTCTAAATATTTGCAAAAAATCTTAGTGTGTTATCTGGGAACTCATCCAAAATTACTGAAGTTTTAAAAATCAACAAAAAATGTTACAAATGTTTCTTTAAAAAAACAAGACCACAAATTCTTTGGGACTTTTAGCCCAACAACAACACAAAAAAAACCATATAGCACTAAATACGTGTTCAGGGATCAATAGTCAGTTGCCTTTTGCAAGGAAATATATCTAATTCTGGGGCCTAAGGATCAAAGAGAGAATTATGAAGTGAGAATCTAATTCAGGATAAAATTAGGATTTGCAGAAATACTCATATATTCAAAAAACTATTAAACCTTCTTTGTAGAAGTAACAGATAATTTTTCAAATACATCAGAAAGCTGACCTAGCACAGTTAAACTGGCAAACAGTAAGTGAAAAAAGTCAGAGAGAGCTCTGAAACTTTTGATTTGTGCAGTGACTTCCTCTGAGTTTACAATATCATCTGCACAGAATTGACAAAGGATCTGTAGTTTGACTGAAGATTATTAGTTGTAAGATTCAGGGGAAATATAAAATGCTGAGAAAAATGCACTTGAAGGGAGGAAAATAAAGTAGATGATTTGTTCTAGATGGTGCATTTGATATATTATTTAAAACACAGACAAGTCATAATTCAAAAGATGAAACAAAAGTCTTTCAGGTATCATATTTTTTATAAAATATGATTGAAATTATCTTGAAACATGGTTTCTTGAACACAGATTATAAGTTTACTTTAACTACACTATATAAACTTTCTAAATGAGCGAATATACCTATTAGTCTACTTTTCCTTCCATATTAAAGCCTAATAATAATTTGTAACATACCTGTTCTATTTCAGAGATCCACTTTGCATGATTTTCCTCTGGTTTTAGTCTCAGCTGATTATTGCAATATAAGTTCTCCTGCTCAAGGACTTGAAAAGAAAAAAATAAAAGAAAAATTAAGTTTAACCTTAATTCATGGCAATATTTTGAGATTCTAAACTGCCCTGGAAGACAAACTGTTGTTTAGTTTACCCAAGAGAAAGAAGTGGAAGACAAAGCTCCTTTAGACTATGTATCAGTGAAATCTCTATTTAGAGGTTACTTAATTATGAATTTTATCATTGATTTGATATTTTAATTTTCCAGTTCTCAAGTTAAATAACAAAATATCTTAGCAAAGAAACNTCCTTTTTTTTTTTTTTTTTTTTTTTTTTTTAGAAATGTAATTGGTATATTCTGGCAAAGGAAATGTAACAGATGATCATTCACAAAAAACATAACAGAATGAATGTTCTCCACTAGTTAAAAGCTGCTCTCTTTTTCTAATTTTATACTGAATTTATACTGATTAATTTGATTTATTTTTTTTTTAACTGCTGTTCCTACTCTTTTGGATCTCTATAGCTTTGTGTTTCTCATAAAGTGCAAGTAACTTAAAGTGTTCTTCCACTTTTACTTGTATCTTCCTTCCCCATCCCTAAAGTGTCTATTATTGACTTTCAAGAGGAGAACTAAACTATGTGCTTCCATTAAATTTAAAAACAATATCACAATATATGTAGAACAGAATATGGAATGAGTCAAACTGCATATTAATGCCTTATGCAAAGTAGTGGGTATTTAACTTAGAATCTGCAAAAATTTCATACCCTATTTCATTTGCAAAGCTTTTGATGACCATCCTTTCTTTCCCAAAGTACTGTCAGAAGCACATATTACCTGTAACATATAACACTGCAGATTTACATTTCAATGGTAGTTTGACCTGAATTTGATTCATTAAGGCCAAAAACATAAAGCATGAGAGAGCTGTTTTATGGCAAAGATTCTAATCCGGAGATTCTACAAGGTGGTTATTCCCTGGCACAGTCATACTGGATTGTCATCTTTCTCCATAGTGTGTTTGGAGAGAGAGACTGAACAGAGACTTACATGAAAATAACATAGAAGCTATTTAGGAACAATATTGTAGTTGATCAGAAAGTCATAGCTGTTATAACCTTACAACTGGTTCTTATTCTGTCCTTAGTGTCCTTATTTAGTTTACCCTTACAACCACTGGCTGTTATTCTGTCCTTAGTGTCCTTATTTAGTTTTTCTATCATTTTCCCGCATATTTGATGTTGGCAATGGTGGTTTTTAAGACAGAACTGATTAGTCAAGTTCTTTTCTACAAACTGTGTTGTGACTCTGGCCTTCCCCAAGATCTGACTGTTCGGACTTTTGAGGGCTGTCTGGAGTTTTGGAGACCTCAGGCATGTTTGTTCAATTCTTCATCTACCACCCCAGTTTGCATCCTTGGATTAGTGCTCTTTCTCAGTTTTAGCTTAAATAAACTATCCCCCAGGAGTCCATTAACTTGACAAAACAGAAAAGCAGATAAGCAAATGAGCAATACGTGTATACATGTAATCTATAAACAAAATTTTAAACCAGTACCCTTTCACTTGTACCTAAAGGACAAGAAACTTAAACCAACACAGAATCAGTTCCTGGAGTTTACCCATCATTCCTTCTCAGCTCAGGGAACAGGGTTCCCTCTATGTTATAAGGCTTGTGCAAGTGTTTTTCCTTCCCACTTGATAAAAATAGATTAAGAAAAACACCCAGTCTGTCTCCTACTCTGATTTGAAGCTTTCAGACTCCTCTTCCAGGTGACTTCTTAGAACTCAACAGGGAATCTCCAAAATGCTACCAGGCAACTTTGCAGTAAGATATTTTTTGATAAAAAAATTCTCTTAGACATCTAATTTTAGAGTGAGTGCATTTCTTTTGCTCTTTACAATTATTCTTTGGGACTTTTACCCCAAACTAGAGATTAAAAATCCCACTCTTTAGGTAATGTTTGCCATCGAACAAACAAAAATAAAGAATTAATATCTTTCATTTTCTTGATTTTCTTAACCTTCACAATATTTCATTTATTTTTTTTTTTTAATACAAGCTAGTCACCAAAGCTCTGATTACAGACAGTGGAAACAACAAAAGACAATTCAAAGAGAAAATTGCTACAACTGTATAAAATTAGGATGAATGCTTTATTCAAGATCCAGTTCTTTCCACTGACTACAAATGAAGAGACCACATTGTGCCATAAAACCTAATATGGATCTGTGAAAGTTTCTATTTCTATTTCATTTTCATTTTGGGAAAAGCAGAGTCAACAAGAATGGTTTGACTATTTAAATGTTATGTTTTTAATTTTTTAGTGTAAAAAATCCATATTTTTTTGATAAATCTTTTAAGAAAAAAAATGTGTATAGTGTTGATTTTTTTAATTCTAAGAAGAAGATATTTTTCAAAACCTAAAAAATGGGGAGTAAGGGATAGAGCATTTTCTACATCAGCAAACCTTCAACAGGTGTAAGGCAGGCCCTGTGGGAGGACCTGGCATGGACCAGCTGTTTTGCCACAATCAGCCAGAACTACTTTTGTGTTATACTCTCTGCTGTGTGGCTCCCCACAGAGGGAGGGCTTCCTGTACAGCCTGGTGATTTTATGTATTGCTACCAGTGTGAATAAGGAGTGATTGCAATACATCACCACTGCAATGTAGGGCATCCTTTATTTGCGTTGACAGAAAGGATTTCAGTAAAGTGGATAGAATGCATTAAGTAAGTTTTTAGATTATTCTGCTACCTGTTAACCATTTTACTAAGGTATTTTCCTTTTAATCAAGGCATTTTAAATCTTTATACTTTATTTAATGGATATTTATACTGGTTCTCCCAGTGAGCTGTTAGCTCTAGGACAGTATAAAGCACTGCTGTTGCTTAATTGGAACAGTATTAGAAAACACTGAATTTAATTGGGGAGAATTTGTCTGGTGCCAAAGGGTTAACTATGGAAAGAAGAAAAAAAAAAAAAATCATTGCCAAATAACACTTTTATTCTTGGTCCAAACTATTTTCTTCAGGTTTTGGGTCTTTCTTTTTTTGCAGGGAGGCTTCTGGGGAAGGGACTGAAATGTAATGTTGGATGTGGTTGACAGGCTGCATGTGGGTGCTCAGTACTGTTATTCAGAATAGTCATTAAAAGCAACTAAGGGCCTCCTTTCTTACCTTACTGCCATGTGTATACTTTCTTGCTTCATGACTGAAATGGCCCTGACATTAGTAGAATATAAGCAATTAGTCAATAAGATAAATAATAGCTACCAAGTGTGACTATATGATAGTCACAAGAAATAGACAAGAAATGATACGCTGCTGTCTTCATAAAACAACTATGACTGTATATAAGCTCAACTGGCAGTAAAATAGAATCTGAAAAATCTATATATTTATTCAAACAGAAAAAAAACCAAACAGGTTTCATGTTCTAATTTGAAATGTATTTGTTATTTCTAATTTTTGGTTTTGAAAATTAGAAACAAAGATGACCTGCTAGTTTTTCTAAAGCTTTCAAGATATTGTCAGTATGCAACCACAGTGAGCAAAACTACTGTCCTTACTTTAGAAAACTAGTAACAATTATTTAAACAACTCAAAGGTGAAGCAGGCAGAAAATTGTGTACTTCTCTGAATGTCAGGGCAGATTAATTACTGGTCTGAAAAATGTTAAATAGAGAAAGATAGATTCTGAAAATCCAATGTTATGATTTCTCATGTAAACCTATATTCCTTTGCAGAGTTTTGTAAATGATCATAAGGCCTGATATCTATTCAGGGTTTCTATTACTGATTGAGGAGAATGGCAAAGAGACAAAATTAGAAGTCATGGAGGAATTTTTTTTGTTTGGTCTGTGCTGGGTTTTTGGTTTGTTTCATACTGTTTGGTTTGATTTTTTTTGGGAAAACTGAATTTCAATGGCAGAAGACATATTTTCTTCACTTTTTCTCTCTTCTTTACTCAAAATCTGAACTGAAATTTTATGCTGCAACATAACTTGTGAAATGAACTAATCCTGTCAGAACCCCATGAAAATTCATGGTATCAAGGCACAATCCTTTGGTCTTGGACATCTGAGAGATGGGAGAACCAGAAATTTGCTCTACAAAGTCATGAATGGTCTTCAGCAAGTTGCTAAGACCGTGTCTGTGGCGTTCTTTGTTCATTCTATTCAATATATCTGAGTATCTAAGCTACTTCAGTCACTAAAACTACTTAAATACCTTTCCCCTTTTTTCAGGTAGCTTCTTTGGAGCTCAAAAATTTATCCTGTGATGGGTGCCATAACAATATGGTGTCTGTTTCTACATGAGAAACTCCAGTGCTTTTGTGTTATAGATAAATATGATGAATATTGGGAGGTTCTGCAATACTGCTGAAGGGAAAAAAGAGGAAGGATGATATGCTAGATATTGCCCTTCAGCATTCCCCCCATTTTGTTTGTATTTATAGAACTAATTTTTTATCAATATTTTAATAAGTGGACTAGAGGATTTAGATGTACATTCCCTCAGGGTAGTTGCCAGCAGCTAGTCTGTTCTGTTGCAACTTGAGTTCAAGAGCTGAGTTTTGGAGCTGGCTTTTTATTTCACTCCCAATAGTGTTATTTTACTGAGCTTCACAGAATTGTTCCTGATTTGCATTGCTATGACTTAAATGAGAATTAAATTCCTCTGTGCTCTCTTTGCTGAGAACATAATTTTTACTTTGCAGAAAACAACCAAGAAGAAACAAAGGAATAGATTTTCATTTCATAGTGGTTTTTGCTGACTTTTCTCTCCTTACTTCTCTCTAATTTGTATCTTCCGTCTGTCTCAGGATGCTTACATAACTCACAGGACATATTGGAGGGATTTACAGTTTACTTAAAGATTACCATTTAAGCTGTTGCTTTTAGGTTTTATTAATAATGTATTATGTTTTCCATCTTATGCACTACATATCTTTTGTGAACCTTGCTGAAAGTACATTTGGAGGAGAAAAATAAATGCATGTTAGAAGGAAATGTAAGTAGTTTACAAGTGATGTTGTATGTATATGTATATATACGTAAATAATTTTCTTACTAAAAATGATTTCTCAATCTGCAAGTTCTCATCTAATACTTGTTGTCTTTATCTGTACCAGAGGAAGGTTTTGGCCAAACATATCAATGACTCTCAAGCAAACATACTTTGTCAGAAGTGAAATTACAGGAATTTTTCTTATTGCTGTCCACAATTCTATGCTGCTCTGAACCATGAAGCAGAAGCAAGAAAATAAACACATATTCCTTACATAAACTTAATCACACTGTTGGGTGAAAGACAAAGAATTTACAGCATTTCTACTTCACTTCTAATAAATACCTAGCATAATTCAGCTGGTCAGCCCTCCACAACATATTCACTGTATGTGAACATATAGTAAACCACTTCATTTTTATTTCTCCTTGGTGTTCAATCACAAAGAGGATTATAAAGGCAGGGGGAAAGGGGAAGACAGAGTGAGAGAAAGGTCTCAAGAATCATCTTGTCATTACAAGAAACAGCAAAGAGCTGGAAGCCAGTAAAGCCCCTGCTGTATGTGACTGGGGTCAAGTCACCCCCGTGCCTTTTTCATTATCCTTTGACATAGCCCAGAAGAAGTAGACAGAAGAATCTCACTGAAAATGCAAACCTATTTATGAACAAAGCTTTAATCATGAGCAAATAAAGTTAAACCAACCTCTTAGGGAATTTCATCCCAGCTGTGCTGCTTTTGCACAAAGTGAAATCCCAGATGATTAGCATGTCTGTCAAAACATAATAATAAATAAATAAATAAATAAATAAAAAGTTTACATGAATCTTCAGTTCAACAGTTCTTATAAAAGCTTAACTTCAGTTTACCTGAATTTCTAGTGGCCAATTTGACTTAGTAAAAACAACAATTAAGTGCCTTTCATCTCCTATTTAGGATAAATCATGTGTTGTGCTTGTCTGACACTGCCAAAGTACCATAATTATGACTTTGAAATTATTTTTGACACTTTAAAAATATGAGTCATCTTGTTGGAAATGAATTTATTAGCTGTGCTATGCAAAGTGTGCTAAAGGGAAAAAATATAGCTGATGTTATAGATTTGTAATGTGAGAACAGTTAGGTGACAGAGATGATAGAACTGTAGTTGGCCAATACTGGTGGGAGCTTATATATAAAGAATAATGGTTTGTTTACGTATTTGCATTTCAATAGGTTGAATGATTGTTCCCCAAATCCACCTGAGGGCTTGCTGAAATTGTGTCAGTTGGGTCAAACAGGGGTGGTGAGACTTCCAGCCAAGAGAAACCTGCCTGCCTGACAGAGTCGTGCTGTGCAAGGAGGTGCAGCTTGGGTTGCTTTCAGCTGTTTCAGAGAGCCACTGCATCACCCAGTGTTGCATCACCAAATGGGAAGGGTCCTATGCTAAACTGGACAGATGCTCCTAGTTCCTGAACCTGATGCTCTACATCCTCCTCCTCTCTTGTAAAGCCCTTATAGCCAATTCAGTAGATAAAGCATCAAGGATTCATTTTGTACTCTTCCTATTAATCCTACCACTGCGCTAATCAAGCCTGCATGTTTAATAGCATTTTGCATTTGAAATTATCTAAATTATATGTCTTTACCTTATGATCAGGGTTGATCTAAAAGAAGAGAAACAATATTCAAATCTACTTTTTCTGCTCTTCATTATTATTGCCATCATTCTCCTTTTACTGTAATTTTAATTTTCATCAGTTAACTTCAGGACCCCATTCCACATTTCACACAGCACAGAAAAATATCTCTCTGGAGCAGCCTGCAGTCTAGAGACAGAGCAAGAAAAACCCAAACTGTTTTTTATGTCTCTAGGAAGCATGGACCAAAAGGGGGTAGATATGCGTCTGTGTTGAGGGTTGTTAAAAATACTGTAGATATTTCAGACACTTATTCTCAGTCTGGTTCTATGGACTGAATATTTTTTTTGGTGTATATCTAGAGTGCATTATGTGCATTCCTGGAGCACAGCTTCCAGTTCCTTTTAATCCAAAAGGAATCCAGTTCAGACACTCTGAAACTAATAAAAAGAGTAAAATCAAAACATTAACATTGTGTACATTGAGGAAATAGAAGAAAACAAATTAAATTCCCTCGCTTAGTTTCACTAGAAGTCTGTGACCATGACTGAAATTGAATTTAAAAGGATTTAGTACAAATAAAATGATACACATAAAAAAGTATAGTTATTTAGAAGTACAGTAATTATATTGGGAAAAGAAAAAAACTCAACCCAAAACATACCAAATTAAGGTATGGGAAAAGTGTTTTGCTTTATTTGCCAGTTAGAGTATATGCATAATAATTCTTTCTGTTTTCCAATTCTGCCTAGCAGAAACATAGGCAGGTGAAAAACTTAGATGTATGGCCAAAGATGATGGTTCCAATTTTTATGTTTTGTTGTTTGTTAAAGACCTCTAATTCTTATGAAAAATAATAATTTCTGGTATTAATTTTGTTTTCTTATATACTAGTGGTCATACATGGAGAAATATAGACAATATTTCTGCTTCACTACTAGTCTGGAAAATTGGGCAACTAGACAGCTATTTTCAGTATTTTCCTTGGATACCCTAAATTTAAGTATTTTGCTGTGAACTGACACTGTTCTATGAAATTTAGTGGCACTGCACCTGTTGTTTGCCACAGTAAAGATATTTAATTTCATTAATGATTTTCTCCCCATAATGACTGATAAAACTTTTGTTTGTATGAATAAACTCAAAATTTCAAGGGTCCAAGATTAAAGAAAGTGTTATGAATCCAGTGAGAGGGAAGAACTAGAGCTGAGAACTGTGCTAATTTTCCTGATACAAAGGAGTGGCTCCTGATTCTGCCAAATCTATCAACAACACTTCTGAATATTTTAAGAAACCTTATCCAAACTAGAAAATAATTTCTCTTGATTCCATTGACCTTGGATCCTTTTAACTTTTAATTTAAGTGAAGTATCAAAAGATTATAATTTTCAGGTAGATTTATCCTACCAGTTTAATGAGCTATGGGTACATTTTGGCTGTACCACAAGTTTTTGGCCAACAACTAATAAAAACCTGTGAATATTTCTCAACTGGCAGCACCTACTGCTCAGCTGAGAAAAGTAGGAGTATTTAAAGGAAACAAGGAATTAATTTCAGCTGCAGGAGTGCAATCTAGTTGATGGGACCTGTTAGAAAACCTGTTTCTCAAACAATTTGAGTTCTATGGGTCTGAAATCCCTATTGACATTTACAGAAACATTTGTTGACAATTTAGGGAATGATCTCTAAAATAACTAGTCCAGTATCACCAGCATACTCTGTTTAAACAAGAAAAGGAAAGCAGAGGAGGTGCTGTTTCTTTTTAACTTGGAGCTATCTCAAAAGGTGGATTTAGTTTTCCTAATCTAAACTAATATTGTGATACCTTTATACTACATCAATCAAACTTCTTGTAAAACCCATGACTACAGAAAGTCTGAGGTGGGTAACAAAAGCTGTACAATATGTAGTAAATCCTCTGCTTCTTAGCAGAGCTCTAAGCTCTGTCTATTGTAAGAATAAATGTGTAAAACAGAATACACACACCATCTACAATACATCAAAAGTAAATGAAATGAGCTCTTATCTACATTTCTGAGCAAGACTGTCAGATAATAATCCTTAGTTCAAAAAGGAAAATAAAACAGGAATCTGGTCCATAAATCTCAGACAATCTGAAAGGGATTGCAGAGTAACAAAACCTTCAAATGAACGTGACTACAAGCAAATCATATCTCCAGAGCTATTCCCCTCGTGTGCTCTCAGGATGGCACAGATCTCAAGGCAAGTGACTTTCTGCAGTAATTCTGTTTGTGAGTTTGAACAGACAAAGACTTGTGCCCATTCTCTGAAAGACTGCAATATTTGCTCTGCATGTCATTGAAGGACTCTTGGTTACTGTAATTGTGAACACTTATTCTGTATTAAACCATTTAGGACAAGATTTTCCTGGGTGTAACTCTACTGAAGTTAATAAAAACCGGAGAAAGAATTATCCTTAATGAGAAATAGCTAATGAATTTCCAGGAAAAAAACTATGCTTAGAAAGAGTGAGGGTTGGGAGTATGTATCAACAATCTTGAGTAAAATGCATCTCAGAGATGCTGCAATTGTAGACTGAAAATGCAGATCCCAAGCTAAACCTCAGATGAAATCCAAACATATAAGATGTGAAAACATATTATCTGTCTCCAATTTCCCTACCTCCGTATCATATATTTATGAGTTCTGAGTGGTTTTCCTTCCTAGGCTTAAAGGAAAAATCAAGCCTTTTAGTTAATCCATCAGAAATGAGCTATTGAATAAGCATGATACATGATTTGTTTTTATTTTTATTTTTTTTAATCAACTGATTTGGCTCCCCCCTTGGAACAGCTTTTTGGGTTTGGTCCCCCCCCCCCCTCCCCTAAACTATGTATATTCATTGGTTCCAATGGAGTTACCCTTGATTTACATCAGTGTAACTAGGAAGAGGACTATCCCCCAATGGAGTACTATCTTATATTTCTTCTATGTATATGCATCATCATCCTGGGCCAACTAATGACTACTGGGGCTGATGATCAGTAAATTAAAAATTCTCTAATGAGGCTTTGATATTGTACACTGCAATAGCTCCAAAGGAGACAATACAGTCTACTGGGTCATTGATTTGTTAGCTACAAATTCTCTTTGTGCGCCATAACATTAATCAGCTTTAATGGCTCCGATGGTGGCATATTAATTAATTGCAATTCCATTAATAACTCCCTGATTATGTATTTACCTGACTTAGACTGTATTGTGCATTTTAGAAACTCTTTAATTACGTTTTACACAATAGTGGCTCCAAGGGAGACTATAAATAGTACATTGCAGGTACTATTATTTCCAGGCATTATTTGACTAACATTAGGCTAATTTTAAGGCAGATACACTGAAAAGTTTATTTCATGAGTATTAATTAAATCCATACGGGTAGACAACTGAGAACTGAGGGTAAAATATCTAGATGATTTGTAGTCTTAGCTCCTGGAAGTCCCATTTGTTTACATAAAACTAGCTGGATCCTGATACAAATGGTCCACACAAGGCACCATATGAGGCCTTCAGCTGATCAAAAGGAAACATCCTCCTTTTGTCTCCATAAGTATTAAAGGCTCTGCTAACTATAATAACCTTCAGGAAACCATTGCACTGTGATCACCAGTTCTTTGCTGTAGAAGTCTGAGGTTGCATAGAGCTGGGACGTGCTGGCATTGCACAGAGTTTCTTTACTATAGAGGTCAGCATTGTTTCTGAATGGACTTTTGGGGGAAGCTATTTCATTTGGTTTGTCCCTCTTCATGACTGTCCTTTAACAGCAGGAAATTCAAAGAATAGCAAGCATCCTGAAGCGTATTACTTCAAAGCTAATGGTATTATGATGATTATATGGATCTATTTGTTATATTTACTAACATTTTTTCAAATGGGTACGTTCGTGCTTGCAAAATTCTGTGATAATTCAAAATTTATTCCTCTAACTTTACAGCTAAGTTCTTCCATTTCTGTTTTTGCAAATTCTACTAATTCTTTTGAATTATCATCATTGTTAACATTACCTGCCTTTTTCCTTCATTTCTATTCAATTCTCACATGTAAATCAATAAACAAAATGAAGGTATTAGACCAGTTAAGAGAAATGGACTTTGGATTTTTTTCATTAAGTTTTAATATTGATTTTAGTCTTGGAAATTCATAGATATAAATCTTATTCCTAGACTCGCTTTCTTACTCAAAGCACCTTTTAGGAGAATAAGAGAGTATTCTCTTTCTTGTCTTTAGCAGACAAGATGAGCTTTCCACTTACTCCATGCCTCAATTAGGACAGAATATAGATTTCAGCATTCTGCAATATAATATGAATAAAACACAACCTCAGTTTATCCACAAATGACCTTCCCAAATTAATCTCATAACTCTATTAAGATAATTGAATTTATAAACAAATAGAATTCATATTTCAGCTACCTAGACTTTACTATAACATGGTGGCATATGTATGGGAGAACAAAAACTAAAAAAAAAAAAAAGATAGGGCACATGAATACTGTAGAGTTACTGTACATTAGGAAAGTTAGTAGGCAAGGCTGATGGGAAAAATACCAGACTGGAAGGTGTTTACTTGTGGAATTGCAAAACCTCACTCAAAACTGACCTCATATGATATTTTAATACAGAAAAAAAAAAAAAAAAGTATAAAAATAATCAAAACAAAAAACACTGTAAGTTTAAAATAACATAAAACAAAGACATCATCAGTGCAGAAATTCTGAGAACAACATTCATAAAGAAATGGATGAATTTACATTTGGGACTGGATTCATAGCAACAGTTTAATGTTCGATCATATAAATATAAGGATGAAAATAATAAAAGTATTTTGAAACTAATAAAATATAAGCACTGCTATAAACAATAAACACATAGATGCATAAGAAATATATAAAATGAAAATTTCACCCTGTGAACAAACTAACTTAAAAATATCCACAAATACATTT
Organism: Pedionomus torquatus; assembly: GCA_013398155.1. Classification (NCBI taxonomy): domain Eukaryota; kingdom Metazoa; phylum Chordata; class Aves; order Charadriiformes; family Pedionomidae; genus Pedionomus; species Pedionomus torquatus. The sequence goes on along the minus strand of VZRU01013568.1, from coordinate 701,108 downwards.
TAAAATTAAAATTAGAATCTCACTGTATTTAAATCCAAACAACACTTTTCAATTTGAGGAAAAGAAATCTAACTGCATTTATCATGACAATTGTGGGTGGGAAAAGACAATGCAATGCATAAATTTGTCAGTGGCTTTGCCTGATGATGCAGAAGAACCTTTTCCATCACACATTTCTATTGTCTCTCACTTCAGGAGGTTATGTGTAAAACAGCTACTTGTCAGCTAAATCCCCACATCCATCACACATTAGATCCACTGAACAACTGTTTTATCTGTTCTTTGTGAGAGGGAGAGAAACCTAGGTGTCTTCAGCACCTTGCAGTCCATGTGGCACGAATATCTCTCCCAGTAGCATCATGACGATAATTGGACTGCTACAGAAGAAATAATTCAACATCATCGTGAAGTTTTTAGGATGTTTCCTTGTTTTGTTAAACAAACATGATCAATGACTGCAGATATGAAGAGATATAAACATTTGTTGGTGTACATCGTTCAAGAACCATGGCTTTTTGTGTCTCCGCAACACAGGATTTCTGAGAAATAATAGCTACTTTTGACAAATGGTGCCACACACTTCAGTAATCAACACAAAGCATGACTTTTTGACAGAAATGTCAAAAATTTTATCAGAAGCATTTAATTTGCCTTGTAGTTTGAGAAAAGCATTATGTTGTGCTCAGGCAACAGGTTAAAGATTTTTGTTGTCTTTTTTGTCTTCTAAGACCTCTTTTTAAGGAATGTATATTTCTCTTATTAAAAAGAAAAAAAAAAAAGATGAATAGATGCTGAATGAATGAATTTATACCAGATTTTTATCAATGTTACTGAGATTGGTGTATGAACCTTGTTAGAACAATCTCCTCTACTACAGGTTAATTAAATATAAATATAAACCACACATTTTACTATTCTAACAATAAAACTGAGGAGGTACTATAGGAAAGATCACCAAACACATCAAATAAATGTATATAATAAGAAGAATACCCCACAGATTAGACAAACATGATCTTGTAAATATATTTATTTACTATAATTTATGTGGACAGAATATTTTCTCTATATTTCTAACTTTAACAGAAATTAGCTATGTATCTCTTTCTATATGTGAGTGCTGCAATAACAACATATCAGATAATTAGTTTTTTAAAAATAGGTTTTTTTTAAATAGTTTACTGAGCAGTGCATCAGGGAATGCAGACCATCTCTGAGTAGTGCATCAGGCAATGCAAATCATCTCTGTTATTCCTGCATTTTGTAACAGGACAACATGTAAAAGCAAGGTTTAGATAACTGTTATCTTCTAAAAAAAAAAAAAGCTCATTACATATCATATGCACCTGTGTCTACGTCTCCATTGCTGGCTAAAAAAAGTGAATAGGAAGTGAATAAAATGTGTGCAAATCCAGGACAAATCCTGGAAATCGCCCTGGAAGCCTAGAATACATGAGAACATATAAAAGCAATTCTGATACAAGCTTCAATAGAGAGGTAAGACCTCAGTAAAGCAGAATAATAGAGTAATCCAAGAAGAAAGGAAAGCTTTTAGCACAAGAAAGGTTTAAAAGAGGACTTCCAATGAAATAACTAAAACTTGATCAATACAAGAAGTCAGAAGTAAAAAGACTGGAACCGGGAATGAATTAAAGCGAAGAAAATGTCATCTGCAAGCCAGAGGAATTAATTGTTTAGGAGTTCTTTGCAGAGGTATAACCTGAAAACTAAATTTACCTTGACTGCACTCAACCCAACTCTTACATTGCTATTTATAGAGCCTGTCAAAATAATAGTAGAGACTCAGGTAACCTGAACGATCAAAAAATATGTCAATCTGGTGCTGTGGCCCAGAAGTTCAAAACACAAAGCTGATATGAACACCAAATAATTTTCACTGGACCTGGTTGTTTCATGTCAATCTTTAAAGGATTATAACAGCCTCATGGTCATAAAATTTAGGGTCATAGTCATTCTCAGCAATTTCAAAAGGATTAAGAACCTATAGGGTCTTTGAAGTCCTCAGGTGAGTTGACTCCTTTCCTTTGAACCTCCCTGCTGCCAAGGTCTGTCATCTGTACACTCAGCAGATATCATTAGGATCAGAGCTGAGTATATGGCACATCACAGTGAGGAGCCACTAACTCCAGGAAGAGGGAAGACACTTCTTGGAAGGAATCTACAACTTACAGGACAAAAACTATGTTTGAATATCTTCAGCTAACATGGAAGTCAAGTTACAAGGAAGGAAAAAAGCTCCTAAGAGAGTCAAAGTGGAATGGACTGTGGGCTGAAAATGCTGAGTAGCCAGGATTTTAAGACATAAAGAAGCGCTCTCCTAGCACAAGACTGTTCTGTGCCCCCAAAGCAGCTGTACTCCCATGTACTCTCTAACCATTGCATGTCTCTCTAACGCTCTCAGCTCCATGCTTGTCTTTGAAATCAGAAGGGATAAAAGTCTCTTCTTATCCACTCTATTTTGGGGGGAGCAGAAACAAAGGAATTTGGACAGAAAACAGTGTTTGAGTGTCATGATTTAACCCCAGCTGGCAACTAGAACCACACAGCTGCTCACTCACCCTCCCTCTCCTTCCCCACCACAAAGAAGGCTGAGAGGAAAAGGAAAAAAGAAAAAGGAGGGGAAGGGGAGAAAAAAATGCTCATGGACTGGGCTTAATAGAAACAATAACAGAAAAGAAAAAAAAAAAACCTCAACAGTAAAACCAATAATAATAATGACAGAGGTCACTCTCACTGCGTCATGAATTGGCACCACCTCGAACAGTGATCATGAATTTCTGCTCCCCAGCTAATCCTCATTTATATACTAAGCATGGTGTCTACGGAATCTTTCATTGGCCATTCCATTGTTCTGTCTGCTCTTCTATGGAAAGCTGAAAAAAGTTCTTGAACAGTGCAAATACTACATAGCAACAGGTAAAACCAATAGTTATTATTAACATACATTTCACAACAATCACTAGAAAGAGAATGAATGTTTTCCCAGTTGAAACCAGGAGGCAAGGGCTTGGGTGGGAGACTGAAGTTGTATCAAATTATTAATTCCCTTGGAGAAGGTGTCAGTGATTACTGTGGCTACTGAAAAGGGGCACCGGAATCTGGGCTGTCTGTAGCTGGGTTCTCAGCTTTTCTATCTCGATGTAGCTAGAAGATGTCCTTGGGCATCCTCCTCCTTCCTCTGAGAAAATGTGTATTTCTTTGCCTCAAATGTGTCCCAGCTGGCTTTTGTTATTTATAACTCTAATTGATCTTCTCTTTCTTTTATGGGTCATGTGGTAGAGCATCCCAAATGTCTGTAAAGGCATGTTGGGAAAGAGATGTCTGTGGTCCTGGGTCTCAGCTCAGCTGTCTCCTGGAGAGTTCCTTTTCCTATTGCTGACATACTGGAAGACAGTCTTGTTGGCTTTTACTCTGCCATATATCTTGGTTAGTCCTCTGTATTTCCTTTATTTCCAGCTGCATAGTGACAAATAGCTTAATTTTGTCCTTCCTAAAGTCAGTCTTCAATGTTTCGTACCATCAGTTACCAGTATTGGGAGGAAAATAAAAAAACAATTTGAAGTGAGCAGGAAAAAAAAAGTTTTGGTATGAAACTGTCCTGTGAAAAAATTAAAAATAACAACAGCAATAACAGTGATTTCAGTTCTCATTACTTTACCACTTTATTTCTTTTCCTATATGCTTATGTCGTAGTTTCATCTGGGTTTTGCTTGTGGTTTTTTTTGTGTTTTTTTTTTTTGTGGTTTTTTTTGCCTATTCACCCTCTTTTATGGCCTATTGATAAAGTCAGCTGAAATATTTCCTAATTAGTGCAGCAGAGAGAAAAAAAAGAGACCTAACAAGTGCTAAACTATACCTTAGGATGATTTCATAATTGATACAAAACTGTCATCACATATCATGCTCATATTATTTTCTCCTGCTGTAAGGATTTACACTTCAGATACTTTTTGTTTTCATAACAAGCCTCATAAACCCTTTAGGGACAAATTCTGTCCTTAGCTTACACCAATACAAATTATGATGCCTTTTATCTGTTCTCAGAACCAAACTTCAAAAAAGCCTCACAGTCAAAACCACAGCTAGATTATTTTATCTATAAGCTATAAAAATGAAATAAAAACCCCTTTTTAGCAACCCTAACAATTTGGAGTATTCCTGTATGCTCTATATAGCTTAACAGTAGCAAAATATCAGAACACTAAATGAAGAAGTAAAGTATCAAACAGTGGAATCCTACGAATTTTCTTGCTGCATCACCACTTTGCACAGCCCGATGCAATGTGTTTATTCATGCAGAAAATGGATACTGACCAAGACTTCTCTTTTTTTTTTTTCCTGTGAAGTAGTTATATTTTATTCTACAAATGAAAGAAATAGAGAAAAGCAGTTGCGGACAACTTAGTAGTCATATTTTTATAGGTTTAAGGAAGATAACAATAGGCATTTGGCTCCTCTTGTGTTACACAAAGTTAAGCACTTTTTAAGACTGCTAATATTTTGGGGGTGTCCCTGTGACTGTGGGGAGGTCGGACTAGATGACCTTTGGAAGTCCCTTCCTACCTGGATGACTCTATGATGCTATGATTCTAAGATTTCTAGACCCAGCATTATGACAATCCAACCAAAGACCTGACAAGTACTGGGAAATTCAGTAGGAATCTGCTGCTGGTTTATCATTTAGGGTGTCTTGTAGAGAAGAGCTTGCCTGAAAAGTTGCATGCAACTTACAGACAACCTACAGACATAAGACAGCCTGCAAATGTTGTCCAGAACTGAACTGCCTCCACCGCTTGCACTTGTTGACAGCATAGTATGTATGAGCTGTCTTTTTAAGCTGACATGATGCCCACGTGCTCTCAGATTTATGGTTCAGGCACTTCTATGTACTTCGTATATGTCCTCACTGAATCCTGAAAGCTACACTGCACAACCAGAAAACTGGCTTTTGTTGCAATTAATGATGAGAAAAAAATTACCTCCATCATTATTTTCAGCCAGATAACCCTTCAGAGAAGTTCTGTTGTCTCTTGACCCTTGACCTAAAGATAGGTATAATTCAAAAAAACAAATAAGATTACAGCAAATAGCAAGGTTATTTACATCCAAATGATGTACCATACTGCTTTTTTTAGTCTTTGACAGTGACCAAAATGAAATAGTAATAATAATTTACAAGAAAATAGGAAAATTATTTACCCATTTAAGTAATAGCCAAGGGAAGAAATTTGGAAGAACCAAAGAAACCTTAGAAACATAAATGTTATTTAGTTTTATTACTTCATTTTTACATTGTCAAAGAATCCATCACTCCATTTTCTTCTAGCAATCAGCCATGTCAGCTTGCGGTGTGCTGGTGTGTCTCCAGTAGCACAGGTGAGCCATCATTTAGTGGGTGAGGAAAAGCAAAAAGCAAAAAAAACCTTAGGTGTTGACTTGGTTTGAAGGGGATTATGTAACTTTTTATTCTTTTATATTTTAATTATGATCTTCCTTTGTTCACAGCATAATGGTAAGAGTTAAATTGACTTATTCCTGGCCTGAGAAGGTCAGTGTATGTATACTCAGAATACGGGTACATTTATGGGCAGAACACCAGTTTAGTGCACATGGTCTGTGTCATATGATGAGGTTAGCTCAACTCATGTCACTCCCATGACAGGGATGCAACAGACTTGTACAAACTATACCTTCTTTATAATTGGGTAATACTTCCCTTTTTTTGTTGTTGTTTTGTTTTTGGTTCTGTTGGCTTTGTTTTTAATGCTTCGTGTCTGAAAGCTTTTATCTGAAATTTTTCTTTCATGAAACCTCTGCTTTCATCAAGACTGTAACTTGGAAAGAAAATCTGAAAATTGAAAGCTGAGAAATAGTGATACAAATGAAAACAGCCTGTTTGTAACCCTGTTGGTTTTTTTTTCTTTGAGTTTTGTTGTTGTTATTTACATTTGAACAGAAAGGCAAGCATGTCTAGAAAACAAAAATCAGCTCCTTTTCACTGCAGTGAGCTCACTAACATATAGATAATGTGTATTATGTAATGATAATGTGTTATGTGTAGATAGAGCTGTTGTTGAGGCTGTTGACCGTGCAGTGCCTGACATCTGGCACCATCCCAGACCTGCAGGAACAGAAGTGACCTGGCTGAAGGCACCGTGTTCCTGCATGTCCCAGTGTGCTATAGTCCTTGAGTCCTCGCTCAAAAAGTGCTTCACTATATTATGTCTGTGTACTTTCAGGGTACTTATGCATAAGGTCTCATATTCAGCTGTTGCATAACAGTATTTGTCAGAGATACTAGGGAGTTTAAATGTATAAAACAGAATTTCTAGATGATCTTAAATGTCATAGCAGAGAAAACTTCAGAAAAACTTCAAAACAAGGTACAATAGTCACGTTGGGGCAAGTTTACTTAAAAAAAGTGAGAGGGAGGTTTGTAGAACTTGGAGATTTAGTAACAGTGAAAAAGCTTTCCCCAACCTCTTTTGTCTCCTGGTCAGCTGGTGTAGTCCTTTTCCAGCTGCTGCAGTGATATATTGTAAGCATTCAAAGCAGTGTATTCTTTTTCAGGTATGCAGTTGTGATTGTTTGTGAGTCCAGAGATATGACAAACAGGAGAGATTTCAGGAATGTTTGCACTGCTCGTTCCAGCCTTGCAAGTAGATGCTATCAGAAAGTAGATGACAGGACTTACCGTGTTATGTAAGGGGCATGGAATCTGGAAGGGTTTGCTGTGACCGAAACTCAAATTCCAAACACAGGCTCACATTTCAGGACATGTTGCTGTCTCCTGCAGCTCGTCAGCACCATTCTTAGTCTTAATTTGGGCTTGCAAGAACTCATATAACCATTTTTAATTTAAAACAAACCCAAAACAAAACAACAAACAAACAAAGCATTAAAAAGTCAACACACCAAATAAATGGAATAATTAGCTGTCAGCCAAACACCAAGGATGATGGGACAAACCAAAGCTATTTTGGAAATAAAATGCACATATATGCACACGTGTGCATGTAAAGTTTTCTTCTCTTCAGCTCATTCATTCCATTGACTATGTTCTAGCATGGTTATACAGTTCACCTGGATAATTACCCACCCCCCC
>VZRU01013568.1:658381-693968 GCA_013398155.1 Pedionomus torquatus | reverse complement strand
AAAAAAAAAAAATTATTCTAATGTGAGGGAGCTATTTGGCAAGGCTCAATAGACTGCCAAAGAGCAAAAGGAGTCATTCAATCAGGAAGAGGGAAGTGGTCAGCCTAAGTGTGTGGCTGTTGCTCCCTGTTGCAGAGAATGCACAAGTTTCCCCTCAGGTAGTGGGGCAGACACTCTGCGTGCCCTCAAGAGGGGCTCCAACGTGATCTTGCCTTAGTCAGCTCAAGGCTAGTTCACCACATGGACAAAGTTGTCTACTGCAGCTCCTCTGTGACATCAAAGATAAGGATGGCACAAAATGGGGTGCAACACGAGCAGATCACTAAACACTCATAGAAGACCTGGGGTGCGTGAGTGGGTCTTGTCTATGAGTCTGCTGCAACAAGAATCAAGGAGCAAAAATAAAATTTTGACTCACTGCCCATGATGTTGCTCAGATGGGTTTACTCAAGGTTGAAACATTTGAAACATGCTGCATACAGGTTGTTCTCTTTTCCTTTGACAAGTGTTCTTTGTTCTAGAAGACTGCATTTTTATTTTTATAGATTTTACAATGGAAATATGTCTATATATAAAGGACTTGTATAGAGGAGAAAGCATTATTTTTATTATAATAATGCTGGCTTCAGATCTAAAAATACAGTATACTTGTAAAGGAGATTAATTTTATTCAGCCTAATGAAATCAATGGAATCTTTACAAGACCATGCAGAGCAGGACTGGACTCTGCTCTGAATTTGGACCTGTGTTCCTTGCATGTAAAAGCGATCATTTTCCTATTTATTTAGTCAGAGGCAGATACAGCAAATCATGAATCAAAAGCAGCTACCATAAGTAATGGAACAAACGAATGACTTTGTGTGCTTCCATTTTATTCTTAACATTTCCTGTAATCTCATGAAATTGAAATTCCAGTTACGAAAATAAATATGGAACTTCATGCAGCTGATAAAATCTGCTTATGAGAACGTGGATTTTGTACTGAATTTTCCCCTCTATCTTTATATGTCCTACACTGAGAAAAAGCATGCATCATATTGCGTGAAGGATCAGGATACGTAAGATTATTGTTATTTTTAAAATATATCCCATGGGTATGGGAAGTGGGATGGGTCTATCCTATCACTTGAAGGATTCAGTGATATGTCCAACATTTACATCTTTTTGTGTTCATTTTTTCTTCGATATATATATAAAATACTTTATTGATGCAGTGGTGGATCACAGCAGTGGCTGCACACTTTTGCCTGATAAGCCTGTGATTTATTGCAAAGAATCAAATATTTATTAATCATTTGAGCTCAGGATATGAAATAATTTTTCAAGTTGTCCAGCTGAGCCCATCCAGTTAAATTTTCCCATCAATTGTAAGAGATGGTATAAACTTGGCCCAGAATGTCAGCCTGCCTTTAGGAACAGTTTTAATTTCAGTCTCAACCTCTGCATCAATGCTTAGACAGTGAGTTATGAATTTTCAGTCTCCTAGCAGGACAAGTCATTCACAAGTTCACTTCTGATGTCGGAAGTAAGATCAGGTAGAGTTTTCTTAGTTTGATAAAATGTCTCTAATTAAAAAAAAAAAAAAAGAAATAAATCCCCTTCAGATATTTCTTCCTGAGATGGACATCTTATCTCTTGGATATCAGGCACATCTGTGGTTTTTAACTGCATTTTCCCTCCACTTTAAAGATATCACTTTTCCATACTAGAACGAATTTATATCTGCACAGTGGGAATCCTTGCAAGCAAACTCATTTCATTAATAACTCCCATGAGACAAAGACAAATACCATTATCAACCTGTTTTCTGAAGTGACAGTTTAATGTTAAGAAACACCATTAGTACCTTATTTAATGCCAGGCCAATATGATCGCTATAAAACAAGATGGAAAACAATCAGTTAAGTGCATTGCTTTAATCTGAACATATTGAGAAAGCAATATTTTTCCTGATAGTAGATTTGGATTATGCTATTACAAAGGCAAACACATTCCAGTTACAAGCATTTGATAAAGAAATAAAAACTAATTTCCTTAAAATTTTTGGAGAAGTTCTAGACATGCTGTCACAGGAAACCAAAAGTTCTTAACATAAATCAATGTATCTAGCTACTTTAAATATTTTTTACTGAAGGCTTGGATTGCCTAAGCATTTCAACTGTATTTTGTACTAACATGCTGGCAAAATGACATTTATAATAAAATATTATGTTTTGCTTTGCAAAATATATGATAAATTAGGGAGAAAAATATCTTTTGAAATAAAATTGTTTATTTTCATGACTTCTTACAACATTTTTTTTTAACTAATCAGTTGACTGGTTCACATCCACCAAGAATACCACAATCTCAAGTACTGTTTAAAACCAAGAGATGAAAATTAAATAACCATTTATGATGGAATTCATAGCATATTAGAGAGAAAATATCCTACTTTTCACTTTTTTTTTTAAATATGTCTTTAGATTCAGAAAAATAGTAACATACTATTTTTATGACATAGTTTACCAACCAACTTAATCTTTTAGAATAGTGTTACTTGAGAAAAAAAACTTAAAAAAAAAAAAAAAAAAAAAAAAAAANAAAAAAAAAAAAAAAAAAAAAAAAAAAAAAAGAAGCTTTGCTATCCAAAATCATTCTATTTACCTATGGAATTTTATACATATGGAAAGCAAAGACTTGCATGTCTTTTCCGATCCTAATTTTCCAGCCCACAAACCATTCAATAGTATGTAACATTAGTAACACTTTCATAAAATAAAACTAGAAAGCAATATAAAATATTGAAACGAGTGAAAATTAGATTAGAATAGAATAGAATAGAATAGAATAGAATAGAATAGAATAGAATAGAATAGAATAGAATAGAATAAATTTAAATTGGAAGGGAGCTACAACTATCATCTAGTCCAGCTGCCTCGGACAGGGCTGACAGAAAGTTAAAGCATGTTGTTAAGGGCATCATTTAACCGCCTCTTACACATTGTCAGGCTTTAGAACATCAACCACCTCTCTAGCGAGCCTGTTCCAGTGTTTGACCACCCTCTCATCCTAATGTTGGGTCTAAATCTCTGATGCAGCTTTATTGCAAGACTTTTTTTTTAATTTAAAGAAATACAAACTGTTGGCCCACTCTCATCTGATTTTCAATAATAATAGTAGAATTAGTAATAATACTAAATTTTACCTATATTCACATTTTATTCTTGTTTCCTTTCTGCCATTTTCTGTTGCCTAATTTGACCTAGGTATATGAACCTCAAAATGACTGCACTAATTCACACCAGTTGAAGAATACTTTCTGAGAATAAATGTTCTATATGGATAATTCCATATGCATCAGTTAGCAAAAAGAATTATCAATGACTATACCATCATCACTGCTGCAATACAGTCGTTGACAAATACTGTTGGTCCTTCAGAAAAGAGACTAGTGTATTCCCAAAGAGCACCTGGCCTGTGTGAGCAAATTTCTCCAGCAACAGTGAGCTGATATTCAGCATTTTGAAGCAGCTCAGGCACAGTGCATGAGGACTCCATCAGTTCAGGAACTTCTGAGCTCACTTCTGCCAGGAATATGGACCTCACCCAGTGAAGAGACAGGGATTTGCTGTCATTTCTCCTTCTGCCACTTACTGTTACACTCCAGACAGCTGCTCCCTTCACCCTCTTATCAGTTGTGTTTTCTGGTTCTGAAGGCATGTTGAGTTTCCATAGACAAACCCAAAAAGCTTCTCTTGTAAATTTGAAGTGTGGCTCAGTGTATCTTTTCACACCACGTTCTTGGCAACTTCTTCTGCCTGTGTGGCTGCACATTCATATGCAGATAACTGCAACCTCCCTCTGCCTGTCTGTAAAACAAAAGCTTGGAAACATTTTATCATATGCATGTGTCCTTCTTCCCAAATCCATGTCTTTTAGATTAACAGGGACACTGTCACTCTATAAACACCTACATTAGTAGACAAAAAGTGCTTCAGCTTCTTTTAGTGACTGCCTCCTTCTGACTGTGTAAACAGAAGTAAATGTTCACAGACCTCATGGTAATTTTTTGATGCATGCATGAAAATGAGTATGAACTTTTGGTACCAGAAGTCATTAATTATATATCAGGATAGACTGGTGTTCATTTGTGGATCTGAAAGGCTGTGAACACCTCTCATGTGGCTGCACTGTGTTTTCTGGGCTTTGCATCGGCTCATAAGCCTGTAAAGCTCCCAATTCTCATCTACTTTATGTTTTTGTTTTTGGTAAAATAATGGATTGTCTGATTTGAAAGAATCATGTGTTATGGCATTTATGCTTCTTTAGATTTAAGATTTACTAAGTAATTGTCTTTCCCAGAGTCTGTGGGATCTTTTCCTCTATAGAGGTTCTTCAATACAGTTAAATATTTCATTGTATAAATTATTTGTATGCCAGGTAAGCCCGGTTTATTTTCCTGAACAACGATGCAGCTACACAGAATTTAATAGTGTACATTTCCTCTTTGTAGCTACATCAATAATAATTTTTATAGATGCTCTAATAACATAATACCACCTCACATACTAACAAAAGAAAAAGCTTGATAGTATCAAATGCTATTTATAGGTAACATGCCTGCAATATGTGCAAGATATTGCTCTTTAGAGAAAAGAAATATCTTTACTCTTTTCCTAAGTTTCCAATATGTGCAGACAGTAAAAGGCAACAACAGGGGACTTGTGCTGTAATGGGATACTCCCGTGGCATTTAGCTCTGCTACAATAATCCAGATTAGTGTTTTTCAGTTACCTAGACTGCCTGTATGTTGGCACTTGGTTTGCCAGTAGTCCTGAGTGTACAGGAGAAATAAAAAGACGTGAAAACAAAACAAAACAAATTTCCCCAAAACAAGTAAAACAAACCAACTAACCAAGCAAACAAACAAAGAAAAAAAACAAACAAACAACAACAACAAACCAAACAAAAAAAAAACAAATAAACAAACAAAAAATAATCCCCCCCCAAAAAAATGCTGCTGTGGTGGACGATGCTCTGAGCTCTCTGGAGATACTTTCCATCCTCAGTGGTTCTGTGACTGATTCTGTGGCTTGCAAGGTCAGGGTATATCTATGCAGAAATTATTTTTCTCAGTAACTCCTTTTTTTTTTTTTTTCCAGAACAAACTGTGATTCCACATTTCATGATAGCTGAAAATTATTTTCCCTATTTAGAGTTTGCTGCTTATTAAGATTTCAAGAGAAAAATTGAATTCACGGTTTTAGTTTAAGAAGTGGAGGAGGAAACATAAGGCATAAGAAATCTTGCATCTGTGGCATTTAGCTCTGCTACAATAATCCAGATCTAACTCTCTCTTGGAATTAGCATACCCTCAGCAAGGTCTCCATTTGAACAGGAGTGATGATAATTGTTGTGATTTGCATCTGACAGCTGGGATTATCCCCTAGGAGTTTGGTCTGGAGTCAGTGTCTCAAAAGGATTGATGACCATTAAAGCAATAGCTTTTTAAATTTAACAGGGAAAAAAGCCAACATTTTACTAGTGACCATTTAATCTGGAAAGAAGGCAGCATTGAAATTCTCACCCTCTCTTCATCATGCAATTAAACTTTTGACAAACTGTTGGTTCCAGTTACCTTATTAGGCTCCAACAAAAATAGCATGCAGCCAACCCATGATATTTCTGTCAGCCTTTACAAACTTATTCAGCTCCATTGTAGGATTAACCATGTTTTGGTGAATAACAAGGAAGTCTTGAACTAGCTAAGGATTTAAAAATCAATTTAATCCTTCATTAAAACATACCCTCCTCACCTTTTTCTGACAAGCTTAGAATGTCAGACAACAATTGACAATGTGTGAGTTAAATAAGTGGAAAAGTAATTTTTTTCTCATGAAATTTTTAATTTCATCCAGAAACTAAGTGACTAACATGCGGAACAAAATGATTTTCTAATCATGAGTATTTTTACATTTATGAGGCTACATTGGCTTTGCTGGGATCAGATTGTGAAACTATGGAGGCAGATCCTAATCTAGCATTTCCATAGTTCCTCTACAGTCTGAGAAATATCACAGATATAAACCAGACAATGATCCAATGAAACACAAACAGAAGGGAATAAACCATCATCAGTTTTATCTTTGCCTACTTTGCTTTTAAAATACTACTGCACTACACACAGACAGATTAGTGCTAGTCATGCACCACAAATTAATCATACATAAACATAAGGGTTTTTTGGTAAAGACCTTTGACTTTCTTTTCCCTTAAAGTCACATTTTATCAAATTCACATGCATTCACATGGAATGAATGCTTTCATGTATTTTTCAAATCTCAATTATATTTTGCTGGTTTTAGAGAAAAAACTACTAAAGAAAGGATTCTAGATGTATCAGCAAATAAAATGCACTGTGGGCATATTGTGTAGTAGTGGAGCCCCATCAATAGTTGCCTGAAATATCCCGCTGGAGCCATGAGTATGTTAGTATGTATGGCTGTGGCTTTCTTCAACAGACATTAATGAAGATGAAAGTCAGGTGATGCATGACATTTCATTATGGACACAAATGTGTGTTTGTTTCTTTGGTGTTATATTGTTCCTGAAGAACCTGCCTAAGAAACTGCAGCTCCCATCTTCCTGATGCAAAGGAAAGAGCAAACAAAAAGTAGAAAGGGTATCTCCGTCTTTGGATTTAATAAGATAAGACCATGCAATTTAGAAGCAAGCTCCTGAACTTCATTAGCTCTGATAGCTCCAGTAATAGATATTTACAGGTAGTCCGAGGAAGGAAAAGGAAAAATGAAGGAAAAAGGGAAAATAAAACTGCTGTGATATGCAAGAAAGCACACTGTGGTTTTAGAAAGCATTGATCTTGGTTTAAGAGTAAATTAAAAAAAAAAAAAAATAAAAATCAACCACAACAGTAATTTAAGATGGGATGCATCTCATCTAACTGCAGCTGTCTAAAATTTCGACAGGCTTACCTACTGATCTAGACCGTAGCACACCAAGAGATAAATACCTTCAGAGTCCCTAACTTACTTATAAAATTAGAGACAAGGTTTAGAATGGAATTAATCCCCTCTGATTGCATTCACCTCTCACAGCGGAGAACGAAAAACTTGAGACTTATACTGAACACCAGTCTGCCATCAACATTTACATCTACACATCCAACAAGATTTCCAGAGAATCATGCAGGTTATCATAGAGTCATGGTAATGTATACAGTGGAATGATGTCAACCTCAAGTATTGCTCTTACCAGATGAATCTAAGTACATACACAAAAAACAACATAAAGGAAATTAATTTTCCTAGTAGAAAATTAATCAAACTTCACACACTCTCTGAATACATTGACTGTTCTGGTCTTGCAAGTCATCAGGTCTCAACAGTCTTTTTAGCCTGTAAAGAGCCAAGCTTGTATTATTATGACTATTTCTAGTAATGGTAAATATTGTTATATATATTAATAGTTCTGTGAAGCAGAAATCTTTTCCTTAGAAATAGAATTTTGAAAGCAGCTGATTTTGATTAAATTGTCTGAGAGACCTCCGATGCCAATTATTTCCAATTAAGTTAAAAGGAAAAAGGAAAACTGTTACTGTCATTGGTTCTCAAAAAATACTTCTCTAATTTGTTCAGGAATCAAATGATATGTATTTTTTGTAACTTCCATAAAAGTATCATTCAGCAATTTGCAGAACAAATAATCATTACATCTTTTTTGAAACATCCAGATTTCTGCAGTGTTGGCAAAGCAGCTGGCAGTCAGCTGATTTTAACTGATTAAATCCAATATGTCAGGGACAGGTGCCACTTTTACTTGCAATGGGGGTGACAGAAGAGAAAGCCGATCCAAAAATCTAGTGTTCTAAAGTCAACTTAAGACCCCAAAAAGAAATTCTTACAGAATATATAGAACTTTCAATGGTAGTGAACTGGACTGAATGGATACGAAATGGAACAGGTACCTTTCTATATGTACAATATAAAAATTAAGTGCAGGTAATTACTCAAATTGAAGGACTTGATGTGTTCTTTCTGGTTTACATCAAGTATTCCTACATGATCTTTTTATTGGTATTCAGAATTCCCAATATTACTAGAAGAAAAATAACAGAGATTTTTTTTCTATTGGACAAATTATAAACCTTACACCAGTACACCCTCCACATGAAACTTCAGAGATAAGTAACTTATTATGGCAGCTGAAGGATATCTCCAATGCCATGAGAACAACAAAAGCCAGTGTAATGAAATGTGTTCACGTCATTGTTGAGTGTCAAGAAAAGTGCTCCAGTGAGAAATTGTGCAAGTAGGAAGACTCCCTTACGAAAGCCGTTGCATACAGGGCTTGTAGCCAGCAAAGCAGTGGTAAAACTCTCCTACCCAAAGGGGACTTAGCCCTGTTCATCAGACCCATTGACCAGAACTGCTGGTCTGGGTCAGCCAGGCGGAAATTAGGAAGGGACTGAAGTTACTGGTAGAAAGAATGAGGATCCTGTGAGCTGAGCTTCAGTATGTCAGTAAGGGTAAAACAGGGATGAAATATGCTATTTTCTGAAATGAAAAGCAGAATAAGAGGGAAAGGGGCTGGAGAACAGAACGGTAGAGATGTACACATCACTGGAACACAGGAGGACATTTCACTTTTGTGGCCATATCTAAAGCATTTCAAGCAATTTTAATTTCTCAAAAGGGAAATAAAATAAATCTGTTATTAAATTTATATGAGAACCTAACAAGCTAGCAGAACACCCCCCAGTGATTTACATGAGCTGCTGTTATCCATGGATCACTGACATGATAGAGCATAATGACATCTGAAAGAGTACTTGGAGACCACTATTTTGTGTCAATGAGTAGTTAAGAAGCCCTTAGCTTTTTGGAGCCTCGGTTTATTGTGTCAGTCTGTGGAGAAACAGACACTAAAGGCAGCAAAATCTCCATATGATGAAGCCAACTGGCATCCTAACAGCATGCCTGCTCATATTGTACTTGGAAAGGCTTTTTATTCATGGTTAGCTCTGTGTGAAATAATCCTATTTTTCATTATATTGCTTCATGTCCATCTTCTGGAATATTAATATATGAGTTTGAATTTAATCAGGTCTGCAGGTAAAGCCCATAAGTTTTTACTTCAGATTTCTCTTTTACTTCTCAAAAATAGACATAACTGCAGCATAAGAACATACGTATTAATGACTGCTTCTTTGCGCTTCAAAATTACTGTGAATAATCAGCATTTTTATACTGCCATATGCACTAAAGTTAGTTTCACTTACTGTCCCTAATGTGTAAGAGGAGGTGCTAGCCTCACATACCAGCTTGTTGGATCTGCAAGGAACCACCTTCAGGTTTTGCTGGTGTTGCCACTCATAAAGAACCTCTTTAAAATCACATGCAAAATCTTTTTCCTACCAACTTTTTAATCATTTCCTAGAAATTGTCCTTTGCCATAATGCCAGAAAATTTGCCTTTTAGTAGGCCGGCGATGTGACGGATATTAACAAGAGGGCAATACATTTGTTATATTTCCTTACTTTCCCCTATACCAAATTGTTGTCCCATTGATTTTCTAAAATTTTAAGCACTACCAGAGAAGGAAATTATATTTCTTTGTACAACATCTAGTGCTGTGAGATGTACTGCTTCCTGACTGTGGTTGTTAAGTAACATCACAGTATATCATCACAATAATAAAGTCTGTCTCACTGAAACGGCTGCTGATTCAGACATTGGTGTGACCCTGACATTGTGAAATCCTGCTTCCAGAATCCTGGCCTGAGATGTCAGATGTGCATTCAGTGGTCATTCCCTTTCAGCCAGCATAACAGTCCTGGTGCACTGTTTATTTTCATTCATGGTCTTTCAGAGTCTTAAATAACAAAAACCAGCACCAGAAATTATTGGTATTCCCTACAGGTCCTGATTCAAAGCTTTTGGGAGTAAACTCTTTCCATTGATTTAGGAGGTCTGAGACAAACCTCAGTTCTGGTAAACCCAGATCTGTTACACCTCTAAGACATCTCTCTAGAGATCACTGTCATTTTTTTTTTTATTAGTTACTGGTTTCATATCAGTATATTACATACCTTATATGCCTCAATTTATCTGATAATCATTAGTGAAGTGTGTCAAAAGACAATTATGAAGCATTTAAGTGGTGTAAGTAAGTTGTTTCTTACGGTCAAATAAAAGATCCGGGGACCAAAATATTTCAAACTGGTTGGCAGAATCAGAACTAATACTGTAAAAATAGCTAAAAAAAAATCAGATCCCTCATAAGGGGGGTGGGGGAGAGGTAATTAAACAGCGCTGTCTTTCTGTCAAGTGTATATCAACCATTTCCATTCAATCAATAAAACCATGATTCTGCCTGGATCACTTATGTTTGCCCTCTTTTATTATTGGAACATGACATCAGTGCTCATGGGGTAATAAAGAATATTACAATTCTCACAATTTCACACTGTACTGGAAGATTCCTTATTTGATTTCTCTAATTTTCTAATGAACTTTATTTCCCTATTTACATCCATACAATTCCTTATCTGAATAAAATTTAGTACATATGTAAAAATAACCCCACATATAAGATTGTTTTTGTATAAACCAGGTTTAACTCTCATGTACTCCTCCCTTGAAGATTTTTTTTTTGGTCAATAAAATAATTTAAATATGTGAGAGATACAGAGAACTAACAGTGTCTGTCTAAAACAGCATATCCTCCTGGTTTGGGGTTACAAAATACAATGCTGTTTCATCCCTTCTTTTTCACTGACAACAAAAAATGTGCCATGATGCTATCACATATTGAGATGAAATTCAGCCATTAGGATGAGAGATTTTTGAATGCTGATAGTGATGGCAGGCATCCTTTTCTTCTTTCTCTAAACATTTCAAGTGTTTTCTCATACTGTCTCACTGAAATCTTTTCCCTTGGTGGATCATGAATTGGGAATTTCAACCGGTAATGGAAGTTGTGCTCTGAAATTTTGCTATTTGTTGTGACACATGACTTCATCATCTATCTCCTTACCAAGATTCTTCATCCCTGCTCTCCCACATGCATAGACATCTGGAGATCACATGCATTACACCTCCCTATTTTGTCAGGGAAAGTTTAAATGACACCTGCTGGAGAAAGATATTAGATTGTACACAAAGAGTAAAGCCAAATATTGAAGAGCAGCTCTAAGGCTGTTTACAGAGGATGACAAAAAGAAGAGAAGCATTTCATGATAATGTGGCATTATTGACACCTAATTACTTGGGTAATATCACTGGTACTCATTGATGAAACCTGTGCTAGGATATTGGAGTAATTTCCATTACAGTTGGGATGGTAATGCTGGCAGTGTTGAAGAAGGGTTCTCAAAATGTTCTGTAGTTTAGTATTTCCTGTAGCCCTAACTAGTGATATGCAATGTACCTATTTTTTATGTACCTATTTATTATAGAGAGATACACACCCATGTGAACAATGATGTTACAGATGCTGGTAGGCAAATTGAAAGAACCCTAGAGGCATCACTTTAAAAAGTTTGTGGAGCCTGACTTGTGAAATAACAAATAACACTGAGCAACAGATGTGCAAACCAACAGCCATTGTTTATGCCAAAGAGCAAGCAGATATGTCATTCTAAACATTAGACTATTAGGCTGTAAAAGCTGTAAGGTACTACTTGTCACTGTCTTCAGTATCTGTTTGCCAATAGGCTTAAATCAGTATCATCCTTTGGAAATGCTTACTAATCACTAATGAGACAAGGACCTTTTCGACTGGTGAAGCACACCATACATTCCTCAATTAACAGGATGTGAATCACTGCAAATCCTGGAAGCCTTTTTCTTTTTCATTACTGCTACTATTGCAGGTGTCATTTAGTTCAGGTCACCTTGGCAAAAAGGCTATCAGGGGCATGAAAGTGGTAAGATTTTCCTTCTGTATTTGGCTGTTCTGCAAACAAAGGTACTGAACAAGCATAGCAAAAATTGTGCTTGAAGTGAAAGCAGTTACAACATTTTGCATTGTTTTAAGTTTCTGGGTACCATCTGGTAAAGATATCATTTGCTCAAAAGTTCAGTTAAATTTTGCTTTAAGCAACAGTTCATAATTATTTTTGGAACCTGCACACTTTACACTTGATCAGTCCAGCTGAATTTCTTTCAAGCATTCTTTATTGAAGAATGCATGACCATTGTATTACAAAACAGAGGATTAGCATGTGTTGTTTACGTTTATCGCTTACCTCTCTGCAGACTAGCACCCGTAAGACTTAAGAATTTCCTCCGTACACATTCTTAGAAGTACTAATGTTTTTCTGTGTTGTACTCTCCTAAGCAAGGTCTTTATAATTCTGTTATTAAAGGACAGAAACAACAGAACCCTTCTCAGGCTCCATTTTATTATTCCTCTCTTTTTTTCTTTTCTCAAGTAACTAGATCAGGGATGCTACAGTATCCTAAACAGCCTTATAGCAGTTATTTGCAAGATGGTGCATCAGATACGCTTTATAATTGCCCTTATGAGATAGTAATTTTACTTTTGCACTGGTCCTAACACTTTGTGAATGTATCTGTTAACTTGCAGTTGCTTCAGAATTTGTCCTTGAACTGCCAATGGTTAGCATTGGGAGACTGTTTTTCTCTCTGGAGGCACCTAATCTTTCAGTCCTCTGCACTGCACTGTTTTTGTTGTATAAGCTTCACAAAATGTTGTAACTCTCTGGCACCTTTGGAATTGCAACATCTACTGCATGTTTTGAGGTCAATTCTGCTTCCATCCAAGACTGCCTCTGGATTGCATTATTTTGCTTAACACTCACTAACCATTCTTTTAATGTATCATTTAAACTCCCTCAAAACTGGCAGTGCTCATTTAATTGCTTTAATCCAGTCACGTATTCAGCAAATGTTTCGTTTTCTTGGTTCTATCTATAAAAGCATAAATGCTTTGCAATCACAAGTGGCTTTGAGGATAGGTAATTTTGCAGAATTTTCACAGTCTTAGCAAAACTTTTGTCTTTTGCTTTGTAGCATCTCTAAGGCTGTGTTACAGGATATAGTTTTGATGACCATTACACTCAACAAAACAGACATCTTTTATATAATCTTTAGAAAATAATATAATGTTCAAGTCTTCCAGTATAGCTGGAAAAATACTTCATTAAATTGTCAGATAAACTATCTAGTTCAGAATTACACTACGCTTTATTCTCGCATCCAATCCAAATAATAAGATTATTTTTAGCACAAGTGTGGCAGGCTGCAGGCTTAGCATCATCCACCTGGACAATCACCTGGTTCCCTGTATTTTGTAATACGATCCTGTTCTTGCTGTTGTGTAGGCTTACACTTCCAGAAGAACAGAAGCGATAAAAATATTGCCTTGATGATACAGTAAAGTGGTGTGTTGCTACTGTGATAAGCTTCTAATAGCTGCTGCATGGGAAGACATAGAAAGTTACTCCATGCGATAGTACCTCACTTCTTAAAACTAGGCATGGCTCTATCTTTAATTACTTGATCATATCCAATGTTAACCTTAGAAACTGCTTATTCAGTGCTCAGGACAAGATAAATCTGGTTATGAACCCAAACTCTGGAATAAGGGATGAGGTAGGATATTAGATGTTACTCTTTTTGCATATGTCCAATATGAGGTTTAGGGCCTGAGATGCATATGCTCACAAGCACAACTAAACTGAGCAATGCTGTGAGCTCACACAATATTACACACTGCTAGGTAACTTAACCAGACTGGGAAGATTTCAGTCTGTGGGTCGGAGAATACAGTCAAACAGCAACTTTCACTGGAAGCCTGGCTGACAATTCATTAGCAGTACATTTGCCAACCACACAATCAGTTTGTGTGATTTTTAGATAACACACAGTTCAGGATTCAGCACCTCATTGAACAAGACAGCTGCCTTTAGTTGGCCGCATGAGCTGAGTGTTAAAGCTCCCCTTACAACTGAAGAGGATTTGCTTGACAGCTGAGTTTAGAGAATGATCCAGTTAACCAATGTAAGCATGACTTTTCTTGTTCAGCTTGCCTATAGATGGGCATTGATTGCCTTGTGAAATTCCTTGTTCAAGCCAAGTCCCTCAGTACCATCTGCTGTCAATCGGATTAAAGGAACTGATGGAGAGCTACTGGGATAAGAGACTTTTGGTGGCATCAAAGCTGTATGGTTAGGCATCTAAGCTAAATTCGGAATGTCTACTTTAAAGCAAGGTAAATAGTTATCTGTTTTCCACCAACTGTGTTAAACAAATCTCCATATAGTGAGACTTTTGATCCATGTCTCTTAGAAATTTGCAGTTTGGTGTCTTAACTTGTGAGTGGAATCCCTTTGTGATCATGTGTTTTCATGCAGTAACTCACTCAGCTGTTTCTGTCCTTGGCTTTTTTATGCCCCATCTTTACTTCTGAGGTCCATTAAGAATGATCAAATGGTACAGTGAAGCACAATGTATCAGAGTACAAGAAGGAAATTAATAATTAGCTCTTCTGTGCAGGTTTTGATAATTTTAAGTGTAGGGGGAATGATATGATGCAATGAGTAATAAAACACCTTTCTTTGTGTGGGTTGAATAAGGCTGAGACAGTATTAAAAAAGTTATATGAATGGATAGTTAATAATTTGATCACAGTTCATGAAAAGAAAAACTTGCAGACAGCCTTCACTGTGGTGTATTCTCATTCTGAGTCTTACCTTTTCATATACTTTAAATATACTTCAATGTTTTAAATATACTTTTTTGTATATTTATGTGCAGAACATTTATGGTTATGTAAAGCCTCCTTTACTCTCCTGTTTCCCCCTCACAAAAAACAAGTCCAGTAGAATTTCATAACAATTTTATTTCTTAATCTAATAAGATTAACAGACTGAAAAAATAATCTATATCCACATTTTTTAAACAATATTATTTTTGTTTGAAAAACACAACTTCCTCATCTCTTATTACCACCTGCCCTATGAAAACTAAGACAAACCCTGGAGATTTATATAAACCAAAACAAAGATACTAATATTTGAAAATAATTGTTTTATTATGTGTTGTCATCATGAAAAAATCATGATGCTACAAATAGCATCTGACCTTGTATATCTGACCTGTTTGAAAAAAAATGTGAATACTTTCATGAGGTAAAATGGTGTCGTGAAGGACCAGAGGATCTTCCACAAATGACTAAAATCCTTACTTCTTCCATCATAGAAGGGCCAAATCTGCTTGCACTAACTCATGGCACATATTCAACTAGTCCATCCACAAAAATGTTCAGTGAGAGAGACACCATGAAAAGAATGATGATTTGATTGTTAGTTTTCATTTAGTACAGGCCTCAAGACAGCTTCAGTGGAGACAGGCAAGCAGGGAGGAGAGATCCACTGACAGAAAACCTTACAGCCTGAGTAATGTATGTACATATCTGCAGCTGAGCACATCAGCCTTGAGGCTTTTTTTATGAACAGATTTCTTTTAAAACATGATTTATCCAAATTATTTCATAGACCTACTTTAGAATAAGACATATTGTGCCATGGACTACTGAGTAAGAGTGTAAAGGATGTAAAAAGAGAAAAAGTAGGCCAGCTAGAAGAGTCTGCATGGAACTACTGATAAATTCAGTTCCCATTGCTCGATTCAATTTTCATCCCAGTGTCCTCACAGATAGTTTGAGACTTTCTGAATCTTACAGACTCCTAAAAGTGATCTGCTTAGAAATATGCTGATCACTGGAAAGACCTCTCTGTATAAACAATGTTGTTCTACCTCATAGAATCAGAGTTCAGGGTTTTATTGAAGTTTAAAATAAGTTTGTGGTGTTTATTTTTAGCATTCCAAAATGAAGTTATAGTATTAATTTAATAGATAGTTCTGGCTCCTAAAGTATGACTAACATGAGGAAAGCTGAACACAGTCAAAATATGGCTGAATAGACTATGCAAACAGGAGGTCATTTCTTTATCTTGAAATCAAAGGTGTGACATAAGGTTTTTATCCACCTTTTCTTCCATCCCTGAGATAAACTTTCTCCCAAGGGAAAAGGTACATACTTTGCCCTACACCTAGATTTTATTTGTGAGACTGAATACATTAGTATAAATAGACCATAACATCAAAATTAAGCTGAAAGCCCAGTGCAGGCATTGAAGGGTAGGGTTTTTTTTCTGGCTTAGGCCTACCATAAAACTATTGACAATAAGAGGAGCCACATCCTACGGGACTGAGAAATTTGAGAGGACAAACCACAATATTTTTCAATACAAAATATAATTGTCTTAGAATTTTAAGATACTGTCTTGTTTTAATAACTAAAGTGCTGAAGAATTGCAATACAAATGTTGTAATTTACATGAAAATAAATCATAAAACTATTTAGAGGCATATATAAAAGCAATGATTACTCGCCTGGATAAGTGTGGGTATGAGGTGAGACTGAAGAAATTCAAGACAGAAAAAATACAAAATTGCAGAATAAACACTTGTACCTGTTTTTTTCTAACTTCAGTCTGATGAGGAAGAAAGTTTCAAGGTTGAGAAGAAAGTAAAAATGCTTACATGGTTCCTGCTGAAATGCAGATCAGACAGGAAAGTAACAAATATTTCATCAGGGATTAAGAAACATCAGAATGAAGAATCATCAGAAAGGTTTTTGAATGGGCTTACAGAATACTAAAGATGAAATTACTTAGACTTGGAGGTAGGTCTTGATGGTGTCTAGATTTGGGAATGCAAATTATTGTTTTGCCTTAACTTCCTTTGGTGATTACCATTTGGTAATGTTTAAGGGAGCTTGCCATCTGATTTATGTAAGACCATTTGTGGATGATAATTTTGCTTTTTGTTACTAGCTACCTATGTCCTACAGTATCAAAACATATATATTTCTGAAGAATATGCAATATAATATTGTGCTAGTTGCATTTCAGAATGCATTAGAAATTGACATACACAACTGCTTTTGCCTCCTCTCCACCTAGAGAGCTTACAAACTCTTATTCTGCTCTCTTAAATCTCTTCTGTTGTTTGTTTCAAGACATCTTTACTACATCCTTACTACCTTCTGAATACTGTAAAAGACCTAAAGAAAAATAATAAAACAGAAAAAATATCTCCAGCAATTGTGCAATAAATTAAGCACCATATAAAACTGCAAAGTACATAAGGTTAAAAGCAGAAAAAATATATAGAAATGCACTTTCCTTAATAAAAAAAATTAAATACTGGTTTCAATGTGTGTATTATGTGTACATTTTGTGTATTTGATCTTGATATTTCCTGAGATATTTCTGTTGCAAAACTTAATTGAAAGTCAATAGACCCCACAAAGTCCTGAAAAAAAACTGTTCTTTCTTCAGTGCCTTAAAAACTTTAACAGGTTAAATTAGTGTCTCTGCAGAATATGCAGTGCTCATGACCAAAAGTGAAGCTTGTCTGTAAATGCTGGTTAGCCACTTAGAGGTTTCATTCAAACTTCCAACTCACATGTGTATATATGGAGTTTAGGTTACAATGTCTCTCTGGATTTACACTGAAAGAAACTTTATAGGGTACACAAACTTAACTGTGGTCATGAGTGATATATTTCCCTTACCCCTTACAGCCTCACTATACTACTATATGTCCATGACTATTACCTAATGGTGTTTTCCTACAGAAGTCTGTAAGAATGTGGTTTCCATAAACTAAGAACAATAAATGAAGAAATATGGCTTAAAATAGCAATAATAAATAATCATAAAGACTGAAGACCTTTTCTTTTAAAACTGA
The DNA here is from genome assembly GCA_013398155.1 of Pedionomus torquatus. Classification (NCBI taxonomy): domain Eukaryota; kingdom Metazoa; phylum Chordata; class Aves; order Charadriiformes; family Pedionomidae; genus Pedionomus; species Pedionomus torquatus. The sequence continues at coordinate 676,182 of VZRU01013568.1, read as the reverse complement.
GCCTTGGAACAGTTATGTTTTTCAGTGTTGACTATTACATGAGCTAAAGAATAAACTGCAATTTAGTTTCCCAAAATCTGAAGACTGAAATTCAGTCTAACCCATTTTTTTTAGGTCAGCCGCATTTGTACATCATATAAAGCTACAAGGAACTAATGATACTGAAGTGACTAATGCTGAGTTGTTTATACCAGATTGCTTCAATCTGAATGTGTAAATTTTTTGACAGAAATGTAGTCTACATTGTTTCTTGATCCACTAATTACATATACAGGAAATCATGTAATATCAAAGTGAATGATCCAAAAAATACTGAACTTTGAAGAGGCATAAGAGTTCTTACATGAGAGCTTTGTATACTGGAAAGTGTGAACACCAACCAGATGTGAGACTTTTCTGCAGCCAGTGTCCAAAAATAAATCAAATCTTGCTCTAAAATTCACAAATTGTGCCAGATCTTGTGTGAAACATGACCACACCTTAGGCTGACAAGGAGGTGACACTGTCAAGCAGAAACAAATCCAAGAAACACAGCTGAAGACTTTGAGGAAGGCAGGCTGGCTGCAGTTAGCTATTAAAATGTTCCACAACAACCAACAGACAGAAGGTTGCGTTGAGTTTTATAAGATGTATTGATGAACACAGCTGGGAAGTAATAATAGCAATAATAGTAACCGTGAATCCCCTTATGGGCTGTTTAGGTTCTTCTTGCAATCATGGATCCCTTATCTTTAATGCATGAGGAGAATTTGAGACTTGATTGTCAAAATAATTGTTTTGCTACTTAAGTTTGGGGACTTTCCCGTAACAGAAAGTAGTCAGAGCTGGATTCAGTCAAGACTGTGACCTGTAGGCTATCCAGTCGTCAAGTACTGGGTTGTCAGAACCTGGCTGCCACAGATAGCTTTCTTGTACAAAACAGAGAGGTGTAGCATGGATGCTAAGTACAACTGGAAAGCTCAGCAACAACCAGCCTGGACCCAGGAGAAATAAGTCTTAACAACCATCTCTCAAATGCCATAAGTGCACGTCCCTTACAGTGTATGACCCCTGAGATGAAGCAGCAAAGCCCTTCCTCCTGATATGCAAGCCTGTAATAATTTAGAGCAAAGTAAGTGGTGTATGGTAACCTCATGGTCAGAATATTTCAATACCTGGTTCTGGCCACAGTCTGAGGGGGGAATTAGATCACCTGTTTCTTTGAAGAGTGTTTTAAAAGCAAATGTATTGCCTACTTCAGGTTTTTGTTTGTTCTTCAATGCTCTCAGTTAAGTCCTTTTCCTTCAGGACCAAATATGATTCAAAATTCATTATGCAGAGAGAAAAAGCGGAGAGAAAGGCCACAACTCCACAGCAGAGGGATTAGAATAGTCAACTAAAAGTGGCATTACCTACATCCCCTATTGCTGTGGTTTTTGTTTGGGGATTTTTAGATATTATTTTTTTTAATTAGTATTGTTGTTTTAAAATGAAATGACTTTTAATACAACGGACTTGTCCTTGGAAGTGCATACCTAGTGCCCCTACAATTCGTAAATTGTACTACATGAACACTAGTCCTACGCCTTGCAAAAAGTACTTCTGGGTTCAGACAAATACAACAATGAGCTCAGAAGTACATTGTGCCTGTATAAAAGTTGACCAGACCCTGGAATGTGACCCGGACTTCATGGATATACTCCACTAGCTAGTATTTTAACACTGTGAATGTCTTCCTCCAGACTTTTTTCTCCCCACAGCTTACCTGGGTTTTAAGGTCCTCATTTCTAATTTAATCGTGAAGCAAAATAAAATGTCAGGATTCCATGTAGTTTAAAAAGACTTTTTGCATACCTTTTAACATTTTTTTGATGTTACCATTTTCCTTAAGGTGCCATCTGTTTTTCTGCAGCTGGAAATCCTATCTGACTTTGCAACAGCAAGTGTTAAACTGTAACACTATTTACTGAGTACCTTGAAGCTGAAAGAGTGTATATTAAAATTCTGAACATTTTAGTAAGTCTCAGACTGATCTTGCAGTATCAAAATTGTCATATTTATTTATTGATTGATTGGTTTTTCCATCCAGGATGAAGTTCTTCACATATTTTCTGGGCTAAGCTGTAGCATAGAGCAGTCACAAGTGAATGACAGACTCCTCAGAACTGAAACTAGAAAAACTCTTTCGTGACTTCTTCAAATCTACTGAAAGAAACTTGTTAAGAAACATTTTCTTTGAAATAGTTTGTTCATTGTTGACATTATTAATTATAACAGTATCACTGAGGAATTGTTGGACATGAGCTTAGTTGTCTTTGTTATTGCTAGCCGGTTTTGTATTCCTAATGTCATGTTAATCTGCTTTTTACTGGTAGCTGGATGACTAATAGGTGCAGCACTTTGAAAAATCTTACTGCACATGCAGTAATTTCAACATTTCTTATAGCTGACACTCTTAGAGTTAGGTCCATTACCCTAGCAAAGTAAAGAGAACTAAATATTCTGAATAACTGTCTCAAAATGCCAAGCAATACAAATTTTTCATAAAAAATATGAAACTCATAGCTCTGTTCCACAGTATTTGGAAACTTAGTCTATTGACCCAATTATAACAAGATCCTAAATAATTTTTACTTCCAATCACCAGCCATATAGTTGCCTTAAGAGACTTAGATTTTTTTGATTTGGTAAACATTAACACAGTGAAGGGTCAGGGGCTTTTGTGAGGATTGAAGAGGACAAGCAGAATAGGCAGATAATCATTAATCTCCTGAGTCACTTACAGTTAATTCTGTATTTCGGTGAACTTTGCTGGAGCATGGGAAATGATTTTTAAACTTGTAGTAAACAAGTGAATGAACTGTGTGCTAGATGGGAATTTATAAAAGTAATCAGATTAAATTCTCATGAGTAAGCAATTAAAATGTTTGATTTCCAATTAATTTAGCTGTGAAGTTCCTTGCTATAAGAAACAACTGAAGACTGGGATTTGGGAGATTTAGTTTCCTTATTTCTATAGTTGGATTTATAGCCTGAGACATCGTGTTTAAGATTTCTTCTGAGCAAGAAAAGCAGCATTGAGAAAAAAAATGGCTTCTCTGTCTCAGATAGCCTAAATATGGGCTAGTACCTATTTTTTGTGTTTAGAATAGGGTCTTGAATGAGAGCCAATCCAAGTAATTTCCCACCAGTGACTGAAATTCTGAGAATATAACATCGCAAATTACTGTGTTCACAGATAGTATTTCCAATTTCAATAAATTTGAAAAATTCCAGCTAAAGTATATTATCACACTTCTTCTTACCCCAGAACAATTGACTATGTCTTGCAATGCCTTACACTCCCCTTAAAGTTTAACTATGGCAAAGATTTCAGTGGCAAGTATGACTGGTGCATATCAATCTATGCCTCTATAGTATTATGCATATTTATGAGTTTAATAAACTATACAGAGTTCTACGTTTGTCTTTTTTTTTAAGAAGTATACTAAGTTAAACAAAAAGATGCTCATGTAGCTCAAGAAGCTGACCTAAATTAATCATAGTATTACTGCAGAGTCATGGATTATCTCATATTAAGATCTTTCTGTAGGTCCTGTAATTGCATGATAAACAACAGCAAGTATTGTCAGTTATGTGATTGATCAATAATGCACAATATTATAGAAAACAGAGCTATTGTTCCATTCATAAGACATGGATTTATGAAACTAGTTGTGCATATTATCACTTTTATGTATCTAGTTCTGTAATAGAGAACTAATTGGATGGTTCCTACAGAGATAAATTTAAGCTAATTTTTTACATTAATGAAATATTTGCCAATATAAACTATTCCAGAGTTTGATATCATGCTCTCTTAAGGAGTATAAAACATATCATCCCTGTGTTTCTTTGTATGTTAAAGAATCTACAAGACTGAGTAATTCTGATGCCATGTCTTTCTTGTGGCTTTCATTTTGCATAGGTTTTACTGGCAACTGGGAAATGTTGTAGTTTAACGACATGCACTTATTCTATTTCCTTTAACAAAGAAAACACTAAACATATTTACTACAAATCATGAAGTTAAACCAAACTGTATAAGAATAACACACTCCTCTGCAAAGGGTATGGAAGTAAGGCTCTTTGAAAGCTGGAAAAACATTGGCAATCAAGAGTTACATGAAAGTAATCTTATTTTTATTACATACAAGGAATGTTTTCCCAGGAGTGCTGATGCCTGCCAGAAAATAAATAAGGAGCTAGGATAAAAGAAAGAAGGAAAGATTACTTGAGTTAAACTGCTCGGCCAGGTTTTCCTTAGCTACAGATACCCATGAGGAGCTGGGTTTCTTCGGTGCTCAGCTACAATTGATTGAAGTTGCAGCCAATAGACTTTGTTACAACCTACATCATTATTGTTCAGGCCACAGAGTCTCCACTTTTGCTGCATCATTCCATAGTCACATTTCTAAGTGTGGCTATAACTCTGAAAGCCACCAGCCATCGTTTCTTAAAGAGGTACAGCCTGGTGCCTGTACTTCAACGATTAATCCTGAAGTAAGATCAGAGTGAAAATGAAAGAAAGAAAGTGAATAAATGAAAAAGGTCCTTTTATAAGATAATAATAATCCCCCAGAGCACAAAACTGTAAATTAAATGAGCACAGGTGGATTTGGTGTTGAAAGGCTTTTAAAAGGACTAAAAATTAAAAACTGTCTGACAATAAGCCCTGGAAGCAGCATTTTTGAACTCTGAGCTGGCTTTAGAAGAACAATAGAGGTCTCTCAGCTAGGAAGAAGGTTACCATGGACAAGGTAAAGCAAGACCTGCATTCATTTTAATAAACACCATAAGAAGCAACTTCCATGTGAAACATCTCTCCACTGACCAGGGCTGTTACCAGTGAAGATAAGTAGACAACTTAGCTAAGCTACAGGCCTTTTTCTAGTGTGGAACCTGTTCTTGGGGCTAACAGCAAGTGGAGAGTTGTTGCATGTTTTCAGCCAGAAAGAGCGGAAAAAGCACTGCTAAGACACAGCAACATGGCTGTTCCTCTTCCTGCACAGATGCTGAACAGAAGCTGCCACCTCAAGGAGGGAATTGCTAGCTCGACTGCACAGGGTGGTTCAACCCCACCACGTGCCCATGCTGCCTCGCTCCATGCAGCTGCAAGTCCTCTTTTTCCTTCTCTGCCCTGCTCCCTCTCCAACATCACTTTATGCCAGACACAGATCAGGAGCTGCAGTGAAAATAGATTTATTTCTGAAGGCTATTCATCCCTCAGGGAAGTGGCAGACAGCATGAGTCCTGAGGGGGAATTACTGGGAAAGAAAGCGTGCAAACAGGCAGGAAGTACTAGGTACCAACTGGAACATGGTGTTAAAATATCTGCTATAGCTTTATAGCTTTGTGAACAGGTATGTGTCCAAGCCCAGGATGCGGAGCCATGTCAGATATGGCCCAGGGATGGCCAGGAAGAGAAAGGTTGCAGCAGAGCTGGAGACAAGCTGGGAGTAAGTAAGGGCCAGTAAGGCCCATTAACAGCCTCAGGACTCTGATGTGCTGTTAAAAAGACTAAAGAGGTAACATACTGTTCAGTCTGCAGAGTTAGGTGAAATTAGGCACATTAGTATTTTTATGCTTAATGTTTCCTGTGATTCTATTTGGAAACCTCAAAAAACCCTGCTGTTTTCAGGAAGATTTTCAGGACTTTCAGGCTTTTTCAGAATTACGGCAAGAATTTCCCTCCTGTAATTCAGTGTGTCTTCTCAAATTACAAGACATGTTGGAGTAATTGGTTCAAGTTCAGTTTGACCTTATCGTCAGTTTGGGGTCAGTTCTTATTTTTACCTATGCTAGTTTTCCCATGCTTATTTTAAGGACAGCAGTAAATTATTTCTAATTGCAACTTCATTTCCATCTAAAGCGAAAGACTTTTACTTGGCGATTACCGGACAAACAGTTAAAGAAAAGATAGATGGTTTCTGTGGTTCCTTAAGGCTTTACTAAATAAGATTGATTTCAGGCCTCCAACTTTTTTTTTTTTTTTTCAAAAAAACTAGTAGACTCTTTTTTGGGTTTTGTTGTTCAGATATCTATAGACCGTTTCTTTTGCCAATCAGGGTATGAATTTTAATGTTTAGAGAACATATTGATTCCTATGTATCAGACTGCTAACCAGAACGTGTTAGGAGCTTACCATCAGCAGTATAAAGCTGTACCTGTTTAAAAAAAGACATAATGCATTATTTCTCCATTTTCTTTGTAAATTTTAATGGAAGACCATTTAAGTACTTAAGAATTCTAGAAAGGTGTTCAGAGCATCTGTGCTTTCTTGAAAAGCAGCCAAAACATCATCAACACATCATCTCAGCCACAGTTTCTTTTTTGGCTTCGAAAATAGCACAACATTCTGTCCAGAAGATGACATGAAGATATTAGTAAATACTGGACTAAAATATGTTTACAAGGACTTAGTGACAGAAGGCAAGGAAAGCTGCAAATAAAAAAGTCAGCCAGCACTTGTCGTAATGATGCAAAATCACAGATAGATGGGCTCTATCTGGTCATACTCAAGCTCCATTATTTACCACAAAGGGCCATATTGTTATGCCCTGTACCCAGCTGGGCAGAACAGTACAGTTAAGATCTTCCCTTTGCTGCAGGGAGTGGAAAGGAAAAACCTGTAATCCCACACATCATCCTTCATGAAAGGAGAGGAGAGGTAAGAAAGAGGTCAGGGAGTGACAGGTACTCATTTGGTTGTATAAGTTCATAGACACCAGGCAATGAGGAAAGGAAGAAAGACATTTTTGACCACTTAGGATTCTTTTGCTGCCTATTTCCTGGATTTGCATGGTTATACACACAGTTTACATAGGGCTAGATCCCTTATTAAAATAATATTAAGACTAGGGAAAGTTGAAACCACATGAGGAAGAAAAATGGCAGATGTCTAAATTATAAACCAATCTATCTAAATTAAACTAAAAGCCAGAGAAAATCCTTGATAGTTTCCTGTCTGAAGCTTGGCACAGCTTGACTCTGGACTCTGAAGTCCAGAGCAACCAGAGTAAAGACCAGAGGTGTCTGGAAATTGGACTGCAGGCAGATCTTCATGTTATTGCTATCTCTACCTCCTGCATCTTACCTAATCTTCAGATCATGCAACATCCAACTTACAACTAAAACCTTGGTCTTCACCTACCTTTACTCTCTTTTGGCCATAAAGAACATCTTGAGAGCTGTTATATTTCTGAGTCAGTTTGGGAGGCATAAACTCCCTTTAAAAATAACAGACTTATTGGCGTCTAAGTGGGTCATCAGATGACCCTTTACAAAGCATGCAATAGACAGAGAAAAACACCAGAAAATATGCATTTTCTGGTCATTAAATTTTTCTTGCATGGTTTGGATCAACAGAAGTACCATTCTCCAAAATATATCGTATTACTGCTCTTCTGGGGAGCATAAATTATGTTGGAACCTTGCTTTCAACCTAGAGATAATCCAGTAAAAGCATTCTTCTTCACTAGATCCCTAATGTGGTTCAGCATTTGTGGTGAACTTGAGAGCAAAAAGGCAGTTAAATTAAGAAGAAAAGAGCTGAGAGAGTGTCATTCAGAAGAGCTCATTTTTTTGTAAGTCTTAAAGTCAAGTGTCTCCCATTAAATATGAATAATAGGGGAGAAAATGAATAAATGACAAGTTTGCTAATTTTACAACCAATGTTTTAACCGTGGTAATGGCAGCTTTAGCCTTCTGTATTATAATGAAAATTGACACAGCTGTATAAAGTCACCCATCCCTGTTATGATTTAGCATAGCTGGCTAGTTGTTCTCAGCTCTGCAACTGGGATAGCATTTCAGAGGGGTTAAGTTAGTGTATTTATAGGAAAGAATTTCTGTAATGGCCATTGTGCTAATAAAGAATTATTGGATTTGAACTCTGTTGCACCACACCCACTCCTTTCCTTTGCTAATACATTCCTTCCTCTTCTGACATGTCTGGTAAGCTTGCCAAAGGAAGAAAAAAAAAAAAAAAAAGACAGTTTCTTAGGGTCTGGCCCATTTGCAGCAGTAAGGATTTCCGTTCCTACAAAGTATATATAAACGTCTCAGGAATCTGGTTCTCTATATATTCAAGCTATAACTCAAAGACATCAATCTTGCAGTGTAAGAAAAGGGGTTGGAACACAAAATCTTTGCATCTAGCTTAAAAGTTAAGTGATATCTTATTTATTTAAGGGATGATACTAATACTTTATTTTATTTTTACCTCCCTTTCTTTTATTCATTCATAGCTTTTTGCTGTCATCATCCCTTGAGCTCCTTTGAACCTGGCAAGGTTCTAATTTTTCAAAATAGTCCATTGTGAACCTTCATTTATAGCTGTGTAATATCTTCCCTTTCCGCTACACACAGAAGCCGTAGTGGAAGTGGTCTGAGGATGCCCTTGCCCTTGCCCTGGAAAGCCTCCCAGACACAGCTTTCAGTATAGGAAATGAATGAGTGGCAATAAAAGTAACATAGATTCACACTCTGCCACCTTTTAAAAAAAAATGAAGTGAGAAGACACTGCTTAATTACAGCTTTCATGATCAATGATAGATTCCTACTGGTGGTTTTGTAGATAAACCTGGCACAGTGAAAAAGACATTACACAAGATTTGCAAGAAAGCCTTTAATTTTTACTCTATTTGAAACTGACACACTGCATTTTTCCTTTCTGCAATGTTTGTCAGCTGCGTGCCTAAGGGAAAAATCTTATATTTTGTGTTGTTGAAAGTCCACTTCAAGATGCTGGTAACTTCCATGGGGTTATTCATGAAGGTGGCTGAATCTTAATGGCAAGTAACCTCACATATCCAGACTATAAAATACAATTAGAACCTTTGAGCTTGCAAATGTTAGGAAATATCACTATCTTTCTGCACCATTGAAGTCAGACAGACTGGGAAAATTCTCCAAAGAGAAGAGTAATATTGAGAGACTGTCTGGGTAATTACAACTATAATTGTTTCATAATCATCTCAGATCTTGATAATGCTATGCTGTTACCTCTATGAGGTCATTGTCCCCCTAGATGTGCTAAGGAAACTTACCATTATGAATCTCAAGCCAAATGCAAAAAGTTTCAGTTACCCCAGCTGCTGTTATAGAAGTCACCTTCCAGTGTAGGATGTCTGACGAGTACACCATGAGTTAAAACTAGGATACAGCGGTACTAGTGAACAAAATTCCAAAATAAACCAGATACAGCTGCTTAACGTTTACCAGAGGAATAGCACTTTTGAAAGAGAATAAGTAAGAGGCCTGGTAGCCCACTGTAGTCTCCAACACAGACAGCTAGCTCTTCTAGAGAAGGTAGTTGTCTTGAGGGAATGTGGAAATAAATGTGGAAAGTTAAAAAAAGTTAAAGAAATCAAGAATTCATGACACATTATATCTTTCAAATATCAACTTCAAGTGGCTTCAAATTCATAATAAAACCATCTCCCTTGTTGAAAAACAAGATATGCAAAAATTCCAAATTGTTTGTGATGCAGGAAAAGGAGAATATAAAATCTGTACTTTAAAGACAGATTGTTTACTTATACTTATGGAGAGTCTACATTTAACTAAGTACTCTTAGAAAAAATTGTCTGTGTTAATAGCTTATTGACATTAAAAATATCTTCTGTATTTAGTTAAATAGTATACTTAGTTAAATAGTATATTATGGGCTATTATTTATTTTCCTTTGAAATTATTTTTGAATGTACATTAAAAGTAGTCTTACGTTTAAATATTCTCATTTTTGCTGAAGATATGATAAGTACAGTGAAAGTCTTCAAGCCTCATTTTTTTCAATGCCATAATATATTGTTGACATACTGAAATTGCATTCTGTCCAAGAAAACAGTGATCACAACTGAGTTTCAATGGAAATTTCACACTCTGTATCGGTTGCAATTGAATTTCATGTTAAGGGGCATTAACTCTGTCATTTCATCATTTGTTCTAAATACCCTGTAAGAGGTGTTAAGATACATATGCTTCAATGTAGTTTGTTATTAGGGAGGAGATGAGAAGATAGAGAGTTATATATCTTTCAGTTATTCTGGTTTTATTTGAATAAAAATGATTGTTGGCTGTTCTTTTTTGTTCTTCTGGAGTAATAATATATAGCTTTAGATAAATACAAAAGATTGTGCTTTATTTCTGACCTATGTGTTTTAGTATATTTCTCAGTCCAGCATTTATTTATTTTTCCCTATCATTACCCATCTATGCACTGGTCAATTGTTTATTTATAGGAACTGATTAACAGCTGCCTATGAAAATATATCCTATTTTTTCTTCCAGTATTCCAGTATACAAAATGAGAAAAGTGGTTGAAAGATTAAACTCTGGAACTAACTACCCTGGGAGCATTAGTTTTTTGTGTCTGGACACCTAATTATGAAACGGTTGTTTTCAGCTCCCATATGATAACTAACTGGATGGGTGAGGGGTGGGGGGGAAGAAAAAGAAAAAGAAAAAGAAAAAGAAAAAGAAAGAGAAAAAGAAAAAAGAAAAAGGAATAAAAGGTTTATAGATTTCAGAAAATGACTTCTCAAACCCAAAAATTTCACATGCAAGAACTGAAATTTCCCCTAAGTCTTCAGATGTACAGTAATGTTGCCATTCTTGAATGGCTTGAAAAGCCATTTTTTTACTACTGTTTGTAACAAATTAAAAGCAGAAAGAGCAACCAGCATCTGTCAAAGTTCTCAAGAATCCCCCTAAATTCTGGCAAAACCACGCCAAACTTCAGACACTTTTCCTAATAAGTTTTAGACTTCATGAGTCCATTTAATCCATGGATTTCTGGCAGCAGCTACAGGAGCCCCAAATCAGGGCCCAGTGACAATCAGAATTTGTCAGCAGTCCCAGAAATTTTTTTAGAGGGAATAAAAAAAACCAAAGTATTTAATAACTGGAAACTTCTATGGGTTATTGCATGAAAGCAAGAAATTCATTATATATATCTGCAGATAAATTAACTGAGCATGACAACCTCACAAAATCATAGCAATTCTGGATGTGGAAAATGGGAGTAAATGAGAATTTGCACTCACAACCTTCCCCAATAGAAACTGAATATGTACATCACTATAGTTATACTTTAAAGAGCTGCAAGCAAATACAAAGTTCCTATTGGATTTTGTGGATTCTGAACCAACTGTCTACTGTGGCAAGACATCCTCATGTGTGACGTGAATTCCTTGAAGATTTTTCTGACTGCTTTTACTTAGAGCATGAGACCATCTTCCTCTATTAAAGTTGATCTACTAGTTATGTCTTAGTTGAGTCCACACATCAATCCAAACACTGAACATGTTGAATAGTGAATTGGAAGACAAAGAAGTCATCCACTTGGATTTATGTGAAGCATTTGACAATGTTCCCTATGACATCCTGGTCTCTAAACTGGAGATACATGGATTTGATGGATGGACCATTTGCTGGATCAGGAACTGGCTGGATGGCAGCATTCAAAAGGTTACAGTCAGTTGCTCAATGTCCAAGTGGAAACCAGTGACAAGTGTAGTTCCTCAGGGGTCAGTACTGGGAACAGTGTTGTTTTAACAACTTTGTTGGAGACATGGACAATGGGATTGAGTACAGCTTCAGCAAGTTTGCCGATGACACTAAACTGTGTGCCGTGGTCAACACACTGGAGGGAAGGGATGTCATCCAGAGGGACCTGGACAGGCTTGAGAGGTGGGCTAATGCAAATCACATGCAGTTCAACCAAGACAAGNCCCTATGACATCCTGGACTCTAAACTGGAGATACATGGATTTGATGGATGGACCATTTGCTGGATCAGGAACTGGCTGGATGGCAGCATTCAAAAGGTTACAGTCAGTTGCTCAATGTCCAAGTGGAAACCAGTGACAAGTGTAGTTCCTCAGGGGTCAGTACTGGGAACAGTGTTGTTTTAACAACTTTGTTGGAGACATGGACAATGGGATTGAGTACAGCTTCAGCAAGTTTGCCGATGACACTAAACTGTGTGCCGTGGTCAACACACTGGAGGGAAGGGATGTCATCCAGAGGGACCTGGACAGGCTTGAGAGGTGGGCTAATGCAAATCACATGCAGTTCAACCAAGACAAGTGCAGGGTCCTACACCTGGGATATGGCAATCCCAGGCACAAATACAAGTTCAGTGGAGAATGGTGGGAAAGCAGCCCTGAGGAAAAAGACTTGAGAGTGTTGATGAATGATAAGCTTGACACAGGCCAGAAATGTGTGCTGGCTGCCCAAAAAGCCAATTGCATCCCGGACTGCATCAAAAGAAGTGTGACCAGCAGGTCGCAGGAGGTGGTTCTACCCCTCTTTTCTGCTCTTGTGAGACCCTACCCAGAGTACTATGTCCAGCTTTGCAGTCCTCAACACAGGAAGGATATGGACATGTTTGAACACATCCAGCAGAGGGCCATGAAGATGATCAGAGGGCTGGAGCACCTCTCCTATGAAGACAGGCTGAGAGAGTTTGGGTTGGTCATCCTGGAGAAGAGAAGGCTCTGGGGAGATGTTATAGCAGCCTTCCCTTATCTGAAGGGGGCCTGCAGGAGAGCTGGGCAGGGACTTTTGATCAGGGAGTGTAGCAATAGGATGAGGGTAATGGTTTTAAATTGAAAGAGGGGGGGATTTAGATTAGATACTAGAAAGAAATTCTTTACTGTGCAGGTGCTGAGACACTGGAAGAGATTTCCCAGAGAAGTTGTGGACACCCCATCCCTGGAGATGTTCAAGACCAGGTTAGATATGGCTTTGAGCAACCTGGTGTGAGGTGTCCCTGCCCACGGCAGTGGGATTGTAACAGGATGATCTTTAAGATCCCTTTCAACTCTAACCATTGTAAGATTCTATGATTCTATGAAATGTGATGACAAAGTAACAACTTTTGAGTATATCTGGCACTGAGCACTTTTTGTAACCCTTTCATATTATCCAAACTTAGAAATGTCATTTTAAGGCTAGTGTCATTCAATTAAATCTTTATTAAATAAATAAATAATAAAAATGTGGAGTAATTTGTTATTAATTTGAAACAAATGCATAACCAGAGCTTCTTTAATTACATTAATTATAGATGCAAGTAAAATCTAAAAGGTGATATATTCAATTTAAAAGTCAACAATAAAGACTTTTAAAAAAGTAGAGACAGAATATTGTAATAAAGAAAGCATGCAAACTCACATTTGAATGTAGTAATAAGTTCATGGAATATTGGACTGGTTTACATTGGATATTTGCCTCAGAAAAAAATCACTGTAGTCCTGCAATGGCAATGAAATCATGGCTGGTAATCACCAGTGGAAATTTGTTCCTGCTGGCTGGGACCCCAAAGCTCAACAGAAGAATGAAACAGGCAAATCCGGCATTTGGGCTTACATTTGAGCAGGGGTCTATTTGAAAACTGTCTGGAGTTTGACCCACTAATTAACTCCTATTTTGAGAGTTTAAAAGGAAGATGGGACTTCTGTGGGTGTGCAGTCTGCTACTGTATAATATTCATGTTAAACAGCAAAAAGGAAAATTCTGTACTAGAGTAAGCCAGAATGCTGCTTACAGATTCCCTTCTGCTTTCACCATGTGAAATGAAACTTATCTGAGTGAAACAGCTTATGAAAAAATCCCACACACCCAGTTGATTTTGTATATAGCTTTTACTTGAGATCTCATCAAAGAGAAGAAAAGCCTATTTTATATTCAGCTACCTCTTCATAAAATGTTTTCGCATCAGTAAAGCAGAATACATTTGGAGATGGTCACATTTCACTTCTTAATGGACCTGATCTGGCATACCAGTGAGAGCACTTGGGACCATTCCAGAATGAATTATTTAGGGCAATTTTTATCAGACATAATCCTTAAATCCTTCAGTAGATTGTCAAGACAAAACAAAACAAAACAAAACAAAAATTTTATATTAATTGAAGACTTGAGAGGTATTTGTTTTATTTAGTTTCAATCTAATTTTATTAAGTATTTAATGAAATTTGGCAATTCTAAAATCTTCTTATGGTACATTCTCATCTTAATTCTGCTAATTTAGTCTTTTTTTTTTCTCTAAACCCTTAATCCAGTTTCAGTGGAGACAGAGCTCACCTACATGACAGGTTAATTTCCAACATATTCCTTGTTAAATTCTGAAGAGCATTTATTTAATTAGCTAAGATTAGGCATGCAAATGGGTCAAAACATTTTTTAAAAAATCTTATTGGATTCCAGTACAGCAAAGTTTCAATTTTTTTAGGTGCCAAATGAATTATACAAGTACAACAATCTTCAACTGAATTATCTGAATTTGAGTAATGATATGCTCTTTGCATATAGAAAGTCTTCGACATCTACTACAATTTATCATAATGCCCCTTTAGCACTGAGAGCTGAATATTTAGAATAGTAATGTGTTGCTATATGATTGCCAAGATAATATGTGCTGTGTATAACACCCAAGAACTGCAAATCCTGATTCACTTATTTTCTATTTGTCCTTGTTTCCTGAAGAATCATTTGATTCCTAAATCCTCCCCATGACTTTCAAAAGTAGTCTTAAAGCTAGGTGATTTATGGTTGGTTTATGCCAAATGAGTCCCTAACATGCATGGCTGCTGGAATTACAGACACTGAGAAAATGATCCACTCTGTATGTTGTCACAACCTAATATTCGTAGGTAACTGAAGGCATTCAAATCCTCAAGCAGCAAATTCTAAAAAGAAAACAAATAACAGCATTTTGGAGGGTATGGAGAGGACATTCCAGTTTGTAACTCAGGCGTATTTTGGATGGTTCATATTAACTGCCTCATTGAAAAGATGAAAGGATATCACCGATGTAAACAAAACCTGCGTGAAACAAGCAACTGATTCATATTACGGGAGCTATAAGTAATTGAATGTGCAATGGAACATGCTGTGAAAATGATAAAATTTGCATACTTTTCTGAGAACTTTGGAATTTAACCACAATGTTTCTCCTGATTGCATTAAAACCGACCAGTAGCAACACTGGAAATACTATCTTTTTACTGCAAAGGACACTTCAAAATCTGTCATTACTTGTACAGCATTAATTAAACCAAAGTGCAGCCCTTTCAACAACTGGATATAAAAGACTTTAGGGGAAGCTGATGTCTACAGTTGGAGAGCTGATGTCTACTGTATCAACTGCTACCTGAGATGGTAATATTTAATTCCAGTATGAATTTGTGTACGTGTCTGCTACATACAAGCTTACACATACACCCACATTAAGTGACACATACACCCACACTAAGTGTAAGTGTGTACTTTTGGATGCTAATGTCTAAGGTGTAGGGATTTAAAATTATAAAAGCTGAGTTGAAAATACCCTCATTATGGCATAAAATTTATTAAATACATTACAATAAATGCAATAATATACAGCAGGTACAATTTAACACAACAGTCCTTGTTCTTTTGGGGGATTTTGTTCTTTCCGAGCAAGATGAAGTACAGTGAACTGTGGCACAGTATTCTCCATAATGATAAAAGTAAAAAAAAAAAACAAACAAAAGAACCACCAAAACCTGATGTGATTAACAATGTCCATCCTGGATACTGAAAAAGTCAGGGATTCTGTGAAAAATTATGCAACTGAATCTGATGGCAGGGTTAATAACAACTCTTACTGAGTGGTGAGCACCACGTAAAGGGACTTGTGTTTCCAAGTCTGAGCCACTTTTGAACAACACAAGTGATGAATGCTCATAGGATTTACAGATGCAAAGAATTAAGCTTATAGGAGCAATTCTGACTTCTACACATCATAATTTTGTAATTTCTTGAATTTGTCCCTCTAAGACTTTCCAGTTAACAGTGAATTTTTTTTCTTTCTTGTTTTTGTTTTTGCAGCACAAGGTTACGTAGGCAGTTTGGGAAAGATTAAGACAAAAGGACCTTTTGTCATGCAGGCCAAGTAAGTCATACGATATTATTCCTGTGCTCATAGATTCACTACTAGCTCTAAACTGGAATTTTTCTTACTTAACTTCCATTGTAAGATGTTAACATTACAGATATTGCAGAAATTTAGTTTGGAAGAACCTCTGCTATCATATGGTCTAACCACCTCACAAAACAAAGGTCCAGCTTCAGAGTTAGACTAGGATGCTCTGGGCCTTCTGCTGTCCAGTTTTAAATATCTCTAGGAGCAGAGACTCCACAACCTCTAGGGGCAACATTTTTGACTACTTTTTTGACTACTTTTGGTGAAATAAAAATTTTAAGTATCCAGATTTGCTTGTTCCAGCTTGCATATATTGTCTCTTATAGTTTTTCTGTGGATCTCTGAGGTGAGTCCAATAGCCTGCTATGCACTTTCCCAAGAAGAGTTAGTAGGCAGCAATATGGTCTGACCCTGTCCAGGCTGAATGGTCCCAGCTTTCCCAGCCCGCCTTCATCTGAGTCATGCTTCAAGCCCCTAATGACTTGTGCCCCTCACTGGACTCATTCCGATAGGTCCATGTCTCTCTTGTACTGGGAAAGGATCACTCCCCTGTTCCTGGTGCTCTGTCTACTGCAGCCCAGGAAGCTGTTAGGCTGCTTTGCTGCAAGGGTGCTTTGATGGCTCATGTTCAACTATATGTCCACCAGGAACTCCAGATCCTTTCAGTCACAGGAGCATGAAGCCTTGCCTAATACAACTTCCACAGCTTTTGAAGAAAAGGAGATAATTCTATTCATGTCAGAAAAACAATAGAAATGATACTCTAGAACTATCAAAAGCATTCCACAGTGCAAACAGGAGACTCCAAGAAACATTTCAGTCTGCTAAATTTTTATTGCTATCTTGCAGCTCTTTTTATTTACAGTTGCACAAAATTAACTTAAATTAAGTAATTCTGAATTTGCAGGTTTTAGCATGTTCTTTCACTGTTGGGCAATGCAGTGCCAAACATTATAAAAATAATTAACACATATTTATTATATACAAACATTGCACAGATTAATAGCAAGGGGAAAATTTAACATTGCAGAATTTTTTAGGTATTGAGCTATACACACTGTACCTAAGGTTTGACTTTCTGTGTAGCAGTATAGAAGTAGGGAAGTGTTATAAAGGAAGTCTGTGGTTTGCACTGATTTAGATTGCTAATAAAAGACCAGAGTGCCCTCCCCACTCTCCCCTGAGTAATTATCAAAATCGGAAGCACAGAAGAAAGAGCGTACATGTAAGGGCTTCATGTAGAAGAAATAGATATGGATAGTGTTCACATATTAAAGATGAAGCATATGCTTCTAAAATGTCACATCACAACCACATTGAAAAGCTATGTTCCTATAATATTTCACTGGGGAATAGTTTTATAATTCCTCATAAAGCTTCCAAGTCCCTTATTGTTATTTTCAAATTATGCTATCTCTGTCAGGAATATGCTAAGACACTAAAGAACACAAATCCAATATATGTTTCATAAAACTATGCAAATTAATAACTAGACTTATTCCACCAGGGTCTATGAAATTTTATACAGTAGCTGCAGTTACAATTAAATGTACAGTTAGAGGCTAGCTCTGCAGAAGAGCAGGTGAAACTTTCATCAACTGCTTTAGAGATATAATACATATACTGGATACAGGTGTAATGATAGCATCATGGGGTATGAAAAAATGATAATTTAGGCATATGCCATCCTCACATTGATAATAGAGTTTTAGGAAGGGAAGTAAATGGTGTGGAGGTCTTGACTGTCTCTTATACAGGGGAAAAAGTCATGACTTTACTGAAAACAGTCAGTCAAGCATGTACCATAAGCCTGACAATATTTGAA
>VZRU01013568.1:586556-658310 GCA_013398155.1 Pedionomus torquatus | reverse complement strand
AAAAAAAAAAAAAAAAAAAAAAAAGCATTCTCAAATTACTTATTACTTGAGATCTAGTTCAGCATCCTCCAATGCCAACAATAAAGTTTTGGAACATGCATAGATGAAAGGAGTTTCACCCACTTAATAATAAAGGAACAGAAAAAATATTTGGCAAAGTAGTTAGGAACACCACGTCCTTTGGTGTATGCATTTGGGCTTATTTCCCAAAACAGATCCTGCTTGCTGTAATTATAAGAGTAAAACTGTGATCTCAGTCCCACAGGTATGCTTGTCATGAGCTCTGCTGGACTGTTTTGGGCTTTCCTGTATTTGAAGATTTGACTCTTTATCCAGAACTCTGTGTTCTCTGTTGCAGAAACACAAAGTACTGGAAATCTTTCTTGCACGCTGAGTCTTCTCCTTTCTTGCAAACACATGGACAAACAAGCATTATCCCTATGCACATGAAAACACAGGTCCCATCAGAAAGATAGTTACGGCCATTAAAAAAGCAACCAGTGCACACACTCAGAAAAATGTGCAATACAGACTATAGAGAAAGCTTTACTTAGAGCTCAGAAATTAATTTTTCAGTAGAAAAGAACTCATACTGCATTCAAAGCTTTTTTTTTTTTTTTCCTTTTTTTTTTTTTTTTAATAATGAGAACAAAAAAGCTGGACCAAAATAAATCTGAATTTATACCCTTATAAACATTTCTTTTAATTGCTAATTCTTTGTTGATATGGTACAAAATGCATAATAATGGCAATGGATTTTCTCAGTCATGCTGACAATGTCAATTCCTTACACTGTTCTGTTACTCAGCTATTGCAGTGCCTATGGCAATCTCGTACTGACAGAATTTTGGCCTAGAATCTAAGTAGCTTCACAACTCAGCTACAGTAAACATCTAAATGTTTGAAACTGAGATAAGTGTATTTCTGAAAAATAATAGAGAATTAGAGCAAATACACTGAGTTTAAGGATTCTTCCAGTAGTTTTCCCTGTGAATGAACCATATTGTCAAGCAACTTAGATCCTAAGTTTCTTCAGGCTCAGATCTTCCAGGCCCACTTCAGAGAGTCCTAGGACAGATATGTCTCTGTCTATACAGAACATCTCCAACACTGTTCTAGCATGTTCTGTCTTTTTAATGTCTGTGCATGCCCAGTATTCCCTCACCATTTCAAGGAGGAAAAGAAAATAAATATATGCACGTGTGTGCCTGCTTTTAGTGTCTCAGGGACTCAACTGTCACAGAGAAGGTGTGAAGTGTAGCTGTTGCCCACATCTAGTCCTTTAGAGAAGAGTGAGCTGGAATCTTCTGGCCTCCAGCTTTTGGGAAAGACAAATGGTGTAAAATCATTTTTCCGTTATGTTGATTGAGCAACAATATCTATCAGCAGTTACATCATACAAAAACCTCGGAAGCAATTTTCAAAGTCTGGTAGACCTTATTAGAACCAGGTTTTTGTTGTGGAGGGAATTACACAGAAGACTTAAAAAGTGTTTCTCTGAGTGTTGCAAAATATCACTAATAAACAGTCATTAATACCCTGAATTCTGTTGTATATGATTACGTTACCTGATATTATAATCATTCCTACAAAGAGAAATGTATGTGTGAAAAAGTATTTCCTGCACATCACTCATTACCTCTTGTGTTTTTTGTAAAAAAGGTTTGTTACAGAAAATGTATCTATACTACCAATATTTGGTGGAAAAGTTTCAAATATCTAAGCTTAGAAATCACTGAACTAAAACATAGCTATGCAATATAGGTGGTTATGGACACAGACAAATGATCAAATCTTTATACAAAGTCCTACTCAAAAAATAAATCTAACAAGCCTGAACACTCTATATTCATGATCAAAAAGTAGACCTAAAAGTATGTCTACCCTGGGTGTCCATATGATTTCTCTGTAGAAGCTCACTAGGAGATTATTTTGGTCTTTTTTTTTTAAGCAAAACTGAGCAGACAAGAACACAGACTCGTTTCTGAACCCAGAATTCACATTCTAAACATTTAAGTGTTGGGATCCTAGACTGTAGATTTTTGACCCTCTACTAATACCAATCGCAAAGCACCCCAATGTTATAGCATGGGTCCCTGTTATAGCTTCCATTTATGTACCTTAACTGAGTCTTCAAGACATAAAAGTCTCCCCCGTTGAATAATGTGGCTCATTGTCTTGACTATCCATGAATTTCTCAGATCGGCAATTCGTGTTGCTGATCACAAGTGACATTAATATGCTAGCTGTCATGTATTGCATTTAAACTTGCCTTTTACTGTACAATGCAAGTACATTTTCTCTGAGAATTCTGACTGCAGCTTAATAGCCAGGGAGGAAATGGGATAATTGGTTAAAGAGATTCACAGCGCAGTATTAGTATTTTTATTACTGCTGTAATTTTATAGTGTCTTTGATTTATGAGACAGAGGAAAAATGAAAAGGCATTCTGTATCTTTCCACTTGCACTAAACTGTTTTGCATCCAGAAATTGAAGTGCTGAGTGAGATGCTATAATGAACCTTAGGAATAATCATTATTATTTTCCTGATTTAGCATTTGTATTAGTTTGAGCATCTCTATGGTCATATCACTGCTGCTGCAAATGAAAGCAGTCACTAAACAACTAGAAAAACATCACAAAAGGTATGTTTTTACCAGTACCTCTAGCTGTATTAGGAGTTAACAACATTTGTAAATGTTACAGCTATTAAAGCCATATTTGGGTAAAGAAAATGAACATCTTATAGAATTAAAAACAAATAATAACTGAAGAAACCTTACTTTGAATATAGTTTTTTTTGGCAAAGTGCTTCAGTGAAACTGTAAGTTTGCATTTTTCCTTTGCTATTACTTTTATAACATACTTCCTCAGTATACTTTACTGTAGCAATCTGCATGGCATATTGTATGTTCTAAGAGATAACTGTTAGTCCGATCCAATTTTTTTTACTCAGACACAATGCCTACAGAACACAGTGCCTACAGAAAACAATGTGTTCTATTGGAGCAAATGGAAAATAGTGGATCAGGCATGTTGAGGAAAACATAAAGGAATGCAAGCAATGATGGAGAGCTGACCATTGAGAAGGTGTAAATTAATCATTTTCCTCATGCATGTTTGCATGGTGTTTTCTTCTGACCTTTACTCTAGAAACATACACAAACTTAAAATGGCTGTGTAACACAAGCTAATTACATCTCCTTTCCAGCTCTTTGACAGACTTAAGAGTTTAATTTATTGGCAACCAAAATGGAGAAAGAACAAAATTAAGTACTCTATTGAAACTCAATAATAATAATCTAAAGTCACTAGAAAAAATATTAAAATTGGTTATTAATTGAATAGGACTTTTTGTTCAAGGAAACAACTGTTTGAATCAGTCCTGTACCCATATTCCTGGGCAGTTACAGGATGCCCTGCTGTGAATGGCAACATTGTCATTGGATGCTTAGTCAGATACAGACTGGAGAAGTGCAGCCTAATAAATCTCAGGGTGGCAACTGAAATTCAAACTGCATTTTCAGTTGGGAGAAAGATGAAAAATAGCTCTGGTCAAATGACCAGCTTGTGACAGCAGACTGCAAACCACAGGCGACTTTAAAGGGCTGGCAAGAAAGAATCAGTGCTGCTCATTTCCAAGGCTAAAAGAGGATGCAATGGAGAACTAGAAGAACTTCTAGAGCTAGTAGAAATCACCCAAGTGTTTTCTGCTGATATTTCATTTTTTTTTTGCCTTTTCTGTTAAATTCCACATTTTCATGAAAAAAAAAATAAAAAGTGTTTTCGAACTTGTACATGTTGGAGAATGTTGATCTTTGGCAGTCTTTAATCTCTGAGACCCTGGAAGAAAAGCAGTTAGATTACTGCTTTCAGCCTGGGAATAAATTGCTGGAAAGTCACTGGTGACTTTAGAGACTAGCAGAATTGATCAAGGAAGTGGAAATTTAAGTCTCTGCCTGTGTTACTTACTGCTGTGCCTTACCTCACTTCCAAACAGAAGTCACAGATCAAGACTGAGTCTATTTCACACCAAAAAATAGCTTTCTTTTTCTTTTCTTCAATGTACTCAACAAAGCTTATGTTTAACTGTGAAGTCATTTTCAAGTTCTAGTCTACTAATGTCAATCTGTCTACCTAAAATGCCCTCCACAGTGTTAATTGGATATATTATTATTATTATTCTTTTCCTGCCAAAAACAGTTACACATATTTGCTTTGTGTTTTTTAGCAATGCTTTGATTTCAGACCACTACTAGTGTTTCAGAATCTGGTAATGTAGCGTATGTATTATGTAGATAAAGTACTTGATAACAAAAGGCTTTATATAAATGCGTCTTATTGTTCTCAGTTAGAACTACCTGGCATGTGCACAGGCAAAGCCGAATTATTGGTGACTTCACTATATTTTCTTTGTCTTAGTTTCTAATTCCAGTCTTTGCTTCTCTTGTTTATGAAAAGGGTTCTAACTGGCTGCCCACAGTTGTTAGTTATAATTTGTATTATGTATTAAAATGCTTTCACTTAGTCATGTAGGATTAAATATTTTTTTTTCTGGGGTAGGGGGCTGAGGATTCTAACACAGGCTTCCAACTTCTGATTTTAGTTACAAGTTTAAATCACCCTTGTAGCTCCACTTAATTGAAAACAGAGCTTGCCTGTAAACCATCATGATTTAGAGCTGATCATATAAATATCCAACCTTCTGTTCTCTGCCTTCATGAAGAGTACTGTTTGTACGTTCACATTTTCAAGATATAATGAAGTGTGCCCCTTTCCTTAGCTACGTTTCAAGGCATCTGCAAAGCCCATATTTAAATGGCTGAGCGTAAAGATTGTAAAGCATATTTTGAAATGTAAAGGTTTCCAATAAAATGCACTTGCCTGCCTTGTGAACTTTGAATTGAAGACTATCTCTAAGTATATTGCATTTGCTGCTTGGTTATTATCCTAAACCAGTAGTGACTTTCCCTTTCGCTCTGTTCTTACTTGTTTTTGTCATTCCTCCCAAGGGTATCATGCCCTGGGTAATAATAAAATAAATGGTTCATTCCTCATGCAGCATTCTGCACACTGACTGAATTGTTCTAGACTCCAGAAGCTGAGAGAGGCAAACCAATGTGAATGATGATAGGTGAAAAGGTCATCGCTTCATTCTTATATAAAATAATTTTTTGGTGCCCATTTCACTTTTCCACTTTTTTTTCCCCCTTCCTTTCCTGAAGGCTTTTGTTTTAAGTCTCTTTTTAACTCTCTTTAAATGATTTATGATCTGTTTCACACTTTGTTACCTTTCTCTGCATTGTAAATGTCAGTGTGCCACATCTGAGAGATGGGAAGTTAACATGCCGTGGGGTTTTATTGACGAGTCTGTGTCAGTGCAAAAAGAAAATGTTTTTAGTTGGTAAAGCACTGCATTTATTATCCAAAATCTCCTGACAGTAGTAATGATAACACATGAATGAGATGAAATACTGTCAAGACCTTTTCAGTGTGCTGGAGCAGAGGATGAGTGAGACAAGAACAAAATTCCAAATTTCAGAAAGGAGTTTCTATAAGAAAGAAATTGCACATCACATACTCGGTATATGTGAGTATATGTGTATACCTGGCACACACACAGAGTCATGTTTACATTTAGATGAGAAAGTAGATATGAGAAGACAGTGTTCTTTTATTCTCCCAGATAAGAGGCAGCATTCCCAGATGTCTATTGAAACTGATTGGGATCTCAGACCTGCATTCTGCCTGTCAGCCACTAGTCTCCAACTGACCTTGGACAATTCATTCCAGATCTCCTTCCCCCAGACACTTGTTATGTAAAATGAAATTATTGATCCTCCTCTCCTTCGCGAAATGCATTTGAGATGCACTAATAAGCCATGAAATAGGTAGAAAAAGCTGCAAAACATCATATACTTGTATTTATAACCCCAAAAGATGTATTATGGAAATGAAACCTGGCAAAACTTTCTAGATCATCTTTCATGGGTACTTTCCCTGAGCTAGGAAGCTTAATTTTTCTTTCTACTTGAAAGTCAGACCGGGCTTATACAAAAATTGCCTTCCAAATATTTTGCATTAGAAAAATGGGTTTTTAAATGAGCTTTCCTCTAGAAAGGAAGTCAGGTCTTCTTTAGGTCAGTTAAACTGTATTATGGGTGAGAAAGTTGACTATGAATAGATCACATCCTGTTGTAAAAGAACAGAAGCATACTTAGAGACTAGCATAGATTTAAGAATACACTAGAAAGACACAATTGTATCCAAGATAGTCCAAATGATTGATTTGTGTCTATGGCTGAAGTTAGAGTCAGGTCAAGTAGTCTCTAAGGCAGAGGCTGATATCTTCCTTGATCTTAAAACAAGCTCATTCAAGTTGATCACCAGATTTGCAGATGGAACTGTTGATTATTTCCTACCCTACCATTGAGGGTAAGTGATTAGGAGATCTACATGCTGAAGAAAATATAGTCAATTGCAATTTCCTAGTGAGTCAAAGTGGTGATAAAATGGTAATGAGAGTCCTAGAATACACAGTATAATAAAAATATAAGTATCTGGAGAAAAACACTCCACATTACAATTTCTGAGACATGGATCCTTAGGTTTTTTATTTTTGTCTTTTGCATTTCATTTCCAAAAAAAAAAGCCCAATGTGACAAACTGCAAGGAAAGACAAATAGCTCTTCCACAGCTGAGTAGCTATCAATATTTGACCCAGTCTGAGTATCTTTCTATCAGACTGCAAAGAAGCCAACAAGCCTCAGCAGACTTGCAGCGCTGGCTCTTTTACAAATAGATGTAACAAGAATCAAGACTAGACGTAAAATATGCCCTTGAAATTGAAACAGCATTTGGGCTTCTTTATCCTGACACTGGCTCTTACACTCACTCTCAACTTAGTTTTCAGATTCCCTGTATTGCACGTGGAAACTTGCAGATCTCTGAAGTGGACCCCAAATGTTCAGTAAGGCAAACAAAGCATCCTCTATGCGTATTATTTTCAGTGTTCGAACTCCAGACTTAGACAGCCTCCTACCATTGATCACTGAAGTAACTCTTAAATAACTAGTAAAAAGAACTGGCTGAACATATTCTTGGATTTTACACTACAGAGTCATTGGGTAAGAAAGGAAGGAAAAAAAGGCAGAGGTGATGAGACAGTCAAAGAAAGTAAAGGTTCAGAGGAATACCCAAAGGAAATAGGACCTCAGGGCTGTATCACATCATCAGAGAAATAACTTTGATATTCGTGCAAAGAAATGCAAACACCAGTAACGCTAAAGGATGTCTGAAGAAAAATAAGAGAAAGAAAAAATATTTTGAAGTGTGTATGACACAGAATATCCTTTGGCACACTAGGGGACATACAAAGCCACCCAATGTAACCAAGAGAGAACAAATGCCAGATTTCTTAGAAGAAGTAAAGATCCTAGCGAAAAATTAGAGAAAGCAAGAGATCCTGTGAAACCATAGAAATTGTTCAACTCAGTAGTTCTCCAAGAAGATTTTAAAACAACAGCAGGCACTGAGATAGGCATGAACACAGAAGCTACAGCAGAGTTAGCTTATTAAATGTGAGACATTTCTAAGACATTTTACGAATAAGTTCAGTTTTCTGTGAGAGTAGGGTCAGTTAAGGAGCAGACCAGGTTTAGATCAACACAACTGCTCAGCTGCTTGGAATAAGATTCTGAAGAAGTGTGCAGAACAGAAAGTATTGTGTTACTAAAATTTTATAAGCTTTAAATAGGCTTTTGATTATATATGAAAGGAGGCAAGTTTTCAAAATATATATTATTCCTGAGAAATAGATCAAGCATCTTTAGCAAACTGAGGAGTACAATGAAAGTGATAAAAGCTTGACTGTAGCACAATGTTCAGGGTGACTGTAGCATTCTGTCAAGAGATATATTCACTTCGCTGATAGAAGAAATCATAGCTTTAGCTTTCAGACATGAAATAGAAATCATGCTATATAAGGGACTAGTGAGGAGCTGTAGATTCAGTGATGGCATTGAATCCATAGTCCCGAGGAGGTTAATCTATCAAGAATAATTTAAGATGAAAACTGAGAAAGCAGAAAATATGGAGTGAAGATTATCAGGAAAAAAACAAAAAACAAACAAACAAAAAAAACCCACAAAACAAACAAACCTGTTGGAAGATAAGAGGAGAAAGACAATATAAAAATAAGAGAACTAGGGCTACAAGACATAGGAAAAAAACCCACATTGTGTTTTGAAAGATTACTGTATTACTGAAGGGATATAAGACAAGGAATGTAGCTACTGCTGACTTTATAAAAATGCACAATATTTGAAAACAAAAATGTGTTTGTTTTTTTTTTAAGTAAAAATAACCCTAATAAAACTCACAATTTTGTCTTATAAAACTACTCTATTACAGGTTGGAATTCACAAAGCAAGTCAACAAACAATAGATAGTGAGCCCATAGGTAAGTTCCCTGAGGGGAATGCTGCAGATAACACGGGTGAAGTGATAATGAAATGGTTAGAACAAGAAATAATAACTTTACAGATGATCTAAGGCACTTAACTCTGGTTGCTTAGGCTTGTGTTAATTGCAGTCCCCTAAGAAATGTCAAACTTGATGAAACAAGGTTGAAATAATGAAACACAAATGATCAATGACAAGCTGGGTAGATTAATTAGAAAAAATTATAAAAGTGAAAGTGTTTTTAAATGATCAGTAAAGGACAGAGGGAAAAGCCAGTTAAGAGTATTCAATCAACAGAGAGAAATTATACACACATAAACCACAAGTCTTGAGATAATACATAGCAACAAAACTGGGTGAAAAAAGCACATTGCAATACTGCACTTGCACAAAAGCCGTTCTTTTTATGGTTTATATTTTAATACAAAGACTTTCAAATACTTTTGCAAGTAGAAAAGTTAAGTGGAAAGTTGCCACTGCTCAGTACAACTTTTAGTAGCTGAAGCATTAGAAATGTGCTTGAGTCTATTTATAGCTGAGTAGAAAAAAGCTGAAACTGCATTTTCCACAACTTAGAGAAGCATTGTAGCTGAAGGCCAGGTGTGTAGCTGGGCACCACCTTTACTCTTCTTGGAGAGTGGCTGAAGGAAGGATTGAACCCCATTTTACACTTCAGGCTGTGACTACCATACATATACCTGTGCTTGCAGACAAGAAAGGAGCAGGGTTTCAGGCCTCTTCGTGCTTTCAGCTTTTTTCTTCTGGATGTATTCAACTCTATTCCATTGGCTGCCTAGTTGGGCTCCTTCCTGAGGCACCTACTACTCATCTTTTCTACAGGAAGCCTATACACCAACCTCTACTTCCTCTGAGTGTTAGGCATCAAAACCAGGCACTTCAGGAGTTAACCATCTCTTCATTGGTTCTACTTCAGTGAGACTAACTGCATACAGGGATGGGGTTCCTATCTCATCTAAGTTAAAGTTGTTTTCTTGGCATGAGATGGTGTTTAAAGCCCCATAGTCAATGGAAATCTAGCCAATACATAGGTCCTAGAGGGCTTTTTAGGTAGTTAAACATCAAGTTTTTGACTCAGGGTAAACGGAAAAGATCTGTAAGCTTTCTGTTGTTTGTATTGACTAGATGTCTGCACATCAAGCTTGCATTAAGGACATCGTGTTTGACTTCACTTCTGTGAGCTAAATCTCACCTCAAATATTAGGACAGTCACTTGCAACCTACTTTGTTCACAAATAGTTACTTAATGCAGTACCTAATGACAGCATCTGAGATATGCTCTTGTGATGGTGTTTAGGACCTGTGGAGATCTGTGCCATTTGCAATACCTATCTATGGACACCAGATAGGAGCACATGAAATGTCACAAGCCACCAGAAAGTGGGCAATTAAATCAAACCTTCAAGTTACACTGCATTTATCATATGCAGTATAAATGAATAACAGGCTGAAGAACAGTTTGGGTTTAAATAGCATTTTAACAGTTTTGAAGAGAATACAGAAAAAATATTTCAAAATAGCTTAACAGTTGAAAGTGCTTCATCTAATATTTTGCATCAATTTTTCTCTATTATTTACTTTCTGGAGGGTTTTTATTCTATGAAGCTTGGAGAGAGTAAATAATATATATACACACGCTTTCTTTTCATTGTTCTTAAAACTAAAGCCTTAAAACGTCCTTCATAGAACATGTACCCTTAAGTTGACAACTTTGCTTACATTTTAGTGAAAACATGACACTTTTTGACATTTGTAGAAATAGCAATTACCCATGGTCAGAACAAAAACCTCAACAAATAGAAAGACATGACACATTTTAAATATGTTCAAAATGTGGTTAAAATTGATTCAGCGAATACAGTTAGTGAAGTGAATACCTGCTAAAGAAATAGACCCCGTCAAAATATCCATCACCTGTGAACTGAACCAAAGCATAAGCCCTGTGCTAGGCCTGTGCTGAACAAGTACAGTAGCTATTAACTCCTTTTCACCAACTTCAGCTTCACTTGTCTTTTATGTCTCTATCCAGTTCTTTCCCTACCGAAGTCAAAGACAAATTTTATAGAAGGCAAACTACAAAGCTTACCTATTGTGTGAATTTTTACCCTGTACTTGTATTCTCTATTATTGTCAGCATAGAAAAAGAAAACCCAAATTAAACAAGGTTTTTTTTAAATCGGTGGAATTTTTTTCCTGGCAATTCTTTTCAGGAGCTTTTAGGGGATGTAAACTGATAATAAATAATTAAAACTTCTAGGATTGAATTAAAATTAAATCATAGAGCTCTAAAAAAATTTAGGATTGCTTTATATAGTAATAAGTCAGCCAAAATACTGAGGAGATATCAGAGGTTGGAATGGGAAAATCTGTTTAAATTTTTTGCAAAGTCTTCTGTTATTCACAGTTTATAAATTCAGAAAGTACAGTTAGCTCCCTAGCCTTAATTTATTTCTTTACATAAGTCTAATGATTGTAGGTGTTAATTGATCTTCTAATCAATGTTATTACAACAAGCACTAGAATTGTTACAAACAGAAATAAATGAAAAGGTGAAGTAATGTCATAGAAAGTCATAGCCAAGCATACACAATATGCCTTCCAGCAACTTTCAAACATTTAGATCCAAAAGCAACAAAGATGAACATAAAAAATGTTCAAGAACATTTTGTGGTATATATTTTTTGCCTATTAACTCATCCAAATAATTTTTATGCCTTCTGCAGAGCAGGAAATCTGCACCAGTTTTGTGAACAGCACAAAAAGCTGTTACTGTCTCTGTATTCGCTGTTAATTGCCTTAGAAAGTAAAAATAAACTTTTTTAAACTGAAGATTGCAATGCTAGCACACAATACTAAGTTCCAGTCATGTTCACAGTGAAGAAATAGGAAACAGAATGTCACTACCCACTGTCTTATAATTCTTCGTGCTCATTTAATTGTTGTTGTTGTTGTTGTTGTTAACAAGTGTTTCTTTTGAATTTTGTGTGCATGGAAGGCAGTCAGTTGCAGTGATCTCAGCCTACCTTTGATTTGTGAACCAGCACTGTTTTTCATGGAACAGCTTTGTCAGTTCAAAAGTGCAGGCACTGAAGAATCAGACTTTGGAGATGAACTGTGGAAAAAATCTTACTTCCCACACAGCAAGAAAATTGACTAACAATAGGCTAAATGGAACTTGCGCAGAAAACCAATAAAAGTATGTCTCCTTGTAGCCAATTTTCCCTTTTTTATCACTTCATATGGGATCATGGACATGAACAAAAGTTTTTGGTACTAAGCTGTAACTTTTGAATGTTAGCAATGTTGTATTTTCTTTACAAAGTCCTTATTTTTCTCTGTGCTGTACACACCTTCAAAATATTGCTCTTTGGCCAACAATGAAAGTGGTAACTGCTCTCAGTAAGGAAAAAAGGAGGTGTAACTCAACAGCGTGGTGTCACTCAAAGGGATCATGCTACATAAATGTATGTACCAGTAAAAGCAATTAAATTTACTTATGACTGTACTATAACACCTTACAGTTCTGTGTTGCTTCTCATGCCCTCGGCCAGAGGAAGTTTCCAGAAAAAATAAGAAAGAATTGGTAAAACAACAATCTCTTATTAAAATGAAGGTCTCAAAGAGACTTTGAAATGTTTAAAGATTTTCTTCTGTTTGGCTTTCCCAGGGATTTTGTCTTCTAGTGCAGACTTGAGAGATAAGCAAAATGTGCCAGCTATATTTGGGCTTTAGCTTCTCCTCAGATCAGCTTGTAGCTCACAGGTTCCCAATTTCCATGTCTTTTCAGGACAACTTTTGGCACCCTTATGTTGGGAATCTCTTCATCCAAATGTGGGTTTGTCTATCTAATCTGTCTTTGAGACCTGCTTTGCTTATTATACAGGCCAGCTACTACAGCATTCAAGTGAACTACATCCATGAATGACATTTGTCCTCACTTTGTCCCCAACAGGAGGGGAGAGAAATACGGGGAGCCAGCTGAGCCCTTCCATGTCCATGTGTGATTCCAGAGAGCGTCTGAAATCATGCTATGCACGGCACAGCCAGGTGAGAGCCTCAGAAGAGGTATATTTATTTCCATCATATCATAGCAAAATACGGCAGATGCCTGAATGGTGAATAGTTTTCTTGTATTTTTCATTATCATTTTGAAAGGTGTCTCCACGGGAAAAAAAAAAAGTCCCTTTCCATTAATAAATAAGTTCTAGGTGTCTGTTTTAATTGTTACCTTCTTATTTTTTACTGGGGACTGTCAGGTTTGATCTTACTTGATTTTATGAAATATGAAGAGGAAATGAAAAAGCATGTTTAGTTTGTAAGCACTAGGAGACCAAGGTGTTGATTTCTGCTCTACGTAGCTATTAGTAGGAAGTGTGGTACTTATTACTTCACTTACAACTTTTTATGTTTATCTAATATTTCATCTCTGGGGTCCAGTTCTGCTTCCAAAGAAATTCTAAAAGCATTAATCCTTGTCTGTCAATGTGTTTGCTGTGAATTTATTAGAAACAAATGTTAAGAAACATGACAGAAAATTAATTTCTATACAAGGGCACAAATATAGAATATAAGGGCTTTCCTTATATAATGTGCATGTAAGGGAATCTTGTTCAAGTATATACTCATATATTGAGATTATATACATACACACTTGTGTGTACATACAAATATGTGTGTGTGGACCTGTATTTTGTTAGCAACAGCACATATATAAGTTTGGGTGGTGCCAGAGGAAAGTAGCAAAAATGGCACAGAAAATTTTCGATAAATGTCACATACGTTTCCAGCAGGATATGGCATGCTTATTGAAGATAGTTAATTACAAACCTTGTCCATAGGAAAGATATTAAAAAATGTAAATGTAAAATGACTGAGGTCATGAAATTGCCTTTTTACCTAATTTCTTTGGAAGAATAATGCAACTGTTTTAATAGTGCTGTGGAGACTAGATTTTAAGACTGGGGACACATCTTTTGGCTGTAGCTCTGCCTCATCCACCTCTGAGCTGCTGCTGTGATCTCTCCTCTAACCCTTTTCAGACAGAATAAATCAGGTGACTGCTAACAGCTTAAATAGTAGGCAAAACCCTTTAATGTAAAGACTTTTTATTGGAGACCTTTTGTTGGAGACCTTTGCTCCTATGCAAAAAAAGCCAGTGGCAATAGCATAACTCCTGCACTCCACCAGCACAGAGAAGGAAGCTCTGTCGTTCTTTCACTGCCTGTCCAGTAAGCTTTTTTGCCCTTAAAGTGGGACATAAAAGCACCTCCTCTTGTATAAGGCTTACGAAAAAAAGATACAGAGAGTGACCTTAAACAAGATGATTTTGTATCTTCAGTAATTTTTCCTTGGAATTTAATTACCCATTGTGAGCTTCTCAGATGGTTTCTAAGACTAAGGTAGAAGACAGCTCCAGATGTCTTCATGTAAATTAATATTTCTTAAATTGCAGTGTGAGATTTTCCTAAAATTACGCTAGAAAGGAAGACTTTAGGCATTGGAATTATCTTTGTTGTTGGATGTTGAAATTCAACTTAATCCCACACATTAAGTTTTAAGATCCATTTTGTTATTTAAAAAAATACCTTAGTTGCATAAGCATAGCAACAGTTGGGGCTTCAGCAAAGTGACATCCCATTAAACCAAAATTCTGAAAGCGTTAATCCTTTCTTTTATTGAATGTCCATTAAATTGAAGTGCTTGATGTATATTTGTTGACATAGAGCAATAGCTAAAACTTACTGTAGGTAATTCTGTTTTTTTTTTTTGTGCAGATAGTCAAAACAAAACAAAATTTAAAAAAGCAAACCAAAACTTAAAGCTCTGCAAGACCCTAAAACCAAGCAGATTCTGAATAAAGAGTTTCACTGATTGTTCTATTATTTCACACAAACTTATTTACACTAGAACAGGTAGTAACTTACTATGTTTTGCAATTCCTATAAAATGGCTTCAAACTAGCTACAGCAATCACCCTGTGTGAGTCAGAAGAATTCTCTGAGGCATGCATATTGCTCTTTCATTTCATAATAAAAGCAAGTACTGCAGAAAAAAGTTCATCTTCTTATTTCAAAAGGTCTGAAGCTCTGCCTCCATAATTGTGATCTGAAATTCAGTATAAGAGGTAGGAAAGATCTCTTTTTAATTATTACTCTCACAGAAATGAAAAAGGTCATTGGTCTGATCACTGAGACAAATTTGTCTCCCCTAGCATTTCTTATAATGAAGAGACATTAGATTAATGTTCACTTAAATAACATGATTAATGGTATGATCAGAAAGTAACTCATGTTGGAACAGAATGAGTGTAAACCACCTAATCAAACAAAATGATTGGGTTTTTTAATTGTTTAGAGCAGTATAAGGTCATATGAAGTCCCTTCTAGTAACTCATCTTTCTCTTTCTGTATTTCAGTTCTCCCTTTATGTCTCTAGAATGATCATTAGTTATAATTAAAGGGAAGCAAAGTGGTTAGCTTGACAGGCTCAGGATTTGGGAATTATTATAGTCATTAAAGGACCTTCTGATAACAATATTAAACTTCATCATCCACATGCCATCAGGCTTCTCTCTGTCATATACAAAGAAAAGTACATCAAGTACAGCAGTGTCTCAAGAGACTGGAACAAATGTATCACCTGATTTAACTTCACTGAAGTGAGTGGAGATAAACTCCAGATTAAATTTGTCCCATGTATTCCCAATATGAATTTAAGTTTGAACCAGACTGCCTGACTTATATGGCTTCTTACAGTTGCTATCGTTAGAGTGTGGTAGCATCACATGAGATCCTCAAATGCACCCTTAGATTTGATTCATTGTTCAGCCTCATGTTCTGCTTGGAGTTCCTGAGTGAAAAAGTGACCAGAAATCTAATCCCAAGAGTTTAATGCCATTTTAATGCCACCCAAGTCCCTGGACTTAATTCCTATTTCTCAATTTAGCCAGGATGAAACAAAAAGAGCTTTCTGAAAATTAAATAAACATATTCTTGAATCCATATTCAAATGTGGATCATTGCATTTCTAACATGTGAGATTTTTTTTCTCTTAAGATTTTTCCAATGAAAAGGAACTATGGTTGATGCACAAGGAGTAAGTGACCTGCACAGAAACAGCATCTTAACCTTACAAACATAAGGAGAGACAAAAATTGCCCTTCCTAGTACAGCTCTGAACCCCTGACAGAACAGTATAATGCACTCTTTTAGCAGATCAGTCACTCCGAGCACTGTTACTTCATGCAGGGCACAGTGTTAGGCTTCAGAATTTGCTTACCTGTGAGCCACTCACGGCAGTGGTCAAAGGTTACCAGCAAGCTGATTAAAAATATGCCTGCTAGACATCTTTCAATATGTCACAACATGTCGTTTTGTGCTATGCATTTCAGAATGAAGTAACTTTCTCCTTTTAAGACATTGTCATTTGCTTTGTCAGTTTGCTTTAGACTGGAAAAGTACCAGGCTCCTGTTTGATAGCAGCTACTTTTCAGTATATATTCAGTATATATTTCAGTATATATATTTTCATATAGCAATTGTGGAAGCACAGAAAAAGAATTCCCTGTTTCTTTATCAACATCTAAAGAATAAGAGCAGCCATTCCATGAGACTGAAATATATGTCTCCCTTTTAAATAAACTGTTTAATCAAATGCAAGTAAAAGTGAAGAAACTTAAACAATAAAATATTTTCTTTCTCCTACTATACAGTAGCATACAGCACACTTTCTAAGTATGTAATAGAAGGAAAATGAGAGAATATGATTGTGGTCATTCAGTCTCAGCTGGAGATGTCAGGCTAGATTTTGTGTCACTTGTTCACTTTGTATAAAGCACTTCTTCCAAAATTTATTTATGAGTGTGAATTTTGCAGTGCTATGGAGAAAGTTTGGATTTTTTTTCAGAACTGGTTTAATTTCCCTGCACTTTTACTCTCAAAACATTGTTTTTCTTGCAACATAAAATATTATTTTTGCCTTTGTTGCGTTGCCTTTTTCAAAGACCTGTTAGGAAAACTTTCTAGATAACATCAAGGTCTCCTTATGGAAATAGTTATGCCATATCATGAATAGTCCATGATCTCATTGAATTAAAGAATTCCTAACAAATTTCAGTAGGACCTGAAGCCATCAAAATGAGAATTAGGCTGTTGAAGCTCACAGAAAGGACTTTAAACAAAATGAATGCTTCCCCTCTTCAGAGAAATGGGAGGAGACATCTATAGGCTCATTAACCCACTAACTGAGGCCTGACGTGAAGATTTATATCCAGGTGTGGTAATTCACTTTGTATTATGCTGGCAAGCAGAAGTTCTTGGGGCTGAGTTTCTGGTTTATTTGTTTGGGTTTTAATGACTTGGACACCTAAGTTTTCATACATGCAGTAGCTGTACTTATGTACATCAGAAGAACATCAAAGGATGCCTGCATAAATTTCGTGTGTGAAATGAAACATTCAGGAGGGCACTTACAGCCAGATCTACAAAGGGACTTGGGTACTCACTGTTTGACTTTAAAAATCCAGCTCATATACCATCTAACCTTCCTAGTAAATGTTACCCTTTTCACAGAGGAGCTGTTTTGGATGAAGCGGTTAAAGCCAACGGCTTTGATGTAACCATTCATTCCAAATACAAATGAGCACAGTGGAATTATTCCTGTAATGGGGTGCAATTCACCAGTACGATTTAGCCAGAAATTAGTTTTGTGTCATTGACATCGGTGTGAAACAGCAGATGACTAATGAAACAAATGACACAAAACTAATGAAAGACCATGGTAAATTAATATGCAGCCCTTTCTATTTCTATAAGCAGCTAAAAAATATCTCTAATGGCTTTCATTTGTGATTATCTAGAGTCAGTATTTTTGAGAGAATCATTGATCATATTCAAGCGACTAAGAACTGAACCCCTCTACTGCCTACAAAAGTCTGCTGTGCCTTCTACCACTTTGACAAATTGAACATGCCAGCTGCCAATTATGCTAATTTTCAGTGGTGATCTACTATGCTGTTTATTACTGAACTTTCTGATTTCTTTTTATTAATACTCTCACTTCATTTTAGACTGGTAATATTTTCCTGTTCTTCATCTTTGACCTTATTTATTTCTCATGAAACACATTAAAATTAAACCCCCTAATTCTTTCTTTTTTTTTTTTTTTTTTCTTTCTTTCTTTCTGGCCTATAATGGATTCGAGATATTATTCAAAGAAACATCAATATGATCTTTCTTTCCCCATATTACTCTTGCATTCAAAGGGGTGGAAGAGATGAAATGCTCTGCATGGAGAGCTTTGTTGCAATCAACCTGACAAGAAATTACTGAACTCACATAACAGTGTCAGTAACACAAAACATAAGACAACGAAATCTTAAAATAAAGTATGATTTTAACCATTGTTTGGACAACAGAATTATCTGATAATGCAGCATCTCTTCATGCATTACCCTGTAATTTTCAGGCAGCTTTTCTACATTTCCTTGAAAACCCTAGTAGATGTCTTTGGAATTTAGAGTCTATTAAACTGCTTGACTTGCACTGAATAAATTTTACCAAAACATTTGTGACCATGAAATGATGAGGTTTGTGAAAGCTTTCTTATGCTGAATATATACCAGAAATGTTAATGGAAAATGGAGAAACAAAGAGAAATTAATCATGAATGAAACCTCTCCTTTTCAGAGGTTCGCAACAAGTACTTTTATGTAGACCTTATTCTTAGGGAGAAGCGTGATTTCTCCTAGAAAGCCCATCTGGAAACTTGTCTCTTTTTCCCCGAATATTGCCTGAATTATTGCATTTGTTGCCTTTCTTGTGGTATTTTAGTATTTCAAAATGCAGTCTGTGCCAAAAAAAAAAAAAAAAAAAAAAAAGAATTACAGAGAGTTGCAAAATAAAAACAGAAAGTCAGCTGCATTCTTTTTGACATCAAAATATTAAGATCTGGGTTTCGGTCAAAGGTTTCCGTGGGACAATTCAAGAGAGTTAATTCCTTCAGTTAACATGTCTAATATTTACTGAGACATAATCCTGAAATAAACTTGGAAAAAAACCCCACCTTTCTTTTCCCTCTACCTCTATTTGCAGGACTGTCAGATCCCACAAATATATCATTATGATTTCATTGGACTGTGTTACTTTTACATAAACCCCTCTTTGTTTCAGAGTTATTACTGCTGATCCAGACACTCAGTAATCTAGTTCATGAGATATCTTTATCAAGATTAGGAATATTTAATAGTTGGAGGAATAACTGTACTGTGAAATGATGGCATTTGCCAACATAACCCAGGTGCCCTCATAATAATGAGTAGTGCACTTAACAGTCAAATTTGTAAATAAAGATTAGGAGGCTTTGTGTAGTAGTTTTTAAGTGACACAAGAACCATATGTTTGGAATGAGTTTAAATCTTGGTCCAAGCATATTTTCTGAAAAAATCCAGGTAACAATTTCTAAGGTTTTCAGAAAATAATATTTAACAAATTAACTGGGCATAATCAAAACACTTTGGACCACAAGTATTTAAGTGACTTAAGTACAGCACAGTATCATCTCACCAATCATTGGTGGGGGTACCATGAAACAAAACAATTCATGACATAATTGAGAACAGTGATTTTTCAGACTTTTTTCCATTTTTCTGAAAACTTTTTTCTATTCCTTCTTCCCTTGAGTAATAAGGCTACTCAGAAATCAAACACTGATTCTACCCACCCTTCCTCAGTGTGTAACCCATCTTGTACTAAAATAATTTATTTCCATCTTTGTTAATGAGGGGGATGGATCTTATGCATACAAGTAAGACCTCACAAACATGTGAGAGTAATAAAGATCTGAACACACCAAGCCCTGCGTGTGAAGCCCATTTTTGGACAACTTTCTCACATAAAAAGAGGGCAGGATGAGCCCTCTTTACCCATTGAGAGTACAATGAGCTGTAGTACACATTGAACTGTTACAAGTGGTAAACATTCAGCTTCCTTTTGCTGAATATGCACTGTTAAGAGCAAAGAATAGAGAAGCAGCTGACTGAGAAGAAACAGAAGACATCCACCAGAGAACTCTGGCTTTTGTGATTCCCTGCAGAACCAAGGAAGAAGAATGTAACCCTACAAGTTCTAATTTTGTACTCTTACTAATGATTACTGTTTATTGATAACCATCATGATAATGGTGAAAAATGGTTTATTACCTAAAGATCTCTATAAGCTTCTTTGTGAAAAAGGGATTGAGAATATATTGAAGGGAAAATATTGACTTTATTTTTTATTTTATTTGCATCATAAGGCTTTGTTCTGTTCCAGGCATCTGGAATTTCATATTTCTTAATAATTTTAAAAAATGTTGATATTTCAATACTTTGGGTGCTGTGGGCTTTCTTTTCTATCCTGTTTGTCTCTAAACAATACAGCTGTCTCAAACAGAAATAGCAAAGCTGCCTCTGAAATCAAAAGTTAACTACTTCTGTCAGCACTGTGTTCCTTATAAGTTAATTCATATTCAGGTGTGGTTCTTGTTCATGCATTTGTAAATTTGTGCTCCCTTTTGTACTAAAATAATAATAAAATAAACCAAGCCTGGGAATTGTATGCAGTGGTCTGTCTCTGATGACAAATGAAGTTATTCTGTTCCCTTTGTTATGCCTTGAACCAGCAGCAAATCTGTATAATTTTCAGAAATTAACAGTAATTTCTCAGAAAACATACAGCTAAAGCCCTATTTCTGAAGATATAAGCAAGTTATATAGACTGCCAATTAGTGATAATAGTGATAATGATGGTTAAGAGCCTATCATCTTCAAAATTAGATCAAGACTAGAGATACATAGACACCCACCTGTTTTGAGAATGTCCAGTGATTTTTTTTTAAAGGGTTGAAGCACACCATATGAGAAAGCCACCAAATCCCATTCAAGGCGAGATTGGGCAGAGCTTACAAATGACTGAAGAAAGATGTAACTACTATAATGTTCAGTCTAAATCTTAGATGCATACAACCAACAATAATTCCTGCTTGAAATCTACAGTTTCTATTTTTGATCTAAATTCAAAACACACCATACTTGTATAAAAGTGTAAACAATAACTGGAGAATACCTAGAGTGACTGTCAAAGAAGTTAATGCAAAGAGAACTGGAATGACTAAGATATTAAAGAGATATCATGTAGATCTCCAAATGCTTTAGTGAATATTTTTAATTTTACAACAAAAGTAGCACTTCTCTTTGAACACATATTGTCCTGTCCTGAAATTTACAGGATGAGTTTGAGATTATTGAGATTATTCTAAAACATAATCCATGAAAGACAGCATCTAACCAGGTACAATGACAGTAATAACAGATCAAGGGGTCTGAAAAATTCACATAAACATATACATTTACACATAAAAAGCTTCCCATCATATTTTAATAGCAATTGGACCAAACACCACATTCTTCGACAACTGTTTATGCATATGAAGGGGAGTAATATGACTGATTACTAAATGCTAACTTTACCCTATATATATAGATGCCTGGTTGAACATTTCACCAAGATTTTTTTGTTCATTTTGTTCATTCATGTTTGTTTGCTTTCTTAAGGGAAGTAGTTCAGATCTGAGCATATCAACATATCATAGCAACATATTCCTAATCAACACCAAGCCTCTGACACATGGGATTGTGCTCAGAGTGAGTATGATTTACGGATGTATACTCTCCACTCAGTAAAGAATAGATGGCAGAAAGATAGGTTGACAAAAAAACCCCAAAACAATAACAACAACAAAACATCACATTCTTCACGCTGACTACCAAAAATTATTCTGTGATTTATATGTATCTAAGAATGGGATGGAAAAATAAAAATCACGTATGCTATCGTTAATATTTTAATTGCCTCATCAACTATCAGAAAACTGTTAAAAAAACAGATAAAACCCCAGAGTAGACAATGCAGAGCTGAGATAAACCTTTAAAAAGCCAGTCTGCAACTGCCCTTCCCCCAGGAACCAAATTGAATCTCACAAGAAATATCTTGCAAATGTAATACATTGAATCTCACCTGGAAGAATGCCATGTATATACTCTGGCATATTTAAGAGTGAAACACATTTCAAAAGAAGATGCTCAGTGCAATCAGATAGGGGGAGGTTATGGAACAATTTACTACAAATGGATATGCTGGAAAAGATGCTATATCAGGAGCTCATAGAGGAAATGCAATATTGGTGCCTAATATTTAGCAAGTAGAACAAGTTACTGACAAATCAGGAATTTTGGGTACTATCCCACGATAACTGGGTTGCGGGGCTAAATAGCCATGTCGAACTTCTTTTGCATAACCATTCCTGTAAGGTGCTTAACTTTCTGCCAAGGCTAGCTTCAGATAACCTGAATCTCATTTTCACAAGGGATCACTTGCATATCCCTTGTTTTTTGATCAGGACTTTCAGTACTTCTGGACAAAGGAATTCAGAATTCAAAATTCCCTTCTACTTATGAAAAAAAGACATAAAGAGCATTTTCATACCTTAGAGGCTGATAAAGAACTTCCCTAACACTGTAGGGCATTTTGAAATGCCTAATTGAATGGTAGCACATAACAGCTGAGTACAGTTCAAGTCAGTGCCAAACATCTCTCACGTTGATGTAACAAGTGATAAAAACTAAAACAATGGTCAATAACAGCAGACTCAGTGTGATAAGACGGGTTTTTTTTCATGATGCAAAACTGACTCATCTTGTACCTTGCCACAATAGCTGTTTCCTGGCAGAACTACAGATAGCAAAGCTACTTCTTTCACATGCTCTGCCCCAGAGACAATTCCTTCAGGAAGGAAATTGTCATTGACTACTCAGTTCTCAGCTGGATTAATCAGCCTGGCTGCAGCGTGCAGTAATTAGATCATCTGAAGTACCATGAGATACAACGGGATCTTAAGGACACTCTAAGAAACTTGTCATTTCTATATGGAGGCTAGTCAGCCTTGGAGCACTCTTTTGGGAACTGCCATCTTGGAGTCTGCAGCACACTGGAAGTTTACCTGCTTTGAATTCCCCTGGAAAAAAATAAAATAAAATTTAAAAAAAAGCATTCAAGTACAGGAGACAATTTATTGACAACATATGGCAATAGTATTTAATAGTGACATTTTCCAGGTACAGCTACAATTTCCCTAGCCTCATTGATTTCAGTAATTGTGATATATGCAAATAAGAACCAACTGGAGTGAACATCATTTTATAAAATTCCTAATGCAATATATACAGAGCTCAGTGAGAGAAGAAATCACGCATTCACGCTCTAGTGCTACACCATTGTGTTTTCTGTTGCCACTTTGCACTTCAGAAGTAGAATACAGTGAAGGAACTCACTGTATTCCCACTTTCTAATAGAAATTTCAGATTTGTTGTCTTAACTTAGTAATTTTTCTTATTCTGAAATAAGCAGCATTGATGTCTCTTACTCCTCATGCTATATATGCATACTGCTCAGAGTACAGTAAACTGTAGTCACTGGATGGTGCAAAAAGGTGTCACAGTCTTAATGATACCCGGAAAACTCCATGGAAAAGACATAACTGCTGCTATATATGCATTTGTAAGGAACATACGATGATGTGACCAATGCTGGCTGAGAAACTATGCTCACAGAGTACACAATTTAGTAGACAAAATTGTTGCTATACTGCAAGTACTTTGCTGAGTTCCTTCTGAGCTTTTAACTCTGTGATCTTTATTTAAAAATAAATAAATAAATACAAGCACCAGTTTATAATTCTAATAAGGGAGAACAATGGATATTGTTATGGAAAAAAAACCCCACCAAATCAGCAACGCTAAAAAGCACAATACCTAACTAATTTAAGCAGAGACCATTTTGCTAGACTCCATGAATTTTTGTTGCTTTGTATAATGGTAATTTCCTCTTCTTTTCTGTAAGCAGGAATTGTTGCCTTCAATTAATGTGTCTTGTTATTGTCTTGTCTGCATCTTGTTGGCTTAATTCTTTTTTCTTATGGCATTTATGTGTAGAAAGTTCACACTGGCGTTTGTGCCTTTGTTACGGATCAGCCTTTTCATGTAGAAATTAGGGAATACATTATTCATATTTCT
The DNA here is from genome assembly GCA_013398155.1 of Pedionomus torquatus. NCBI lineage: Eukaryota > Metazoa > Chordata > Aves > Charadriiformes > Pedionomidae > Pedionomus > Pedionomus torquatus. Next base: position 634,722 of record VZRU01013568.1, on the reverse strand, counting down.
GCCAGAAATTCTACAGTGTGATTTTATGTATTTTGGGCTTCACTCCAAAACCTAAATGCATTAAGATCTGGCAAAGTCAACACAATGTTATTCAAATTCATGATGCTCTTAAGATGGGTTAATATTCCTTGCATCTCCTGGGATAACATGTGAAGTTCTTCTGTTTTAAAGCATCAATAGGAAAGCAATCAAATTAATGGCATGACTGATACTGTGGCCTTTGGTTAGGTTTTTTTATTGGAAATAGAAAAACATGTCTTTCAATATTTCTTCTCAAATGAAAATAAATTTTAATTTGTAATCTATGAAAGAAAAAAGAAAAGAAAAAAAAAAAAAAGATCCCTATATCAGCAAGAAAGAGCTCACGTGTATGACATTACACTAGGAGAAAAACAGGCCATTTTTATAGCATTCCTGGCTTGTGAATGTGTTTGAATCAGTGTAAATGTGACTGTGGCACATAACTTCAGTGAAATACAGCATATTAGGAATGTCACAGCAAGGAGGAGGCTTGATGATATTTACAGTTAAACAAAGCCAGCCGTGTTTTTCACATATGAAAAAACAAAAATGATTTTCAAGTTTGCTTTTGTTTCTTAAAAGCCTGCCAAATGTCAAAGGCTTTGGAACAAGTGCTGAAAATTTCAATGGTATTTAAATGAAAGCCATTTAAGTGGCATGTAGGCAAGGCAGCTGCTTGTTCTGCTCCATTGTACAAATAGATGAGGGGGAACTCCTCTAAAAGGAGACCAGAAGTTGTACAGCAGAGGAATACTATATCCAAAGTTTTCACTTGTCCTGAGCAGGAAGGGTTTACCTTTGGCTATGTCATGAGTCCTGTACAATGAAACTACCTATAGAAGTGTGACCCTCATGGGAAATCTACAGATGAACCATAATCCCAAAATATATGCTTTAAAATTTGGCTTCTTTTTTGCATTAAAAAGGAAGTCAATACTTAAGAAATCCTGCAGATTTTCTCCAGCTTAGTGAAAGGCTCTCTCCTCCTAATGTAATGAAAAAAAGAAGGGAAAGAAATTTTTTAGCGCAGCTAATCCGATACATTTTCACAACAGAGGGTCTGGTGTACACTCAAGGATAAATTTCTGTCAATTTAGATTTCCAATCTTTGCAATATTTGAATCAATTACAATCACAGCTCTTTTATTGAGCAGAGCAGCATATTGATTTTGTTTTCATAATACAGAACTGAGGCACAAAGTAGCTCAGAACCAGGTTTTCAAAGAGACTGAGGTTCCCAAAATACAAGGAAGATCTTTAAGGTTTTGAAAAGGGTATTTAGACATCAATATTGTAAGGTCTATGGTATTTGACACTCTTGATGTATCCATACTTTTAAGAATCTCACGCTGTACCTAACAGTGCTTTTGCATTGCCTTCAGCTCTTCAAGGAGTCATGATATGCATGGATTCTGTGGTGTTTGGGTAGTTTCCAACATAGATATATTGTAGCTACTGTCAAAATTTAGGCATAATTGAGTTTAACTGCTTTTAAGGATTCAGAACTGTGTATCTCCTGCTCGGGTGTGCATATTTTTATCAGGTTTTCCTGGTATTTATGGAAGAATCCTGAAAATTGTGTAGTTCCTGTAAGACTCTTCATAGTCCCAGGAGCAATGAATAGACAAAACTTTCGGGTTGTTGTGTGGTGTGGTTTTTTTTTTTTTCCCTAAGTGACTGCAAAATGAAGATTTATCAGAAGCTGTTTGTTTTTACCAGAACTTTATATAATCCATTTGCAATTTGGGAAATGCAATATTTTCTCACATCTCTAATAATAATTAGCTTGGCACTCAGGGCAATAAAACAAGATCATTTAGATAACTGGAAGTGGCTAAGTAACCAATTATTTGAAGATCTCTTTGTGGCTTAAGGAGAACAAATAAGAAAGTACTCCCAAACTGAATATCTAAGGCAAAGTCTCTGTGAATGTTTCACATGCAAACAGTATTATGGATGCGTCACCTGAAATCACTGGCAGTATATTATGTCATTTCACATCTGATGATGATGTGGTGAAACTGTGTGCTCCTGCAATGCCATAGGATGAAGAATGCAGAGCAAGTATCTGAAACACCTCTGAATGTCCCTTCCAGATTTTGAAACCTGCTGAATACTGAATTACACCACCCTCCAAAATTGCTATGGGATGTAAGATTCCTCCTAATTCCCTGTTCTCCTGCAATCTTTTATTTTTTCTATTGTGTCTCTCTTCAGGTTGACTCAGTCTCATTGAATAAAGTAGAAAAAGGTAGAAAAACATGCAATGACCACTTACTAAATGCTGTTTGGTGAAGGAGCAATGGTTGTTGTTAATCATGTATACTTCTTATCATGACTCGTAGGCTGTGCCTCAATGAAGCCCATAAATTGCACTTGTCTAAGAACACCCAGTCCTAAATTACACAAATAGTTGCTTTTATATGCTCTGCCAACAGTCAAGCACTCTGGTCAGTAAAATCTTGGAATCAATTTTGTGTAGCATGGCACTCTTCACAGAGATCTTTCTTTCTTCCTTGGCAAAGCTCTCTTCTTGGGGTGATCAACAATAACAACAACAAAAACTCAATCCACATTATTATCTTACTGCAAAGGTAGGGTTTTAGCTTCCTGCTGCAGTGTAGTGTCAATTGTCAGCATCTTGTTTCATTTGCTTAGCTGGCTTTTATTCTTCTCTGACATTTAGAGATTATGTGTTTTCCTTTTCTTCCTTCTCATTGCTGGAGCCATCTGTGGGCCTTTACACAGACACATCCATTAGGAATGTTAGATAGACAAAGCTAATGTGCACAGGAGTGAAATGACAAGCTCCTTTTCTTAATTAATGCCTTCGCTGCTGCTTGAGTGAGGATTGCAAGCTGCTGAATAAGTTTGTAAATGAATTTGTTCTTACATTTCCATGAGCATTTTTCTACTACATTCCCACTGTTCTTTCAGTTTAACAGTGGAGTGTCCTAGGAACCTGGCCACTTGAAACCACATCTCCATTGTGCATTAGGCACTGGCTGGGTCCAATGCTGGGTGCTGGACCTCAGTTGTCTGAACTGTTTGACTCTAAGGAGCATCCCTGCTGTGCTGTCAATCTGCCCAATTATTGCTCTGTCAAACAATGCCCAGGTCCTCCCTTCTCAGGACTTTGCATGGGACACTCATGATCTATAAAGAGTTTGCATCAGATTCTTCAGTTCTGGAGGCCAAGAAAACTTAGTAATATAAGTTGAAGAACGTGATATAGCAATCACTGCTTCATTCAGTCTATATCCTCAGCTTTCTAACGCTGCAAAGAATAATCCATGAGCATTTCAATCCAGACACCGAAAACCAACCCCAATATAAACTCAAAACCCAGCTGGGACAGACATCCAGAAATGTGACATGGGAACATTTCACAGCTACAAATGATTTAGGTGTGACTGAAAGAAAGAGTGTGAACATTGAATACATGGACCCCACATATCATACCAGCAATAAAACCAAAATATTTAAACACTTATGTGAGTAGCAGAGGTAGGAAAGTGGTTTAACTCTGCCCCTGTTCCACCTTTATACAGCAGTATTGTCAGCATGAAGGAATGGAGTTGCGTACATCAACTGATTGCTGCACCTCATCATCATTGTTAACACTGATCATTTCCATCAGAGAAACTAAGTGTTTTTTCACATTCAAGTTTTCCTGAACATCTTACTCATTCCTATCTGCCACTTCCTTACCATTCCAGCCAAGATAGGTCTTAAAATATTGCTCTTATATTTCAGGATTGCCCTTTCATCCTTCATTTCTTGCATGTGAAGTCTGTTTACCTGGTGCCCATTTTGCCAAATCCAAAATATGTTTGGAATGTATTTATGATCATTTCTCTTGATCAGCTATTGGTGATGTAGGAAGTTTTGTGACATTTTGACTTGCTTCTAGCTGTGAGCTCCACAGTTTACCCTAGTCCTAATTTCTTTGGTTATAGATTTTTTTTTTTTCATTTTAACTTTTTTCCACATTAGATTATAAATATTTGTGCCATAATATTTTAGAAGCCAGAAGTCAGGGATTTTAACCTTCAGAAGGTCTGGATGTTTTATTTTAGACACACATAGCTTTCTGAATTTCTGTTCTTTTGCATGGACTTTCAAAATTTCAACATATACAAATATCAAACTTTAAAGTAATTTGGTAATTGAATTTCATTTTACTTTGTGAAGACCTTCTATGCTCTCTTACGCTGCATAAGGGCATTCATATATAATATTTAGTTTTAAAATCTCTCTAGTATCTACTTATTTCTTATTATATCACATTAGAATTAGATATTATCTAGGCAAATATGTCTAGAAAATCACATTAATAAAAAAATAGGAGATTAATGTTTGTAACGCATTAGTCCTGGAAAAGTCAGCCATAAATCAGAGCAAATTTTTTCTACACACACAAACTAATGGTGAGAAGATTTTAGGATTCTTTTTTTCTAGTGGAAGATGTAAATTGTAACCCACAGCAAACAAACAAAAAACCCAAACAAACAAAAAGAAGAAAATATTTCAGTTGTAATTATATCAAACATATAATTTGACTCCATCCAAAATTAATATACATTACCTTAAAAGTGACAGTCAAATGCTATATACCCTTATACCCTTAGTAATTCCTCTCTGTCATGAGATCCTTCACTAAACAGTGTGGTGCATTGGGTGCTATGGTCTCTGTCTCTGTCTTCTGGCTCAAACACTGAAATGTACGGTGATTAAGACACAGCAGGAAAACCTAGTGCAAATCATCCAAACTACAAGGTTTTGTGGTGATTCAGAAGACATTACAACTATGACCATGTTAGGAAAATGGTGTAGAAAGAAGCTATATCATTGAGAAAATTATTCAATCTGGAGCTGCTATGTGATTGCCATAGAGAAAAAATAAATTACTATGCTCTGAAAGTTACACTAAACTCTTCAATAAAAACCAAACCAAACCAAACCAAAACAAACAAATAAAAAAAGAAAATAGAAGAAAGAAACAAAGATATACATACATGCCTTTGTGTCTCTTGAATTTGTCTAGTTTCAACTTCCACTAATTGGATTATTATCCACTTGCTCATCAACTGAAGAACACTCTGCTGTCAACACTTTTCTCCATACATATATATACACTGAGTCTGCGAACAAGACGCTAAAATAAAATAGATTAACCTTTTGACATAACTTTATATTTTTTTAAGTAAGTCCTTTAATCATTACTGTGGATTTTCTCTGAACTTTTTTCTATTTATCAACACCTTTATAGAAGCACATATTCCAATTCTAGGCATACTATTCCTGAATCACTAACATTACCATCAGTCATAAAGTGTGACTTTATTATTCTACACTTTGAGTATTAGTATTCTCTCATTTCATATATAAGAAGCTCAGCCCTTTTAACCATCACATTGAATCTGGCTGTTTTAGCAGATGATTGATTGGTCATCTCCATCAGACACCTCTCTGCATGTTTTTGATCTGTATCAATTGGATGACTTCCAAATAATTTTTGGGCACAGTTCAGGAGTATGAGCAAGAGACTATTTAAATAGGCTTTTCTTAGCTGGAAAAAAAGCTTCTGAAGACTAGGACCTTTTTGTATATATGAAGACAATTTTCTATCATGACACTTGAGTCCTTTTCAAAGTAGCTGCATCTTTATGATTCTTCCATCAGATATTATTATTTTTTCTAGATGCATGATTTTGTCAAAATTAAAATTCACATGTTTTATCTGTGGTGGTGGTGTTGAACAATCTAGATTGCCTAGCATCATTAGATGGATAAGCTGTCTTTATGATCACTTAACACTCAGCTTTCTGCCAATTGTAGTGTTTGCTGAAGACATTTTTATGCTTTCTAGGTCATTGACAAAATAGCATGGGATAAAGAATCAAATTCTGTGAGAATTTTTCAGAAACAGCCACTCACTGATGATTAGTCATTTGCAGTTTGATATAGGGATCTCTTAATTAACAGGTTTTAATCCCTTTAATATGTTGATAGCATATTGTTCAAGTTATTTAATCAAAAGAGCATGTGATGTGAAATCAGAGGTCTAATCATACTACATGAACACTATTATCTTTATCAGCCAAGTATTTAATCTCATCAGAAAAGATATTGAGTTACTTTGACGTGAATCATTTTCTTGAACCCATGTTGATTGGCATCAATTACATTTTCTTTCTTTAATTCTTTGTTAATTAAGATTCATAAATCAAGTTCTGTATCAGCCATTTTACTACCACTCACTAAAAGACTGTTTCTGCTACTTTTGAATGACTGAAATATGAAAGAATTCAGCATAGTGAATGATATAAGGTAGAGAATGATAGAAGAAAGAATATGAAAACAGTATATGCTTGCTTTTTTCACAAACACTCTAACTATGAGCAGTCACCTGCAAATCAGTATTTCCCCAGATTTACAAGCCAAAATAATAACCTCATAATTACCACAAATAATCACAAATATCGACCAAAATGAAAGGCTTTTTAAAGTGTAAGAAAACACCAAAGTTTGTGGCAATGAGGGCAGTCTGTACTATAACAAACCTCACTGTATTTATGTTGTTATTCAAGTTACCTTATAATTTATTTTCTTATTTATACTTTTTCTTATTTTATTCAAGTGCAATTTTGGGCAAATACAATTTTAGTTTTAGAACAAAATTATATAACTTTATTTTTTCCTGAGTATAATATTATGTTTAATAACCAAATATTCCTTTTATATTACTTTTTAAAGATTGTTTTCTTAGTTTTACATGTAAGGAGCCAGATAAGTCAATTTAGAAAACAAATAAATTTGTTTGTAAGCTCCTATGGAAAGATTTCCTGATATCTTACAGCAATTCTGATTTTTCAAAACAGACCAGTTGTTTTATTTCATAATTAAGTTTGTTTAAATTTCAGTTTATTTTTGTGACAGACTGGAAAGAGGCAAAATTCCATTCCTTTAGTCAAAGAATTTGATTAAATAATGAAATAATAATGAAAGAAATTGATATCAAACTCCACCTACAACAGCAACTTTGCAGATGATCAAACGTCAACCTAGTATGAGAAAGAATGATCAAGAAATGCTAATTAATGGTGGAAGAAAATGTTAGGGCTGGTAGAAACAACACTGTCAAAGATAAATCCAGTATTTTACACACAGTGTTCTCATTTATTACTTTTATGAAAAGTACAATTTGATTAATGAAAGTCATCTTCTCTTTAATTTTTGACGTGCCATTATGCTTTAAGACTTCACATCTGAACTGTAAAATAAGATTCTCTAGTCCCGATTCACAAATCATCCAAGTATGATTGAAAAATACATAACCTTTTCAAACACATTTTGGGTTTAAGTAGTTTTGGTTTTATGTATTAAGTAAGACAAAAAGGAGATTTTATTTATTTATTTTTTCTGTTTACATTGCTCCTGGAAAAGCTGCTCTCAAAAATGTAAACAAAACAGGACTATATCCTGCTGAAGAACTGAGGTATGTACTGCTTCAGTACTGGAATCCTGGTGATTCTAATCACCAAGTTTTCCATTCAAAGCCCTTCAAAATATCCACATGTCTAAATCTTGAAGGATTAGAATTTAGTACAGTCAGCTTTCCAAATTCAGAGCTGCCTCATACCAGTCCCCTGCCATGGATGCAAATCCTTCCATAGACTTCAAAGGATTTTGAACAAAGTCCTAACATTACAGATGGTGGATAATTCTTCGTAAATCAGACACAAGTGGACATTTTCTCCCTGTGGGAAACACAAATAAGGTCATTCAAATCTAAAATAGTTAATGCTGTAATGATTTCTGAGTACTTGATTGTGATTTTTTTTTTTTTATGATAGCTAAAGTAAATCTCGTCAAAACATATTATCTATGCACTTACTCTTTTTCAAACACTCAGTAGAGACACATGCCCCTATTATCCATATGATAACAGGAGATGGGTCCATTAGCCCTTTAAATAACATAGTATATAATATAGTTGATTTCACCATTCCCTAGAGGTTTGGAATCATCATACAAAGGTCATGATGTCACCTTTGAGAATCTCTGAGCCTCACCAACAAGCCCTGAACCTCTAAAGGGTTACTTTCCAGTGACTGTCTCCACTTGGGTACCCTGAGTAGCCATTTGTGATGATCATTTCTCAGTTCTGTGAGAAAGCTGTGAATCACTTGATTTCAGCAATATTAATCAGCGAGTTTGACTCTCTAGAGAGAGGATAGAGGGGTGTAACCAAAATTAAAACAAGGTGGAGGTTTTAATATAACAGGGGCAATATTTTCTAATTCCATATTCCCTGACCTGAATTGGTATATTTCAGAAACAGAAGTCAGAGTGTGAGGGAAATGATGAAAGAGTTGATTAACAGTGCTTCTTGTAATTCATGCACTTGAGTCCTTTATTGATACTCCTCTGAAAGGGATCTGAAAAAGAAAGGCAAGCATTTTAGGTTTTTAGAGACATATTTCCCATATAGCCTATAGAGACAGACAGATCTCCAGAGACCTACTGAGTGGCTTGAATTTGGACAATGTGAATTACATCTAAATTATAGGCTGATAATGGTTGACACATGTAGCCCAATCTAAAAATTTCAGTTTTGATGGCATTTTTTTTTTCTCTTTTTATGGTAAAAGAGTGAAAATTAACCAGCTTCAATACTTTCCTGCCAAAAAGTACTGGAAGTGTACCATAGTTACCACATTAATCTTTTCCAAACGGTTATGCTGCAGAGAGAAAACAAGCTTCTTAAAAATATTTGAACCTTCCAAGTTAGTGAAAACCATTTCAGAACTGCTTTCATTACTCTTTCCTCCAAAACAGTATTTTAAACTTAAAGTCTTATGGATAAAAGATTGCGAGGTTTAATGCAGAAAGGTATGAAACCAAGTGTATTTTGCAGTCATTCCCAACAGCTGAAGCCTGCTCCATCTTCTCTTCAGTGTCAGAGATCAAAGACGAATCATTGCAAATGCAATGAACTTTGAGGCGTTTCTTCAGGCAGGTGATCAATACTTCAATGTGTACTAAATGTTAACATATTACATAGATAGGCATAATATCAGGAACATGATTTTATTAGGGGTTCTCCAGGCTCATGCTACATTTAGAAAGAGAAAACAAGCCTAAAGTGAGATTTATCTCTTTTTAAGTATACTAGAAATTTTAACAGGTGGGGAAATAAAAGTCCAAGTCTCAAAAGAGGTAGTCTTCTCAGTTCTGTCTATCAAGCACTGTACTGTCATGTGGCACATTTAAGCCAATGGAACTGTGTGCAAAAGCAATTAGGCTTCAGTTTCTTAGACGTGATCAGAGTATTAAACCAGATATTCACTGACAGAGTGAAAGTTTAGGGTTTTACTTTAAAGATTAATAGATTATTAATGCTTTTTTTTTTACAGGCAGAAATATACATATTCTTAAACTGAAGGAAGAGAGCCTTTTAGGAATGGAATTTTGCTTGCATATAAGTAAGGAGTTCTTTGATTTTATACAAAAGTTATGAGTTGGATACATTTGTATGTGTTAGATACTTCATTTTTGCGTGAATACTCATTAAGCTTTTTTTATGATTTTTGGTACTAAAAATTTCTCAACTGTTTAAGGAAAACAAACTGTCAGCTAGTGTCCAATTCAGTCATCAAAATTACTTTTTTTTTCAGTGTCCTCTAGAAAGCAATGAGACTTCTTGTGTCTGATGGGTGTTTTTTTGCTGTTTTTACAGAAGACAATAGACACCGTTATAATTTCCATGTTATAGTAACTCCTGCTTGGTATGTACTTGAGCTAGCTAAAACTAATGGTGACAGACTTGTAACATATATAGTCGCTTCATTAGTACTGGAAAATGTGTTGCAAACACTTTGGTATATATATTTCTTATTTTACATTTTCTCAAACTCAGATCTTTTTTGCCGTATCTGTACCTGTAAAAGTAGCTATTACAATTTTTTTAAAACCCTAAAATATTTAGGAAATCTTTGAGGTCTCTTTACAGTATTTTTTGGTCAAGTTGAATTAGGCTCTTTTTAATTCCTCATTTCTTATTTTGATGGGTTTGAGTCATAACGTAATGTTGATACAAAACCTGTTGTTTGATATCTGAGTTTTAAAAGGCCATGTTAATCATTCAATCTGATTTCTTTAATTTTAGAAGGAAAATAGTTCACTTTGCCTACTGCAATTTACTGATATAGAATCTATCTTCTTCTACACAGCTCATTCTCCTTTCTTTTTTCCACTCTTTCATACAGTAACCCTTGCTGGAGGACTTATTTGTCAAAGGTACATGGGGTGGACTGAATGGCAGTTGATATGACAGAAAGATGCTGGCATATCAGCAATGCAAGTCAGAACACTGGTAAAATGTTTTAATTTTTATTGTATTATTCTTTCTTTCCAGAATTTGCATTTCTCACGGCTGTGATGGAGATGATCCCACGTACTACATAGCAGTGAATAAATTTGCATAATAAAAGTCTCTGGAATCAGCACAGAAAACTCTTAAATGGAAAGAAAGGTTTTGCTGATATGCTAAATCTTTAGCTAAGTGAATGATAAATGAGACACCACCACTGGAAGTTTTACGACAGTCTTCATTGTCTTTCAGTCTTGGCTCATCTGTTGGGAACCCAGGAGGAGACTCTACTGATACAGTAGACTGAAAAAAAGAACACTGTGAAAAATAAACTGAGATCATGCAAATCACATCTGAAAGTCCACCAAACAACTATAGAGTGTTTTTATCTTATTTTAAGTTACATTGTTCTAAGTTGTTTAGATTCATGAAAATGCCTGTTATCTTTGAATTAAAGCATAGTATAAAAATAACATGTGAGATGAAAGCTATTTAGGAGATTTGTCATTCAAAAATCATTCCCTAAATCTCAGTGTAGGTTTCTCAGTAAATCCAAAATTTATTCAAAAATATAACCATACTAAACACACTAGTTGTTTTACTGTTTCTTGTCTTTCTTGATGACTACTGATATGTAGTTTTATTTGAGCTGACCGAATTGCTATATTAAGAGAAAATAGCATAAAATGTAACTTTGAATAATAATAATGACTGTTGTACTCTGAGATTCTAAATCAACATCTGAAAAATGAACAGTGTTCTTTTTCCGATAGAAAGTAAAAGAGGAGCAGACTGTATTAAAAACTTTTGACATCTGTAAGGTAATTTGTTCTCTGACATCCAAATAACCTAACTTCTTACCATAGAATCTGTTTCCATCTAAAGAATAATCCTGGTTAAAAAATGTGCCATGGATCAGCAAGAGAAAAAAAGAAAAAAGGTACTGGGAAAAATAATATTGTGTTAAAAATAAATTTTAAAAGCTCTACAGCTTTTTAATTTACCTTAACATTTGCTTCCAATTCTCTAGAATAAAATTATCACACTTGCACTCATCTTGAGAATGTTTTGCCCAGTCTGTGAGCCACAAACCTAATTCATAAAAAATAGACCCAGAGAACACTCTAGGCTCAAAATACCCATTTAACTAAAGCCACTCTAGTCATCATCATCATTCACTAAATCGCCATCATCATCATCTTCTAATTCCCTCTAGCTGTTTGGATTTGTCCATGAAAAAATGTCAGGTTTGGATGTTAGTTGTAATTCAGTCAGTGCCTGTTTCAGTCACAATGCAAGCAATCTCCAGCTTGCTCAAATGTGATCTTTCTTTTGTCACAGGATCTGGAAGAAAGGTGAGATATTAACTGTTCCAAGAGGGATGTGTTTTATCTATGAGTAAGTTTTCTGCAAATCAAGGCATCAGAAAGCTTGTGCAATGACATTTACAATTTATGTGGGCTGTGCTCCATATAGAATCCTTTAGGTGACACGATATGGAAAAATGTGAGTTTGTAGTGAACTGAAGCCAGAGCTGCTGTGACCTAGCACTGTGCTGAATAAAGTTTGGAAAAAACAGTCTTTTGTGTCTCTGCATATGGTCCTGTCTCAAATAACCAGCCCCTTCATGTTACCTAGCAAGTTTTCCAGGAACTTCTTCCAGATGTCATAAACCATGTGTCTTGCTATTGGGAATTAAAGAAAATTCAAAAGGACAAAAAGGAAAAAAATACTTAAAAGCTGACAATGCAAAACTCTTTGCATCTCAAATTTGTGAGGCATAGACTCCTTCAATTTCTGCTCTGAAGTCAGTTCTTACCTCACTGGCTGAGGACTCCGATTCACTTTAATTTTCTCCAATCTTTTCCAGAGCAGAAGTAGATATTGTAATTTAATGTAAGCAAGTACTCATGAAAGTACTCAAAAGGGAACAGTTTCCCTCATGCCCAATGAAATAACTATTTAATGACAATAAAGTTGCTTAGCTACACCTCTCTGTGTGATTTATTGGAACCTTTCAAAAACAGATTATCTCCCTTTGGGATTAAAATACCAAATGACAAGTGGTGAAGAATGGACAGAGACATATCCTTCATTAAATCTGCTTGTTTAAGGCTATGTTGGATTAAAATTCAGTGAACGATATGTTTGTGTTTATATTTATATTACTAATACTTTTATGTTACTTATAAAAAAATTAAAAACATTAAGAGCTAAATTCTGCTGCTCAGCCCCATCAGGATAAAAAACACCTGGTTCCTGCGTGCCGAATGATTCTGATTTTGGCTGATGAATGTCACACAAAGCTGAGAAGGTCCCGTTAACTTGTCTCTGGTAGTGGCCATTAGCAGACACCTGAGGATGGAGAGCAAAAGGCTCCCAAAGCATTTTCCATTCCCGATCTTTGAAATTACCTGAATCACAGTTGGTATAATTGCACCTGATATGCTTTACCTCTTTTTTTTTTTTTTCTTTTGACATCAAAAGTCATGCAGAAATAAATTCCTCAGTTAAATCATGTGTGTAAAAAAATATTGCTTTTGCTTATTTTTAAATCTGATACGTTTAGTGCCTAGGTTATTTCACTAGAGACACATAAAAACCACCTCATGTGCTTGTAGCTGCCCATGTCCACAATGAAAAAAAGAGTTCTCTCACATTAATATCATGCCAGTACTATTACTCCATGCTGCTTCAGTATTTCTTGATTTATTTTAAGCCCACATGGTTTTCTTAAATAATACATATTGAATTACCATGAAGCATTTCTGGGTTTTGTTATCTTCCTCTGCACTCCAAACCAAGCCTATACCAGTATTGCAGATTCCTTATTAAACATATTTCACATTACACAGGATGAAAAGGGCCCTGAGAGTTTCACATAGTAAGCAGGTGGCCTTAATTGACACAGCATGCTGTCTTCTTATGCTACACACTAAGCTTAATATCTCACATAATGTTTTAAAGTTTGCTCTTTGCAGATATAATGTGTGAAATGTACATTCAGTTGGAGGATGGAAAGCTAACATGTGTGGAGATGAAAAGGGTAAGGTCCTCCTACAAATGTGTAACTTGGCAGGTGTGCCCTTTCTGCTGTTTTTGTAGCCCCTTCACCAAGCATCCCACATCCCAATCTGTATGAACAGAAGATTCAGCTCTTCCTGTGGAATTAAAACATTCATTCTGAGTTAATTGGGAAGTTTCTTTTTTTTCGTTTCTTTTTTTTTTTTTTTTTTCTGTTTGACATGTGATTTGGAGAAGTAAGCTGCAGGGATGTGGAACAACAGCCCCATCCCTCACACCACAGCTATTGGGAAGAATGACAGTGTCACTGGGACTCGCAGGTGCTATGGAGTTTCTTTTCACAAATGTTTTCATTATTTGCTCTCTTCTCAGGGTACTTTGCAGCCATTTTCTGCTCACTACAGTCCTCTGAAACAGAAGTGATTTCCTTCCAAGTTCTGAAGCCAGTTATATTTGAATCGAAACATGAAATATTTAGGTTAATCCTCTGGAGCCTTACAATATCACAAGGAATTACTCTAGTTTGAGAGCAACTTGTACTCACCTTTTCTGCTTTCTTTCTGTCTTCACCCTTCCTTTAAAACAAAAAGATGGTGGAGTTTGCCTACTTGAACAGCCTTGACTAGCTGAGCATTTTCCTTCTAGTTGGCATCCTCATATGACCACCTTAATCAACAAGTAGCTACAAGGGAAGCTGAGCCAATGCTACTCATTACCTCACAGTTTTCCTTAGGCCCAAGCATGTTCTTAGCATTTACACTTCATGTGCTTACAGTAGTCAGAAATACATTTTTTACAGCAATCACTCTAATCCTTTTCTATGAACTACTGCTGTAATTGAAGTGCTGTAAATAGAGACTCTAAACATTTTCAAATTTAAAGAAAACTGGACAACAGGAGGGAGCCTTTTACTCACAGCCTCAGCAAATAAGCAGGTTTTAAATAATAAGAAAAAAAGAATTAGTTATTTACTTAACAGAATAAACCGTCCCTGAGACATGGCTAAAGGACACATTGATTCCCTCCTTTTCTTCAGCTATGTCACTTCCTCAGCACTATTCTCACAGAACCAGCAGGAAAAAGCTATAATGACTGGGTCAAACACTGAAGAAATAGCTTAGATCCTTTTTACTGAAATCTTGTGGTGCGCAAACTCAGCGTGATCAAAACCATCGAATTTTCTCTATGCCTAACTGGTGTTTTCATTACTGCACTGCACTTCTGTAACAATGCTCTCCATCTCTACCTTTAAACACACCAACTGTCCCGTTTTCAGCTAGGCTGTCTCATTTTTCTTATCTGTTTTCAGCTGTCACATACTTTATCCATCTTGTCCATTTTGTTTTCCCGTGCATGTTAACGCAGCTGAGGCAGAGGCAGTTAATGGCGTTTACTTCTTCCACAAGGATGCAACAGGCCTGCATTACCAGGGTACGCTACATCTGGAGCAGGCGGAGTGTTAGGATGAGCACTGCTTAATCTGTTTAATGTGAAGGTGCAGGGTGTGGCCAGCCAATCTTCTGGCTGTTCGCGCTGCACTAAAGATAGCTTCAAAGCAAAACAAAACCTCATGGCATACTGTCTGAGCACAAAGTGCTCTGCCTTCGTGTAATATAAGTTGAAAAGAGCTACTTATGTATTCATACAATGGTACATCCTTGTTGTATAAAACATCAGAGCGCTTTTTAATATATGACACTTCGATGCATAAATCTCAAGCAAATCAATCCCTTAAAGCACAAATGAGTACAATCATTTTAGGTGCCCCTTTTTCTTCTTTCACAAATAAATGCTGCATTAAATAGCTTTTGGAGACAAAAATAAATGAGATGAGAGGCCTGAAGTACTGATCTCATCAGATACCTCTCAGATTCATTCTTGATGCCAGCCTTTCACATGGCTAAACTAGAGTTCAGTACTTTTATGATCGTTGCCTGTTAAACAAATACCACACTAAGAGAGCTATGTAATTGTCTCTTTTTAAGGGAGAGAGGCAAGTACAGATTTCCTGGCACAAATTATTTCACTGAGTTACGTAGCATAAGTTTCTGACCCCCAATAAAATGAGATGAGGATTTCTAACCTTGCTTTCTTCTTTATATTTCCTGCTAAATGGAAAGATCTAACGTGAATAACTGGCCTCAAACTGTCTATGTGCATTTCCTATGTGGAATAATAATAACAATAACAACAGTAATGACAACAATAACAGTATTAATGCTAATTATAATAATAATAATAATATAGAGGACTCTGGTAACTCTGTTAAATAACCTGATAGGGCTTTCAGTTGCAGGCATCATAGGAAGAAGATGATTCACACAGCAAACATGAATGCTTGTCATCCTCAGGGGCAAACTACAGCAAGTCCTATTAATGATTCATAGGGTGGAGTTTTCTGGTGGAGCTGTATGTTCCAGCTTAACACACTGACATTGGCATTATCAGTAGATCAACAGCATTCAAATAAATGCTAAATTCACTCGGTCCCAGGCAAAAATGCCAAAAGGATACCAGTTAGATACATGGCATAACTGAAGGCAAGGAAGGAAGAATTAAAGCTATTGGAAGCAAAAGAAAAGATTTGAGCTGATATGGTCATGATAAGCAGCACATACTAACAACATATGTGAAACTTGTTATTATAGTCATAGCTGGTCAGGAATACCAAGAATATATTAAGGGAACAATATACTAGGGAAATAGATGTCCAAATATCCCATGTATCCCCAAATCCAGCAGTTGACCAACTCATGCTATAGTCACATGGAATCATCTTAATGAAAAAGGTCTGTTGTACGGGTGTCTATTATTAGTATCTCTTCCATCTGTCTGTATTTATTCATAATGGAATATTTAGTCGTTTTCACATTTTTTAAGTAATAATAAAAATTTCAGCATTCAGTGAATTAGTGGCATTATGTTGAGGGATATTTTGCTTTTGAAATACTGATAGCTCAGGAGACCAGTAGATGAAGAGACAGAAGTGCAGAATGCTCCCTGCTCTGAAGTTTAGAGCAAAAGCATGTAGCTCTACTTGCCTACTTTGAAGCCAGACTTCAAAGTAGTAATGTGTTAAAATGTGCACAATATGACTATTTACCATATTAATGAGAAAATATGGCAACACTCCCTTATTACAAAAAAATATTTGTGACACTTCTTTTCTTTTGAAGTCAGCTGTTGATTTTAAATCAAGCGGTTAACGTAATTTTTGTCAGTCCCATTCTGAATGTATGTGGGTCACTGTGTTTGCATTAAGCATCAGGATGGGAAAACTGCCTTCATGAAAACTATGCTTTCATGTATTCAATTTGAAAGATATTTATTCTTCCATTACTCATGTTTCCTCATTCCATTGGAGAACGATGACATTCAAAAGTAGGTAGCCAGACTGACATATAAAGGGAAGCACTTGGAACCCATCTATCTTGCTTGGAGGAAAACTCAGAGGCTTAATTCATTACAGTTCTTTGAAATCCTAAGATGAAGACACTATAGAATTGCAAAGTACTTTTATTATTAAAGGAGCAGAGGAAAAAAAAAAATCACTTTTTTATGTTCAAAATAAAATAGTGAAAAACATCCCCCAGGAAAATTTACTGGTTCAGTCTTCTTCATTCATCACAATTTTTAACCCCTATGAATACTTTAAACTCTATTTCTTCCTGTAGTCTGCTTTACCCCTTTCTTAATTTGAAGTTTTTCTGTAGAGTTTTTGGTTTGTCACTCTTTTTCCCTCAATGCAGTCACAGAAGAGTGGGAAAACTTCCCTGGCAGATGTTTCTCTAAACCTGTTCTGACAAAATTCCTGAGAGTAGGAATCTACAGCCTCCTCAGACAGTTTGTTCAAATTGTATTCACAATAAAGAGCAAAATTACATTTTTTTTTCTACTGCCTAACGAAAAGAAATTCCTTTTTCCTTTTACTACAAAGAAATTCATTTTCTTATTCTAAGATATTCAAGAAGAACAATTTGAAAAATAGCTAATCACTGCCTTCTAACGATGCCTTTTATCTATTGTCAGAATTTTATAATGCCTTTTTCTTTATTTCTCATTTCTGATGTGAACAATTCCACATGAGTTAAGGTTTTGAAAGAACATTTGTTTTTTAAAAAGAAGACTCTTTTTCTAGAGTCTACTAGACTCTCTGGGTAATGTGTCTAGCAAAGCTACATGTTAATGGGATTACAAAAACTGGACAACAGTCTTCAATGGAGACCTCAGTAGCATGAGTTAGAATGAAATAATTCTCCTGATTCTATCCCAAGCTAAAATTTACTTTCCTTACAAAAGCAGCCATTTTAAAATTCATCTTTAGTTTAAGGACTACAATGCTCTGTAACTCTCTGCGTCTGAAAGTTAAATTTAATTCTACCCTGGAGTATAACAAGATAATCTATCACAGAATAATTAATGGTGGAAGGGATCTCTGGAGATCACCTGCTTTAAGGCATGACCATTTTAGCTCATGCTTTCCAAGCATTTCTTATCCAAATTTCAATTATCTCCAAAGATGAAGAAATTCCCAAACTTTCTGGTACCCTCTTCCAATGTATGACTACCTTTACCAGGGATTTTTGTCCCAAATATCTAACCGGATTTTGGGTGATTATAACTTGTGTGCAGTGCTTCTTTTTACACATTCCTGGTTTAACTTGGTTCTACCTCATCACTATTGACTTGTCTGGCAATGACTGACCTCTGTTGACCATGGGACCCTTGGTGAAGACACTGTCTGGCCTGCCTTGCTCTTACCCTTGGTTCTGGGGTGACCTTTCCTTACAGAGGGGTCCATTCTCCCTAACATTCTAGGACAGACATACATGAGGGTCTTGAATTGTTCTGCTAGCTTAGGAGGAAATATCAATTATGCATATTTTTGAGACATTGTCCATCTGGCTTGCAACTACTAGTTTAGCCTATTTATGAAAATATCACATGAAACATTAAAATATAGATAACATTAAGTAACACATGCTACTTAACACTATATAGTATGTGCAATATATAGCATAGATCTATAGCTTTCTTGATTTTTCTTCCTCTGTGACTACAGAAGTCAAGTGTTATTCCTGCAAGTTTTTTTAATAGATTGTATCTGAGGGACAGCCATTAAAATGTGTGAAGATCCTGCAACAAGATGCCTTTTGTTAAAAATTATTTCAGACTTGCTTCAGAAATACATTTAGCATATCCTTGAAGACAAGTCCATGCTTATGAGTTCATTGTAATATCACTTGACAGAAAATACTTTCCTTCCCTCTGTAACCTAATCTACCCGTCCTTTATTCTATATTCTATTCTCAGAGGTCCCTGGCGAAAAAATGGCTTGCTACTGAATCCATTGTCAACACATGAATTATGCTCAGTGTTGATACAGATGTTATGATAAGTAGAAAACTAATGATTTTCCACAAGCTATTTCTTGAAGATAAAATGAGATTTATATGTATATTATCAGTTCTGGAGAGGTGAAAAGTTGGAAATATTCTGGACCATAAGTAGAGAAAAGACATTGGGCTTAAGAGCTAGGGTTTAACAAAGATCTTGGATTTTGACCTATCTTAGGTGACTTCTTGGACTATAAAAGGAAATACAGGACTGTCCAGGGATGATGGCTTGATACTGCAAATTTTTGTCTTTTATGAAATAGAATATTGTCCATCAAAATTTGTTAGAGCACCGTTGAAAGACTAAAGTTTCCACCATATGGAGAATACAAATGAAATCTTTTCCACAGACACTGAAACAAATAAAATGTAAATAAACCATTTGTTTTGTCTGTGGAGCTCAAGTATGCAAATACCTACAGTCTCCAAAAACGTTGTTCTTCAGAAAGAACATTCCCCTGTACTGGGCATAATGCTTTGCCTCTGATGTCAATGGAAGGAATCTTTGTCCAAGGCTTCAAAAAAGCAGGACCAGGCTCATTATGCAATATGAGGTCTGGATGTCAACATCCTTGTTTTGTTCAGAAGCAAATTCAAAGACTGTAATCACTGGGAAAGTAACTGTCACTTCAGGTTTAATCCACGTAGCTGAATGTATATGAGGCTTTTGGTATTTCTCTTCCTCTTAATACCTTTCCAGAAAGGGGATATAATGCTTTTAATTTCCATTTCCTACCACATCATATAGGCACATTGAATGATCCAATTTAAAATCAAACTTGTAATATCACTTGACAGAATCTGTGCTGCTACAAATAAGTAACACAAATCACAACCAGTCAACAAACACCTGTGTCTACCCATGCAAGTCCAGTTGGCCTAATGTTTGTTTCAGTAATTCTGTTTGCATACCTTCCTTCACAATACAGCTATTGGAAAATGACTGTGATTAGCTTGTGTTGTTGAGATATATATCACAGAGTTCTCACTCTTTTATATTGTCTCATGCTGGGCCTCTGTGGACAAAACCAGCACACATTTTATTTCCTCCCACTTGAACACACTGTTGTAATTAGGTGCGAGTTGCAGGAAACTGTTTTGCTTTAGTTCCTTATCCTTAAAATCACAGATCACAGTTTGAGCTGCAGTTTGAGCTGGGGAACTAATTTGCCATTTCAGTCTTGTTTCTTTTCTCACTAGTCTTACTGCCAAAAAGTGAGGAATAAATAAAGGCATTCAAAATTTTGAAATAGGATTCCCTAAACATTATTGCAAGCACAATTTTATTATTTTTTTAATCCTAGCTCTTTTCCACTTGAAGAAGACCCAAAAGACCAGGTAGGGAATTTGAAAATTCACAGAGGAAAGACAATTGTTGACAGGCTGAGACCAAGGAAGGCAGTCAGCCACTGACCTGAAAGGATCTTTTCCCAACTAGAACGTTTTCTGCCATCCCCAGCGGCAAGGACAGAAGAGAGCATGGGAGTCAGAGCCACAGCATGCAGCTCTCTACAGATTCTGATCAGCAGAATTGTACTTTGGAAACTCAAATGCTGTCAAAATTTAGTTTATCTCAGGAAAAGCAGAGTGCAAAAGGATGATAAACCACTCTAAGTCTGGGTACATTTAGAAATTTGCATTCTGCTTCTTAGATTTCAACCTATTAACCAATCCAACCATAAATGCTTTGTGTTACCTATCATGTCCAGTTATTATGTTGGCTAATACCTACCGGTTCTTGTATTCCTTGTGTGAAGACCAGCTAGGTTTTCCCAGGAATTCCTAGATAATCATTTAACACCAACTCCCTTGGAGAAAAGAAAGGAAGCTGATGTAAATTACATAGAACTGGAAAACATCTCTATGAATAGCTAGTTAGAGTTCAGTGTTCAGAGAGATTCGGATCTGACTAAGTATCTAATGTGACAGCACACTAAAATTCAGAAGATGTAATTCACAGGTGTTGAGATTTTTAATCCTTCAAACACAGAATAATTCTTGCAGAGCTCACAGTAGGGGATTGCAAAGAAAGTCCATATAGTATTTGCTTTTTAAATGCATATTTTCCCATGCAGTACTAAGAAAAATGATGGCAAATGCACAGCAGCAAACCTGCACAGACTTGATTTTATTTCTTCAGCTAAAGTATCTGGGGTGATATGATCTGATGTCCTATTCAAATATAACTCTCCTGTCACATAGCTACAGCTGCAACCTACTAGAGAAAAAGATTAAGTGGAAGGAAATTTAAGTCACAGTAGGCCTAGCAAGTCACCTGCTAAAGACTTTGGATGAGAGTCAAGGGGTAAGCTAAATTCCCAGTTAAGCCATTCTGTATTCTTTTTCTGAAAACATCTGTGCTGAGGAATAGGATGGTAATGCATACATATGGACTTTTAAAATTTCTTATGCTTAGCTAAACATATCTGCAGTATGGTGATGTTTTGCAGATTGTACAGATTTGTTTACCTCTTTTTGAGAAGCATGGATGTAAATTTTTTCTTTGATGTGGTATTTCATTTAGTTTAACCACTTACTTGTGGTTCTTTGAAAATGACCACATCAGGTAAACAAATAATAATGAAAAAGCAAAACTGAGCTGTGCTACTTCACAATCCACCGTTTCTTTGAGCTGGTACAAATTTATATTGTCTTTCCATCTGTAGTGGAACAACTAAGAAAAAATAGAAATGTGTGAAGATGTTGGGGGTTTTGGTATGTCATGTATTTAATTTTTTCTCAGCTAATCTACAATTAGAGGAGGAAAGAAACAGAAAATTACTCTGAACAGAAAATAATTTATTTTACTAGATGATGCTGCAGTCCATGGAAAGAGGAGGTCAGGGCCTAGCCAGAGACTGCAAAGTGGGATTTTGGCCAAATCTACATCATTTCTAGAAGACAAATTATCTTACTGTAGAAGCCCATGTCTGCAAATGATGGCACACAAGTATACTACTAGTTGTCATTGGTCCTTTCTCTGCCTACATCTTTGATACCATTTTGATGCTTGAGTGAAGCCACCTAGATGTTCCTAGGCAAGCAGAAATCCCCCTTTATTATTATGTTAGCCTTAAGTCCTCTCTGTGTTGGCAAAGGAGCTATAAAAAGATTTTAGAAGGTCAATAAACATTAATGTTTTTAGAAAAAAGAATGTAGCACCCTTTTTTACTTTCCGTTCCTTATGTCCCTCTTTCTGTTCTATCAAATTTGATCTTTTGGTCTGAAATTTTTCTTGTGTCAGTAGCTCTTTTACAGTAGGAATGTAAGAATGTACAACACCATGAGGACCTTTATATTAATTTTCTTGAAATCACATGAAATAACATTCTTGGTGACTAATTTCAGAGGATCCAATCGGTTTCTACAGTACATGTGCCCACACAACATAGGTTAAAAAATCCTTTCTAGCATCCAAAAGGATAAGACCTGTAATGACAGATCAAGAAGTGGAAATGTAATTTCCCATGGAAACACAGCAGGAAAGAACAATATGTTGGTTATCAGGGATAGCAAAATTTGGTAAATAAAAAGGGTTACTGGTCGAAGGAAAACTGTTATGTTCACTCAGGCTCCAGTGGAGGACTCAGCAAAAGAAATACCCTCAGTTCCCTCCAAACTGACCTGGGAGAAAATTCCTTTCCTAGCCCTAGTCTTGTGCTCAGTTTAATTTTGAGTGTGTGAGGAAAACATGCCACCTAGGTACAGAGAGATTGAAATTCTCCTAGTTATCTCTGAACACCTTGCCTTATGGCCATTTTACTTGTGGCACATCTCTTTGCCTTACAGGAAATCACAAAAGCCATAAAAACACGAGTCACCTCTTCACTTCCTCCCCCCTCGGTCATTAGAGCCCACTGGATGTCCTGGAGCGTGGGATTAATGTAATTTAAGTACAGAGCAAACAAACTGATCCTGTTACAGCCAGCCACATCCTCTTTCCTTAGGGCAGGGGGATCATGGCAAAGCAAAAAATGTAGTTTTGTGAATAGACAGTGGGAAAAAAGTGGGTAGAGAGAGTCATTCCCTCCTTGGGAATAGGACAGTTATAACATCTATGCTTTTAGAGTCTGCCTCCTGTGGGACGATAGCACAAAAGTGAATACAGAGAGAGTCAGTTGTTCTTCCTCTCTGAATTCAGAGCAGAACACATAGCAACCTAGTGGTTTTAAAAAGAAAAGTAGAGTTCATTTCCAAGTATCTTCTGCACAACATTCAAAGCACCAGAATCTATTTTCAGCACAAAAAAAATAAAAAATACACTTTTTCCATTAGTACCCAGTGTACGTGAAGCTGGGATTTCTACTAGAATAGAGTATAAACCACAAATATATGGTTAATGATGGGTAAGATTGGTAGAAATTTTCACAAGATTCAAGAAGAAATAGTGCTACAATGAACCTTGCATAATGAGATGTAAGGGAAGAAAATCATCTTTGTTTGATGTTATTTTTACCTCTATATTCATTATTTCTCTTGAACCTATTTTTTCCCAAGGGCCAAATAATTACCAGGTTGCAAAGTAGCTCTCTTGAACTCAGTGGAGCTGCATGAAATGAAGCCTGATAAGCATGTCCATTTCATTTAAAATCTATCAGATCAGAGGTTAATAGGATAGGTCTTAACACCAGAAGAATTTATCTTTTGACTATCAAAACATGTACACATTTAGCAATTACTTTATTGATATTACTATTGTGAAAGAAGTACTAAGATATGTTTCAAAGTGTAATTTTTCTAAGACTAGAGTGGCTAAAACCTGACATTGACTTCCGTAGACCAGGGAGTCTATGCAATAGTTGCTTTTGTTTGAATAAAAGTTGTATAGATAGTCATGGAGCACAGCTTTAGATCCTCAAAGACAGAAAAAATGCAAGGCTCTACTGTGAATACTCGGTTTGCATATATCTTATGAACTGTGATGAAAATAGCTGCTTTGCAAGCTGTTCCATAACATCTTTATGAAGATGTTAAAGTGCTCTGGTGAAAACACAGCAAATAGAACCATACATTTTTGTTCAACTAAAAAGATGCTATTGATTCAAATGCTGGCATATATCACTGTAGAGGAAGAAAAGGTTGAAAAGCAGACCAGAAGTGTCACAAACAGGGTCAAATGCTTATGATCTGATAAACATTCAAAGTTCACATCAATTTGATTGAATTGCCCCAATACAGCTTGTACATTCCTGGTTGTACACAATGTTGGGATGGTAATGCCACCAGTAACTCAGTTACAGAGGAGGCAACTTAACCGTTTCATGTCCATTACGCATGGAGAGAGAATCCTTGTGTGATAAATGCAACAATGAGTTTGCAAGTGCAGATATAATAAAATAACAGGAAATAAAATATATTAAGAAGCCTTCACTTTTTGGCCCTTTTACTGTTTTTTATTTCCTGTTTGGATGACTCTGGTAAATGCACAAATAGAAATTCAACGGGCCATGGTATAGGTTTCCAAATAACAAAAGATCTTGCCTCATCTGTGGAAGACATAAATAAGAATCAGAAAATGCCACCCAACCTCATTATGGCTAATAATTTGTTCTAAGCAAGTAGAAAAAGATAATATATATCCCACTTGGTCAACTACAACAGTAGAAGGAAAATAAAAGCCATCGGAAACAGAAGTGTCTCAAGGGATCTCAGTGGTTTAAGATGATGTTTCCTACTGATACTTTTTATTGTCATTGAACACCACAGAGGACTCTAACCAGAGCTCTGGAACAGAGACATACCCAGTCAGAATTTAGCTTTGCTAAAAGTTCCTCATTTTCTTTTGAGTAGGGCTGGTTTGGATGGCAAATCTACTCCTTATAAAATAATATGTTTTGATACATCATAACAGAAATAGTGTTTAGAAAGAAGTGTTACATCATGGTTATTTCATGGATAAAATATCATTTTTCTTTATGACATAATCTGCTTATTTATATGAGTTTTGCTGTTTTGTTATTGCTGATGCTGTTTTTTATCCTGGGATGAAAATAATTTCTCCTTTAGGAGAATGGATCCAGTAGCAAGCTTGGTCTTTTGTTGCATTGCTCTAGAAGCCCATAATTCTCAGGAATATCAAAAGCTCCAATTTGTTTTCTCATTTTAACAGCAAGAAAAATGATCAGAAAATATTAGCATGGAATAGAGTTTTTCATTTATACGTAGCTATGTAATGGAACTGATTAAGCGGACTGAAGTATTTATTTAATTAATTGTTATTTATTAGATTGCTATGCTTTCCATTCACATAATAACATTAATTTTCATAAAGCTGTAAAAGCTGGAAGTCCTACTGGCTAAAATCCTGAAAATATAATACATTTCTTAAAAGCAAGATGTATTAACTTTGCTTTCTGATAGTGTTAACAGTGTAACAGATTTCCAGTGTTCTTCCAACCCCTTAGGGCATCTAAAGAACTCCAGGAAACAAAGGTATCTTTCCATGCCTTCTGTTGTTTCTACAAGCATTTAATATTTGATGTGATATACATGCCCTAATAGCACATGAAACACCACTGCCTAGTGTGATCATGGCATATACCACATACAAAGTGCAGCCTCTTGTTTTTTCCTATTTTGTTTTGCTATTTGGTATGCAAATCCACTCCGTGGTAACCTTATCCATGTGCTGCCTGTTCCGCTCATGCAAATCTTCGTAGATATCCTGGATTCTGATGCCATCTGCATCTGCTTATATTCCTTGCCTTTAACAAAGAATCAGGAGTTAGCTAGACAGATGGTGAAGCAAAACTATTATCAGAGATTATCAAGAAAATATGCTATTTTAAAGACTTTAAAAAATGTAATCACCTTTATTCAGGGTAGCATTAATACAGTGCCATATTGTGCAATTGCTGTTGGAGTTACATTGTTTCAGTACAGACAGCATTAAGTAGAGTGGAGAGGAGAGATATTTTATTTTTGATAACACTCTCTATCGTTTTGCTTTATATCAGTCCTCCTGTCGAGGGATTGCTGTGATTATCTTCTGATTTTGTTTGGTAATGACTCAATCATATACTTAAAATTTCTTTTTGAGAGAGAAAAAAACAGTGCTTAGTTGACAGTCATTGATCAATGCTCATTGCCTTTTCCTCCTGTTCAAAATCATGACGTGTTTCCCCACCAGTGGCTGGGAAGAAAGGGGTCACCCTTGCAAATGCACAGAGTAGTTGGCCTGTGGTTAAATGCCCTGAATGACCAGTGGAGGTGAGCGGGTGAGTTCATTTACAGGCTGTTTACATGTAAGGCTGTGAAAAAGCCTTACATAAAAACAAAACTTATGCAATAGGATTTCTCTTCCTTAATCTTTGATATCTAAAGGCTTTATTGCAAAGCCTTGGACTTCTGAATAGTCATTGAAAAGAAATAGACATTTCAAATCACTGCATGTGATTTGTCTCAGATAACCATATTAGACTGAGTCAACATGTGCAAAGGTACCCCATCACTCTCCTATGTTAATAAAAGGAGCCTCTGTAAATGCAGTCGTCTAATATTGGACACATTGGTAAAGATATATCAGTGTTCCACACGAAATATCTAACATTTCAGCATTAAGACATATATTCTTTCTATATTTCATAGAACTCTATGTTATGAAAGCCAAGAAATATAGGGAAAATGTTTTCTGTGGAAGTGGAAATGGCTGTCTTGAGGTTCTTCACACCACACAGGTTTCTGTAGACTTAAGTCATCATCTCACTTTGCTTTCCTAGAGATTTCTGTGTTCACTTTGGTGATGTCTTGATATGTACATCAGGATAAAAAGTGTGTAGCTTTTGCATTTTGGATTGTCTCATCATTATAATCCCGAATATTCCCAAAAGAAGTAAGGCACATTTTTTAATACTGTTTTAACTTTTATGCAAAAGCTATTTCAAGTTTTGCCAGAAAATGCTGCATATCATGAACTAACAGTACGTATTTGTCTAAACTAATTAAAATGAAAGAAAAAAACACATCCTGAAGTCCATTGTCCTGAACTTTTCAGTTTGTCAAAGGCACAACAACAAAACTAAAGGTTGTTTTCCTTATTGGACTTTGAACTTTTAAAGGATTTTTATCCATTTCCCTGTCAGAGTTGTATAAAATGCTTAGATAAAGAGAATAAATTCAGTTGAAATAAGTATAAGAATCCCCCAAACTTGGTATAGAAGTGGGAAATCAAATCAGAACTGCTGCAAAGACAGCTGTAGCCAGCTGTCTTTATGCAATTACAGAACAAGATAAATCCTAAAACTAGACAAGAAAATCACAGAAAGAGGTGTCAAATAATTAGAAAAAAACATTTTATTAAAGTTGGGATACTCAGATAACTGTGTAGAAGTTACCTAGCTGTCAGCTGACGGATATCACTGTAGTTTTATTGAAGTTGAGGACCTCACACTATTAATCAAAATCAACAACATCCTAAGGTAAATCTAACTTCAGTAATAAAAAAATATTTTAGTAGTTTATATAATTCTCCTGATCTCTGTTCCTTTATTATGCTCCTGGTATAGACAAGTTAACAGAAAAAAATCATTATCACGTCTTTCAGGCTTATAATTAGTATCATTCCTTCAGTGTATTACTAAATCCATTTTCTCTAATACTTCTATAGCCTTCTCACATTTCAAAACCCCTCCTTGTTGTCCTTATTCTGGCAATGATGCTCCTCTTTGCTCTTCTCGATATTTACTTTCAATCATTTTCTCCTTGGGTTCCCACTCTTTCTTTTTTCATCTCCTATACTTTTGTGCAGAATAATTATCTTTTGCACATCAGAAGTACACTTGAAATCATCTGAATTCAGGGAAACTCAACATTCTTTCTTCCTGGTTATTTAAATACTATTTAATAAATCCAATGTTTGTGAACCAAGGAAACAGTATTTCTTCTTAAATGGAGATCATGTCTCTTATAGCTTCTATTTCAGTCTTTGTCAACCATAGGCAAGTTACACCAATTTTACAATAGATACATGTAAACTAGTTAAATCTTTGCTTAAACAACTCTCACATAATCTGATGACTTTAATTTGGAAAAGGATTCAACTGCTACAGGTGCTGACTTTGCATATATCTGACTATATTTATATCAGCTTATTTAAATTAGTACACTTTTTGATTAGTGATAAAGCAAGAGGAAAAATATATTTTTTGGTCTTCACTGCTGACTGTCTCTCTGCTTTTAACTTTATGTGACATGAGAAGAATCTCTTGGAAAAATTACCAAGGTCTCAAAAATTAACAATAATTTCATCATTTCATATTTAGTCCTATAATTTCTAATCCATAAATAAAGAAATGGCAGAAGAGGCAGTGTCTTTTCTTGAGGAAAATGCTTCATGCTTATTACAACCTGTTCTCCCTACACCTATGGACAGATATAATTAGTTTCTTTTTTTTTTCTTTAGAAACCAAATATTTTTAAATATGTGTTTCCCTTTGCTAAATTTGCTATCAGTAATGTTAGGTTATTTCCTATGGATTTGTAGTCATAGCACTGAATCGTAAAAGAAAACTCAATTGTGTTAGGTGCTGTTCAAATACAGAACAAACTTGTCATCTTCCCAAATCTCAATTGAAGTTAAGGAGCAACATGGAGACATCATCAATATATGTTCAATTTGTTTTAAGTCTGCTATTTCTAATAAATGTGCTTAGTAGACCATGTTTAGTGTTCTTAAAATTTAATATAGCCTTGGAAGAATGGCATCAATGTGTTTTAAATTAAAATAACTTTTTTTTTTAAATTATACTTAAAATATATTTATTTGATGCTCCATTTTGTTCTATCATCATTCAAGTGGTATCTCAATAACACTAACTCAAAGCTCTTGAGTTACCTATCATCTAAAATCATATAGCTTTAGAGAACAGAATCATTCTGTTTATCAAAACTAAGCTTTTTAAAATTTTTCAGGCAGAAAAAAAGTAATCCTGAAAGCACAGAGGTGAGATGGAAAAAGACCTATTAAGCATATTCTCACTCTCTGTCACTGCAATGTTTTCCCCTACAGTCTTTTATTTTATCTTGTCTAGCTTTAAATCTCTTAAGGCTGCCTACTCAATTTTCATTGGAAAACTATTTCAGTGCCAATCTCCACCTCAGGAAATTTCTCCTAGTGTTCAGCTTATGTTTATATTACATAAAATGACAGATATAAAATTATTTTTGGTAACCAACTTACATATGTTCTTTTCTTAATCTTATCTATATTGAAGAGCTGGTTGAATGGGAGAAAAATATATTCACAAACATACTTGCTAACACTGATTGAATTAGTCCACATTTGTGTCTCTTTGTATAAGCATTTCTATAAAGATGGGGTTGATATTTTGTATTTTGATATTTGTGCTTGGAAGTGGGAACAGCCGTTGACAGAAAGAAGGCACTGGGTATGAGACTGAGGAAATCAAGGATCTGCAGTGTGATACAGAGTGTCATTCTCTGCATAAATAATCATGTGAAGGAGTAGGCCAGACAGAAGAGGCTGATCTAGTAGGAAGCAAGTCCATATGCATAGCCTACTACAACTAAGCTTCATATGCATAAGGAAAAGTGATAAAAAATAAGCTGGGGAAAGAAATGACATTTTAATGAAGAAACATATTCTTTTTATCCTCAGAAAACTTGACAATTAAGAAAGTTCCAAGAAATCATGTTTTAATCTTCTATCTCTGGTTCATTTGCCACCTAATTTCCTAACTGAAAGCCACAGCTGTTTGTAAAGCTTAGACAACCAAATCAGTTAACAGAAACTATAGAATATCTGACTTAAATAACAAGTCATGAGAAAGTGGCTGTAGATCTCTGTTCACAGATGAGTGCATGAAATACACCTGGATGGTATATATATGATCTGATGAATTACTAAAAAAATACATTCAGAAAAATCACACTAGCTGTAACAACAAAAGGTTGTAATTCAGCTGTCCGTTGTTTCTCAGGAGTAATCTGCCCAGCTCTCTGATCTATGCATCTACACATATTACTATGCATTTCTAAAGTGATGAATGGTTTACCATAAATACACAAATTCTGGATAGATATAACAGCTAACTACAAATTTTTGTATGTAAGATGTTGATGTAGGTTAATATTCATGCTGTGTACTGTTATTTCAGCATCATAGATCATGGCCGATAGAAGCAGGTATGCAGCACAGTGTCAAAGAAACCTGAAAGCAACTTTCTACAGAAAAGATTCAAAGAGGAAAATGCTAAGCTTTGTATTCTGCTTCATGCTCTATTTTTAGGCTTTGTTTAATTAGAAGGCAAAATGGACACCTGTTTTGGAAAAAGTCTTGTAATTCTAGAGTGGAGGAATGGAACAGCTGTGTTGACTGTACTGAAAAAAGTAGGACATCCAAGGAAATTGTACATAGACTCATACTTCACACTTGATTTATTTTTTTGAAACTCAGGTTTAGGAACTTCAAAGTTCAAATAACTTCAGTTCTAAATAAAGCTACCACAGAGCATAATATTAGCAGTCACGTTTCAATTCTTTGCATCTATTGAAGGTTGAGGAATTCATGCAAAAGATGCCATGTTTCCTACAAACTACATTAAAAGATGTTTACTTTCAAGACAGTGACAGAGTACAAATGGGAGCTGTGAGATATAAATCAGGAAATCTTACAGCTCAAAGTCTAATTGCCCGTGCAGTTCTATGACCAATAAGTGAAGCATAGCTGGTGTAAGCCATCAAAGAGATTTGTTAGCAGTGGTCAGTCATTCTGATATGCTAAGGTTGCTGCAACTGCAGCAATCTTCTGTCCAGGTGACTCCCTGTAAACCTGACAGAAGTTGTAGGCTAAAGAGTAATATAAGCACAGAGGTCACATAGCTGCTGATCTCTAAAATGATAATAGCAAAAGAAGCCCAAATTAGGAATAGTCTCATGTATGTCAAACTTTAACGTACTGTGACTAGACTGTAATGTATTACTCACTACCCTTTTTGTTGTGCTGAATTTGATCATTTGGCATGACAAATTGGCAGATATTCCATTGCTCAGCCAAGCACCTAATGTACCATTCAAATTTCCATTCAAATGAGGCTGAGTTGGAAGGGGTGAGGGGTTCTTCTATGGAAAGAAACCACCCAGGAAAAAAACATTCTCCTTTACTCCTATAGTTGGCCAGAAACCACAGTTATAGCTGTCTAATAGCAGAACTTTACACAGAATCCAGGGGCACACCAGCAAAACATTACAAATTCTTACTTTGCTGATGGATGAGACAGAGATGGAGAAAAAGACACAAGTTACTTTAAATTTCCAGCTATTTCCCAAAAGATGAACACATGCAGTACAAGGCTCACAGGTACAATGAATGTTCTGCGTTCACGTCTCTTCCTATGTCTTTGTTGGTGTCAAGTATTCATAAACAGGTCACCTTGGGAATTCCACATACGCACCAGACATCTGGTTCATCTGAAACTGTGAAACTGGAGTGTTCTGAAAGTTGTATTCACCAAGAATTTTACACCAGTCTATTATCTTGCAACTACTGTCTTAATAAAAGAGTTAGTGCACATTTTCTATCAACATTTTGTTTCTGTTTCTTTCTTCTTTTTTTTTTTTTTCTTTCATTTCCTGAGGCTTGATGCAGCTTATATAATGAAGTATTCTGTTTACATGAAAGTAGATCTGAATCGAAGATTTTCCAAATTGGCCAAAGACTTTTTCTAAAAAAAACCAACCTGAAACCAAAAAAAAAAACCCACAAAAAAACCCAAAGAAAACCTTTCAATTAGAATAGTCATACTTTGTATCACTTCATGGCTGAATTGCGAATTGGTTAGAGAGACTTTTGTTCACATTCCCTCCTTTATTAAAATAATGTTTTCACCCTGAATTCTCACAGGAATACCAAAGGCTGGAAGAAGGACTACTCACATCACATACCGGTCCTCAAAAAATGTAATTATAGAACAAGTCATACCTACACCTGATGAAACTTTGGCATACATTGAAATAAAGCAGAACCTGGAAGGGATAATTAAAGTCAACTTAAATTGAATATTCCACTTCATATTTTGTAGATAGCTGAGAAATTGCATGAGGGACACTGCCATTTTCTGCCCACACTTTTGGGTGTTTCATCTGCATGAGAAGAGCAGGACTGAATGCCCATGCCACACTCTCCCTGTTTGCTGAGAGCTTGGGCTGCAGCCTCTTAATCTTTCTACTACAACAGCAGAACTTTCCCTGAGGACTGAGAAATTAATAGGAGAAAAATCTCCTTTGACCTTCAGTGTTTCAGTGGGTAGTGTGCTTGTTTGTGTGTTCTTCCTATACAGAGTAGAATCTGAAGATTCGAACCAATTATTTAACTGTCATTGTCACCATATAAATTGACAGATCACATTAATAGATGTACGTGTTGGTAATGATTGCTAGTCCTTAATCTAATGGCAAGAATAGTACCCATCCAGACATTATTCCTGTTGATTATCACCAATGCAGGTATATTTTCATTTTTGCATCTTTCACTTTGCTGAAAAGTGAACCAGTTTTTAAATCTCATTTATGTATAGAAATCAGAAAAGAAATATTACCATTAAATATCCTCTGTAAGGATATGTGTTTGCCTGCCTGCCTGCCTTCCTGCCTCTTGAAGTAACCCTCTGTGTGCTCCTAATCATCTCTTCCAGAAAAGGAATACTCTCACTATACAGAGTGAAGAGCTGGGACACCAAGTTAGTGAATACCACAAGCTGGTACATCAATTCTAGCAGATGCATATATCTTGTCAGATTAACGCTGTTCTCAGTTTCAAACTGTACATGACTAATAAAGCAGCAAATGAAAATCACTTCAAGAACAAAATACTCTGTAGTGTGCTCTCTATTGCTTCTGAACTACACCAGGCAGCAGTCTCTCTCTTCTTACAGCACTCTATCTTTCATAATCCCCCTTAGATCAAGTTTTTAAAGGATATTGTGTATTTAGAAGGAAGGCTTCTAAAATTTAATAAATGTTGCTGGGCTTTTGTAAATCTAATATTATCTGTTATCTCTACTTCAAAGGGCAGAAAAGCTGCTGTTACCAGCTGGAATCTCTGACTTTTAAAAGGAAAATGTAACCGAGCCCGCATTCCTTATACAGGTCAAGGAAACGGGATACTATTGTAACTCTGGTTAAAAAACATCAGAGAGGGAACTGAAGAGGCACCAAGTGAATTTGTCCTCCATTTTTCCATTAACTGTCAAAGTGATTTGTAACAATTCAGACAATGACAGTCTTCCTCATTAAACCAAGCAGTGGACTCTAGTCAAAAAATACCCTGCCTTTACCATTATTCTCCATGCTGCTGGTCAGTGTTTTCTAAGTCAAAAGGTATAACTAAAACAAGGTTTGCAGGAGAAGTAGTGCCTTTTAGGAAGCCAACTGAAAACTTACAAAACTGCCTCTTTCAAATCACTGCGGTGACTACAGCATGCCTCTTGCTGGTGTGGTGGTGAAAGCTGTTACAGAAAAGATTTATACCAAATGACAGTTGCAATGACAGGCCAATGACT
The DNA here is from genome assembly GCA_013398155.1 of Pedionomus torquatus. Lineage (NCBI taxonomy): Eukaryota > Metazoa > Chordata > Aves > Charadriiformes > Pedionomidae > Pedionomus > Pedionomus torquatus. The sequence goes on along the minus strand of VZRU01013568.1, from coordinate 601,387 downwards.
GCTTTTAAAATAACAATTTCAGTTATTTTGTGTATATACTCTGATTTTTTGGACTGTATTAGAATATGGATATGAAAAAGATATTTTCATGATCCTTCATTAAATTAATCATTTTAATGATCCTTCCAGATTCCTATTGTATTGTTGTTAGTAGATACTTTTCCATGGGCCTTAGTAGTTGTTGGATTATAAACCATCTACAGCTTCCCTATTGAAGTCAGAGTTTCTACAAGCTTATCCTGTAATCACCCATGTTTTCAGAGAGTGAATAGAGAATAGAGATAATGAGGATTGGATATATTTCCACATTAATCATCAGAAAGTTATGCCATCAGCCCAAGATATTCATGAAGCTTCTTCCATGCTCTGTGGAGAGAAACAGGTACACCTGGAAGGCAAGTCTACATACAGCATCTAAAAATGCAAATAGTAGACTCTCCTTTTGGAAGTGCTTCTCTCTTGTCCCACTAATAATTGGGGAGCTTAGAAAACAAAATCAAAGAGTGTCTGATTTTGGAGGTTAATTTAGATGAGATAAAGTCTAACCAAAGAATGAGTCAATATAGTTCTGTGCTTTCTAAATCCACCTTTTATAATTACTTCTATGCTTTAAGCTAATTTTATCTGTGCCGACTAGTTTCACAATGCAAAGGCTGCCTCACCATTTACCTTGCAAGCCTCTACAGTAATCTGGTGAAGTACTCAATCACCCTCAAGAATTTCTTGTTTTCAGCTTTTGGCTTTCTTATTCTTTCTTTATACTTGCTCTTACTATAATAAGTAATTATTTTCCTGCAGTGCACATGAATTTCCACTAGAAAACTTGGCTTATGCTTTCAACTCTCTGCACTTCATTTAAGCTACCTGAAGAACAGACAAGAGAACCTGTCCAAAAAGAAAATACCATTCCTTTGATACTACTGAATGATGTGTTTGGCCTTTAGTCTAAGAAGTTTGGACTTTGTTGATCTGGATGCTCTCAAGAGGGGGTTGCATCCAAATGTTGACCTTGTATAACCTTTCTTAGCTTGTGAATTGACAAGATTGTAGCACATGATTATATGGGACCTCTTAATTAATTTGCCATTATATTTCCACAATCTTGAGAGAGAAAGAGATTTTTAGTGCTTTATTCATTTTCTAGTATCTGTCCCTTGGCTGTAATTCTGAAGTTAAGGCTCACTAATAGTGTGTTCTTTGTCTGCCCAGTTACCGGGGTCATCGTTTTTCAAAAGAGGTCTCCAGAATGTAGAAATGATTCTTCAGTCACTGTTTTTCTTTTTAACAGAGACATTTTCTGTGTTCCTTTTTCCTTTATAGCCTACAGCTGAGATGTTTTGCTCTGCCAATTTTTTATTTTCTGCACAGTCCAATTCTTTAGTCATCAGAGAGTGAACTTTGCATTTGATTGTTTTATTAGACAAAGTCACAGCAGAAACTGGTGTAAATTACCTTACCCAGAGAGTATTTTTATTCAGTTTTAGTTTATACACTACTACCAAAATATTTAAGTTTTCTTCCTTCACAGTGACATCACTGACAGTTGCAAACAGAGTAGGAAGAGTATGGATTTTTAACAAAAAAGAAATTATGAGCAAAAGAATTATCCAGAATGAGGTGTACCAATTATCTTAGTGAAGAAGAGATATAAATAAATTTTTATTTTCAGTAGAATTTTAATTATTTTGTTACTTTTACCAAAGTAAGGTACAAAAAGTGAAATATATCTTTTCTATCCAGGAATATAGTCTGAACTTCAGAAATAGGAGCAAAATTAAAGGGGTGAAAGAACAAAAAGTGTAATGGTTTTTTACATTTCATCATCAGACTTTGGGCTCAGTAATGGGAATCTGTGTTGTTTCAATCAATTATACCATTCTGAAGGAAAAAGAAGAGTTTAAAGAAGCATCTGAAATATGCTGGTTATGGTAAAAAATATATTAGTTTCAGTAGGCCATGGAAGGCTGTCATCTATTAATATACTTGTAAAGGAAATCCTTCCCTTGTAAACTGAGTGGACACCTCTAACTTTCTAAGGCAGTCTTCCTTCATCCACCAAACTATACTCTAAAAAAATAGCCACAATGACTTTTCTTAATTTCACAATTTAGTGGATCAAAACATATATAATAATTCAATATTTCATTGGGCATGAGTTGTTTTTGTCATTTTGCTGGTGAAAAGCCAACCAGAACTGATGAAAGAGAAAATATTTGGGGCTATACAAGTGCTCTGGAGTTTGGAATTACAAATTCATAAGGAAAAGGCATTTCTCTGTGGCAAAAAACCTGCAGTCCTGCTCACAGATTTCCTACTGAGATGCATTTAAAAGCCTTCAGACTACTCCATGAGCTTTAAATTTCAGCTGACCTACATCTTTACATTATTTCCCTTGATCTCTTAAAAGCTTCCAATTTTGCTTTTATAATAAAACACCAGCAAACTTCCTACGACATATCCATTCATTTCAGAAAGCTGGATAATTTAAAATAAGCACCAGCAGCCTTGTAAATTCAAGGGAAATTAAAAATACTTTGGAAAGAATTTAAGTCATTTTCTCTAAATAAATGGGAGAGGTTTGTGTTAGACAAACAGGAAAACTAATCACGTGCTGTAGAATTCCTTCAGATGCTTAGGTATTTGTCAAACACTCTGAAATAATTTAAAAAAATAATACTGTTGTATTATCAAGATGTTTTACCTTCAGCTCTTAGATAAAAATATACACAGGTATTCAGCCATTCATGATCTGATCACCTGCTATTTCAAGTTCAGCAAGATTTATTTACCTTTCTAAAAAGTACTAAGAAAGCTTTTTCTTCACATTCTATATTTTCAAGAGAGTTTACTGTTTATGCAGGCTGGTCACAGTTGGGTATAATATATCTATGTGTCAGAAATTGGAACAGGCAGTAGACATTATAGATGAATTGCCAGGAAATTACCCCAAGTGTGCTGACTTCCCAAATTCCTTCAAATGACTTAACAGGCTTGACATGGCAGCTCAGTGTTCAGTTTGCTTAGGGGACTTTAGAAGAATCAGCGCTTCCAATCCATTGCTAAGGTTTGGGTTTTCACATTTACATACCAATAAGGAGCTTAAGGATTCTGTAACTGGCAAAGAAAAACATGTAAGTCAGTATTGTTGCAAATAACAGTGTTTAAGTTAATTTGTACAATTCAATTTAAAAGCATTTATTCTTCTAAGAAAAATTAGATGGGCAGATCATATTACTATTGTTGAATTGTTAATAAGCAGCATCACCTTTGATCTGAAAGCCTTTCGGTTCACGGCAGTACTGGCAGTGAGAGACGCGCTCACGCTTGATGAGACAATGAAGTGTGTAAGGGTGACAGGCTTTATGGTAAAAGGCGTCACATACCTTCCACAATTCACTCATTTGTCGAGTTCTGGATGGTATAATTCTGTGACCTATGAAATTAAAAGCAGAAACCTTGATTTTCTCCTTATAGCTCTTTGCATCATCTGGGATAGTGAATGGCTGTCAGCCTCTCATCACTACACGAAATTAAAGGCATTTTGCAAGCATAGCATCATTCAGCTGAAATTAGGGAATTCCCCTCTAGTAACACATAGTGGTCTAGCATCTGGGAACTCATATAAACAGCTATGAGGTGGATACAATTAAAAAAAAATGGTTTTGCTTATGTTAAATTTACATTCACTACTTTTCCTGGTATAGTTTCCTTTTTATTAGAAAATAAACAAAGTAAATGGGAGTTGTTTAGTCCTAATGAGTGATGGGAAAATGGCCTCCAACCAGCTTCTTCTAATTTGGAAATAATCAAACTTAAGGTGTGTCAGACTGTTAATGTTACAACTGAAATGTTATTGATGTTGTTAGAGCCTGGCTGATTTCCAAACCAACCATAGTCTAAAAATAGAAGAAAAGTAACAGAACTGAAAATAGCTGAAAAATTGTACCACATTAGGTAGACCACTGGAGATACCAGGAGGTAATTAGTTTGACTATACCAATGTCCCTTTTTTACTATGATATAACTATGCAGCAATTAGGTTTTTCTTGTAAATGACATGGTGGCTACAGCTGTAAAAAGACATCACTGCCATCTTCTGGTAATAGTTCACTTGGCTTGCCAGCACACGGGGTTTTATTTATTTCTCTTTTTATAGAACGCTACACAGGCAATCAGGGATTTCTGTTTTCAAGACCAGGGAGATGTAAGCATTGTGCTTTAACATTTTGAATTTGTTTTGATCAATAATTTTATGCTGCTCCAGAATTTCTGAACCGCTAAATGACTCCTACTCATGAAACATTCTTAAGATTGATTTTCCTTTGTGCCTGTGGATACCGTAAGTCCAGAAATGTGAATTAAATAGCATGGTCTTACATCATACTTCTGTCCCAAAGTATAAGCTACCTACTGATTGGGTGTATGGAAACAGAAATGTTATGAGAAAATTAATTAAGATCAAGTTCAACTGAATGTCAGAGATGCTAATATGATCACCGCCATTTATATTTGCTGAGGATCTAAATCTTCTAACCAGGTTACAGTTACATATTTGTCTGTGTTACAATACATAAAATCTGCTCTCTGCTTCCTCCAGACCCTTTGGTGCCTCAGCATTACCTCTGACAACTTGGTGGATCCTGTTTATCACTAATCATCAAATGGAAATAGAACAGCAGAGGTCTGTCTTGCTCCAGGAGATGTAGCTTGAATTGTGACATGATCTCTACTCATCTTTAGCCTCAAACATTGCTGCTAATAATACTACTATTCATAATTACTTCCAATCTTACTTGACAATGTATTAATAATGTCCCATCCTGGAGAATAGGAAAGCACCCTTAGTATAAAGGGAAACTATGGCATGTAATGTAGCTGCTTACAAAATGTAGTACTCATTCCTCTAAATATTTATTTGGAAACCACTTTTCATACCTTTGGAATTTCCTCAGGTACCAATTGAAAAAATAAATGTTTTTTTTTCCCCACTCAAAAACCTGGCAACTACTTGGTTTACCATAAATTAATAAATAGATACATATTTTTGGGTGCAAACATAGACTTAGGACAGAAGAACAGAGTGCTTTTGAACAAAGTTTCATATATGGGAATCGTTGTGTCCACACACAGAAACAGTGGAGTACTTTAGGTCACACAGCAACAGTGGAGTATTTTAGGTCACCCATTCCATTCAAGCAAACTAAGTTTCCAGTGTAATGAAAAGCTTGACAGTCAGGACTGAAGTCGTGAGACTGTGAATGTTCAATGGGAGTTCCAGGCAACACTAAGCATCGTGGTACTTTACTCTTTCCAAAGCAGGCGGTGGTGATGAGAACTTGCTGACCTTGCTGGATGTACAGTAAAGGCAGCTGGAGGGTTTCCATTAGTTTCTGAAGTTACCATGCTGGCAGGAACAGTGAGTTACTCTTGCGGTTCAGTTTCCTTGTTTTTTTATTATCTCTCTGCACCCTGCCAGAAACTAAACAAAATTTGACCTAAATGTGCTGACACAGGCAAAAGGTTACTTTTTTGTAGATGCTGCCTTGATCAGCAGTAGCATCTCCTGAGGCTGGTTACTGCACTAAACCAGCATTTGTTCCAGCTTGACAGGAGAGTCCTCAGCTAGTGGGGTTCAGATCTGCTGGCCATCTTTTATTCTGGCCCCTACCCAGTGCACTGCAAAACAGAGTGAGGAAACATGGCAGATCCTGCCAAGGCACCCCCTTACCTGTGCTGTCTTCCACCTTGCTGAGCTGCAGCCCCAGCCCCAGCCCCAGCATTTCTGCTTGTCTGGTTTTTCAGAAGGGAAAATATATTTCCCTTGTACTTGTTCTGTATTGCAAGCCTAGCCTTGATTTGCTGTCTATACGTTTAAGCATAAATCTTCTATTCAAGTGCTCACATCCACTGTGAGAGTCATATCATTCTTGGAGATATTTCCCCTTCAAAAGAGCCAGTCTGCCCTCAAATGAAGAGATCTGAGATGGTAAATTTTTAAGAATAATTTCTTATTGGAAGCAGAGCTGTTTTCCACAAACACAGGAGCCAACCATCTTCAAACCCAGTGCTGGAGAGCAGGTTTTCACTGTCCATTCATGCCAGTGACAGATGCCTGGCAATCAGGAGCTGCTTGTCAGCTTCCAGACAGGAGGCACAGAACATACACTTCTGTTGAAAGAGCAGAGAGGCTGTTGGTTAACACAAGCTTTTACGATGAAGTTGGCACACATTTTCATACCGCGTCACTCAAAACCTTTTGCACCACAGCACAGTCCCCAGCTGCGAGCCAGCTGGTGATTGGGAGGGAGGGAGAACCGAGGTACAGTAAAACACTTCTTGCTGTAAGCAATTTTGCAGAAATGTAGTTTCAGCTTTAAAGAGCCCTCCTAAAGCACACATCTCTTTCCCTTACCTGCTGGTTTGTTTGGTTTTTTTTTCGTTTTATCATCCCACTGCTGATTCTACAATTTCTGGTTTGTTAATATACAGTGACTTTCTGAATGCTCATCCAAAAGGAAACTGAACAGAGAGATGCAAAGAAATGATTACAGAATGGGCTTCCTTTTGCTGTTCATCCATCCAAGCTAATTTTATGTTTACTAATCAGTACTTTCCAGGACTTCTAAGAAACCAGGGTAAAAATCATGGGAATTCATTCTTGTCTTTTAGCCATAAACAACATAGTATTAAAAGCAAATCCAGCCCCATCAATCAACCCTTCAGAAGTAACTTCTAGAAGTCATAGGTTACTGTGCTCACTTGAGTATTTTTGAAAATACATCCAAAACTTGAGGAAACTCAATTAAAGTTGTTTTTCAAAATTCAGTCTGGTCCTGAAGTTTGCAATAATGTCTCCACCACCAAATGCAGTACACTTTAATCAATAGCAGAAAGGTAGAGGAAAGAACCTGTAGCATGGAAAAATCAAAACTAATAGGAGAAATACTGGAAGGTCCCTTATTCTTGAACTTTTCTTGGTTTAGCAGTCTTTATCAATGAAAATGAAAGGAAAATTATGGAACTGCAACATATAGAGACCTATGCCATAGCTATTACACCCTAATGTCCTTTTTCAACACTTCTTTTTGTAATCTTTTTTAAACCTGTACTCTGCTTAGAAGCTGAACTGTATTTTGACACATTCCCAGATGTTCTTAAGGGGCTGAAATATTTATTTTTAGTATATTAACTTCAAAAACTGTTTAAAGAGTCATCTTCCTCCAATGGTTATTTCTTTACAATCAGTTCTACTAGACTGGTAGCTAAAGTAGTGTACAGGAGTACTCTGTTTTTCTGAGTTATTCATCAATTAAAGAAGGACTTCTACCAGTACAGTTATTAGAGCCTCAATGGCTTAGCCAGAAGTTTTTCAGAACTTTAGATAGACTGGCATTAATTAAGTTAATGTGGGTTTGTAATGATAGCATTCAGCTTTTATTTCTAAATTATTTCCACACTGCATTAGATTGATTTCAAGGTTAAATATGAAATGCTGTTTTGTTTCTTGTGTTATTGTTTCTTCTTCTTTTACCTACAATATTCAATGGGGAAAATCATAAGAATTGGCATATAAATTAACAATTGGAATATTCATGTAGTAAATTTGCTTATATAATGTAGAAGAATAATGTAGAATGATTAGAGTAATGTAGAAGTCTTGATGGTTTACCTTGTTCTATATTATCATAATCTTTTTAAGATTGTTAGTTATAAGGACTCTAAACTTTCTTTGTGAGCCAGATCATTAGATTATTTAAACTCTCCTAACTCCAGTCTAGAATTTCTTTGCTTCCTTTCAGTCTTTTCCCTTTCCTGGTTAATTCATATAAGTCAGGGCATGAGCTAGAGCCCAGGTGGTTGTCTCTCTATTTCTCAGTCCACATATGCTTAATCATATGGTAGCAGTGGGATTAGTTGTGTGCTTAAACTTAAAATATGTTTTTGAGCTGAGTACCAGTCACTCCAGATGCTGGGAAGAATATGGAGGCATTAGAGAGCCTGTGTGATGGCAACCATTTCATTGGTCTGGGGGGGCTCATTATTCAGGTGAATGACTTTTTATTTGTTTTTTATATTTTAAAAACTCATAAAATTTGAAACAGATCTTCTCCTGTACCTACAAGCTAGTGGGATGGGAATTCTTAGGAACCAGCTGTGGTTTCCTGCTACTGAGAACCATTCCTGTGCTGGCAAGAACTGGAGGAGTCTGATAAAACCAGAATACTGAGGGCTTTCATTCCTCCCATACAATATTATTCCATGATTAGTGGGATATTTTTCCTTTCAAATATGTAATGATGTCAGCACCTTTCCAAACACTATTCAAATCTGCCATATATGATACAGCACTGCTCTGTGCGTCTGGCTGTGAGACATGATGTCAGCTTTAGTAATACTTTCCAACCACATTATCTTGCTGCTTTTATATTCTGCTTCCAGACTTGTGGAATTCCTCATCAGCTACTAAAACACAATGTTCTAACTGGAGACCCATTGATCATTTTAACTGCTTGAGTGGCCAGAAGTCACCCTTACTAATCACTATTGCTTTAGTCATTATCATTGGACTAATTATGGACTGATACTCTTGAACCTCTGAAAAATGCTGAACCGTTAAAAACAAAAATAATACTCTGCAAACTTATTGAATCCTCAAATTCTTTTATTCTTCAGTAAGAAATAAATATTACACCACCCTAGGAAATTTTGTTGTAACAAGTAGAAGCTATAAAGAAAAAATAAAAACCCACACCTTTTTCTAGCATTTTTTCTATAATTGCAAGCCTTCAGAATTTTTTCAAGTATCTTGTAAAGCTACTTTCTACAGATATTTATTTTAAAAAATATTTTGGTAATTCTGACATTTATGTTAACGAGGTAAAGATGCAAAGTCCCTCAGTACATACATGCATTTTTTTCAATTTCTACAAATGTTAAACATATTTAGGAAGTGGAAAGTGACTACTGTTTGTTATGAACTGTATTCATAAATTTGCCTTGGATGGACTTAGAGTTGATATAACTATATAACTAATAGACTTGAATTATTGACCTGTTGCTTGCAGTTCATAAATAACACACTTTTCCTCAAAGCTGCCTATATTTTGTATTGCAATCTTAGGGTATAAAAGCTACTGCATCAGAAGGAGTCTGGATTAAGAAGCTTTTTCAGAAACTGCCAGAACAGGAGGTGTCATATATTAAAAAGCAAGCAGCATTTCTATGCCACAAGGAGTGGGCACGTTCCTTATGACATGTTTATCTCTAAAATATGTTTCTACTGGAATTTACTATGTCTCTTCCAGACTTGTTTCACAAGTTCAATGGAGTGGACAAACAGTTTACTTTCCAACAGCATAGCTTGATAAGAATATATATATAAATATTTCAATGTGTGTCCCACTTATTGCAGTGTTCTTCTAGAACTGAGCAAATACTAATCAAACCTTGCAACTCTCATTAACAGGGATCATTTTGTCTACAACTGAAATACATCAGCCTCTCCAGCAAGCACTTATTTATTTTATTTTTCTTTAATAGAATCCCATGATGTGAAATATATTTGTAACCCATTCCTTCCTTGTTCAGATTTAACTTCTGGTGATACAGATACATCTATTACTAATTTAACTTGAATGTTGATAAAAGGAACTTAATAACTTAAACCTACAATTAAAATAGTTACATAAAACTGTGTGAAGGCAGCACGGTTGTTTGTATATAGCTATATCTGTAATCTTTTATGCTGTGTAAGATTGCATAGAGGTTTGTTTTAGAAAAGAGTTTTTCTTCCTGCTCTAGGTTTGTTCCCAAAATTATTCTCCAAGTTGCAGCAAGGGTTATTTCTCAACACTTGTTTGTATTTTGGTCAGTGAAAGAATTATTCTCAATTAGATATTCTTATAAAATGTGAAAACTTACAAGGGTAACACTACTGCTTTTCCAGACTCTTTTTTAATTTCTGTCTATTAATTTGTGCAAACTCTGATCACCACTGGCTTGCATGTGTGTAAACAGCATGTGTGTATGAGTGCTATCTTAATAAATAAATTACAGGGAATAATTTTGTAAGGGACAGTTGTGTGGGCATCATCCAAGTAGTAGACTAAGCCTGGACTCTACAAACAGCACTTTTGAAAGGGCTGTACAAAAATAACTGAGTCTACAGCCAGTGTCCACAGCTATTTTCTCCCTCACTCTTCAATATACATTCATCCATTCCAGATTTATTACCAATAATCTTCCTAAATGTTATTATCTCCAATTATAGACGATGAAACTTGACAAATGTTCTTGCACGTATCTCCATTCTCTTTATCTGGTACATTTTGTCATTCTGTCAGATAAAGAAGTGAGATACTTTTGGCATGGCTTGACGTTGTCATGTAAAGGCTCATGGGTTTGTTACCTTCTTCTGCTCACATTCACATATCATCTCAGATACTAAGAAATGGAGCATATTTTTTTGAACATATTTCTAAAAAGTACATTCGATTTCCATTTGTCCATGGAGGTTTAGCTAAGGCACCATCTGCTGGTGGTTCTGACAGCAGCTACCAAGACAGTGAAATATCTATCGTGGACATTTGTAAACATGTCAAGCTCTTTTGGAGTAGGATCCTCTCTGACTTAAGGGTCAAATTAATATTTAAACATTGTTTATTAACTTTTTTATAACTAACCTGATGCACATGTTTCTACATATAGCTAAAAATTTACCTTGGATGTTCCTCCCAGGGTAAGAAAAAAAAATATTCTGAATGTTTTAAGAGCCACTTAGCATGTCTACTGTAGGTTTTGAATTTTTTTACAGAATTGTCTTCTGTTAGAATATTCATTGAAAATTTTCTTTAAAAATTAAAACATTCTATAATGTGAGTCAACACTGCTGTTCACTTGCATCTGAAGAAAAGAGAAATGTTACATAATTTAACATTCCATTTCAGGCTCCTTTTTAAAAAGAAGGCTAAATTAATTTTCTTTCCAAACTTATCATTACTATGTCATATAATTGACTTATTTAAAATATAAAATAACTAAATCTTTAAACTTTGTGAGACAAATTTTGACTGATCTGATGTTTTTTTTTATCCTATCAGAGTTTTGAAACTTGGCACTCCTTTCTCAGGTCAGAAGTAAAACAAGTACTAAAATCTCACAGTACTCTGCAGAAGACTGGCTTTTCTCTGCCCATTTCTTCTACACTTGAGAGGGCGGTAAGTTTGGACACAAGCACTGCCTAAATATAAGCATATCTAAATAGTGCAGTTATACCCAGAGCACGTTAGAGGAAGAAAGACTCCTGTTTGCTCATTATGGTGTCTTAACCTAGGTCTGCTTTGCCACTCAAAAGATCAGGTTTTTTTTGCATATGACTGCCCACAAAAGACTAATCTTGGTTTAGCACAGGAATTCAGAAACAAGTGGTTAATACTTACTAACATACAAAAAACAGTGCAACAAAAAGACATGATCAAAAGTGATACTTGGTATGTAATGTTCATAATCACACTATTTGTTTTAATATTATTTTAAGTGTGATAAACTGTGTCAAAATTTTCCAGCTGAATCAGGCTATAGTGAGTCAGAATTCCAACAAAAACTCTTTTAGCATCATTGTCAAGCAAAACCAAAATAAAGCAATTACTTTTTTACACAGAAATCTATAAAATTCTCATATTGGATAGAACAGCAAACAATAAAAGATAAGAGACATTAACAAATAAAATACTGTTTCAGAATAGCTTGAGGACCTAAAATCAGGATTAAACAAGAGTTAATTAAAGCAGGGATCTTCGGCACTGTACCAAACCCTGGTGACTCAGCTAGAAGCTAAGAAAATCAAGGGAGACAGCTGTAAGTGCATGGAGAAAAACTGCCCTCCCAGCCTGCAGAAAATAAACCAGGACTATTGTGTGATAATTACTCCACTGTAGTGCCCTGCTTCCCACTCCATGGAGCCCCTGGTGCATAGAAACCATTTATTTGGCTCCATACTTCTAATTTCCCCTCATTGGCCAGCATACATGACCAATAAAAATACCTGACAGCATTGGCATGAACAGAACAGTTCAGTTGGAAGGGACCTACAGTGATCATCTGGTCCAATCAGGTTTCTTACCCAGCAACTGTTTCTGGGTGTTTTCCCCTTGCTGTCATCAGTATCCTCACAGATCTGCAATAAAGACAGAAGTCAAATCCTCCTACTCCTGCTTATCCATTACACTGGCAATGGTTTTTAATCAAAGACAAATATGAAGGAAAAATTATTTTTCCTTAGGAACAAGCTACCATATACAGTCATCTGTGTTTAACAATGAAAAAAAAATCAGGAAATTTATTTCCACCATCATCTTTTTCATGCACTCAGAGGTTCCCAGAAGGCTGGAGGTGTCTGTCCTGCAGTGATTCACATCATTGCTGCAGGGCACAGTGATATACATACAGGGAATGGATGGCTGAAGAAAGAAACGCCTGACTCTTACTCACAGAGGTGAGATCCATGCTTAGAGGATCCCTGCTGACCAAGTAGATCAAATCAGAACATTTTGGGCAAATGAGCATTGAGTAAATCTATCCATGGTGCACAGCTTATCTCTGCATTTTGTGAGAAAACCAGCAGTGTTTACAAACATAGTGTTTTCATGCCTCACTGCTTAAACTACAAAGTACTCCGTCTTCTCAGTAAAAGCTTAAAGATATCCCAAAATTTTTGCTTTAATTTTGGTCAAAATTCAGAGCAATTTGGCTGCATTCTGATATAGATATATGCATATATACACACACACATACTCCTCCACCCTTTGTGTGCCTTCTTCAATGTTTAAATTGCTCGCCTGTTTTTCTGGAGTGAATAATGTAATAAACTCAGTGAGAAAAAAAAAAAAAAAAAAAAACAAAAACAAACCAAATTTGCTAGAGTCCTTGTACATGTTTCTTTTTTAAAGTTTCCTGTTGGCTTAGGCACATTGTGTTCCTCTGCATCACGTCCTTTTAGAGCCATATGTGGAAGCAATAAAGTGTATCCTTGCCTTCAAAGATATGGAGTATTTGTTTAGCTAAGTGACTAAGGAAAATACTATGAACTCATTAACAAATATGGCTATATGTGGTCACTTAATCACAGAGAGCAGGCTGCAGGACAGAGCACAGGAAATATTAGTCACCACAGGCAATGGATAACTGTCAGTTACTGATCTCAGAATTTCTCACCAGGGGAAGGCAGACAGCAGGTTACCAATAAATTATATAAAGTCTCCCAGCAATTTCCATTAAGATCAGATTTCTAAACATAGAAATGTTTGCAGATATAGGTGATGATTGCTGACTAAATTCAAGAGAAGAGTTTTCTTCCTTAAACACACGATACTTCCTATTACAGTCACAGCTCATGCGGAAAGCAAAATACACAGAATAAGGAAAACTGCTTTTCCACATCTCTATTTTACCAATTCAGAGACATATGGATGTATACTTGCACTGCACATTGGGGGGTAGGTCCATCTAAAGGAAGAGTAAAATTTAAAAATTCCTTTTAAAATATCTGTCCATTCCCTCTCCATGTTGCTTTAGTGTGCCTCAATCACGAATTAAGTGTTTTCCTTGCTGTACAAATGTCCGATATGTGCCGAAGAAAGAGACCTATTTTGCAGGACTGTGAAGTGCACATGCCTTGAGCACTTCACAACTAAAACATTGAATGATAATACCCTTTTTTCTTCTTGGTAATTAAAGTAGGATTTATGCTTTCCTGACAGACTCTGTCCCACATAAATAATGTCTGAGAATGACTGTGGCATCAAACTAACAGATTTGCCTGTCCTGTGGAGAAAGATAAAGTTTAAGAGGGAAATAAGGCAAGTGATAGCCAATTATGCTACAGAAGAAAAACTAAAAAAAAAGCAGCCCTGTCTAGACTTAAGTCTTACACAGAAACATCATCCGATTCTAATTTACAGGTAGAATTATAAAGAGTTTCATTAAGCATTGAGAATTGTGATTAAGTTTTATAAAATCTGCTTTTGGGGAACTGAATTATAAGAGTTTGCACCAATTTGCAAATATTTGTGACTTTTTGTCTCAGTCTCTAAAATTTGGCAAAGATCCGATTTTTTTCTGGGTGCTTTATTAATAACTCATGTTAGACTAACAATTTTCAATCTCTGACATGTTAACAGTTATCAACATAGTAAGGATCATGTATGTGTCCTGACTGCAGCACCTTAAACACCTCTGCCTTAAGACCTACCTCCTGGGATGGACATTCCTGCTGTGTCACATCCATTCAGAGGGCTGACAAGCCATACAACATCACTGCCTGTAAAACATCAGCTGCCTTTCCTTCAGAAGCCGTAGTGTCTGTTGACGAGTGAATTCACAAAGAGAAAACTGGGTCCCACAGTCAAGTCATAAAAGTATAACCTCCAAGGATTAGCTTCTGTGCTACTAAATCTCTACGTGCAGACATGCATATTACTGAGCCTGTAGTTCAACTAGATATAAAAATGTGATTAATCATATTAAATAGATATGACTGTAAAATAGCTTTCCTCCACAATCAACAGTCAATATAATACAGTGGAGAATAGGACATGATTCTTCTCATTTTAAACTTGTCTAAAATGTACTAAATTATTTAATCCTGAAGTAAACACTGTATTTTTTTTTTCTGCTGACTATAAAGGTAGACAGCATAATTAAAAAAAAAAAAAAAAAAGACCAGACAATTTAAAGAGGAACTCAAGCTGGCATCTTGAAAGGGTTCTCAGCACTATTAATAGTGCTGTTAATAATAGCTACTAATAATAATAAATATTTTTTTTCTTTTTTTT